>CP050227.2:12481236-13081236 GCA_012066045.3 Morus alba | reverse complement strand
TCTACAGAATTCCCTGGAAATCACATGGCCATGAACTTCACCTCCTGTCAGCCAGGTCACACTTCTCGTATTCCAACAACTGGTGTTCTCGAAGGGTCTCAAGAACAATCCTAAGGTCTTTGCGCATGTTCTTCCCAAGTCTTCGAATACACCAAGATGTCATCAATGAACACGATGACAAACCGATCCAAAATACGGCCGAAAAACCCGATTCATCAAATCCATGAATGCGGCGGGGGCATTTGTCAATCCAAACGGCATTACCAGAAACTCAAGTGCCCATACCGAGTTTAAAGCGATCTTGAATATCCTCCTCCCTGATTTTCAATTGGTGGTACCCGGACCTCAAATCAATCTTAGAGTAGAACTGTGATTCACCCAACCGATCGAACAATTCATCGATCCTCGGCGTTGGGTACTTATTCTTCCACCCGTTACCCTGTTCAATTGTCGGTAGTCAATGCACAACCGAAGAGATCCGTCGTGCTTCTTCACAAACAAAGACCGGTGCACCCCAAGGGAAGTACTATTCCGGATATACCCCTTCTCTCGCCAAACTCTTCAAGCTGCGTTCTTAATTCCTTCATCTCGGAGCCATCCGGTATGGAGGAATGGAAATAGGTGCCGTTCCCGAACCAAATCAATGCAAATTCAACTTCCCGATCTGGCGGTAAACCGGTAGATCCTCGTGAAATACATCTGCAAACTCATCCACCACAGAATTCCCACACTGTCTCCAAAAACTTCAGTTCACCTTCTATGGCAAGAAGGGAAAAAAAAAAAGGCTAGATTCTTCCGTCCCCCAACGCCGTACTTCAACAATCGTTCCCCAAGGACCGGGTTCATCTCTGCGCTGATAAGCAATCACTTTGCTCCGAATCCGTCACCAATGTCACTTTTCTACGGTAGCAATCAACAATTGCACCGTGCCTTGACAACCAATCCATTCCGAGCACCACATCAAACAGGGTCATCGGAAGGATAATCAAGTCTCGCTCTCAATCGCTCACCACCAATCGTGATTTCACACGACTTACACACACTCATCACCTCCACACATCCCAAATGGGAGTTTAAAGTCATCGGGACTTCTAAATTCTCAAATTTCAGTTTCAAAGTCCGAACAAAAGAACTGGATACAAACGAGTGTGTGGCACACCATATCAAATAACACGTGAGCAAAAAGAATGAGAGATTAGAATCATACCCTCAACCACCCGTTGCTGGTCTGACCTCCGTAGCTGCCTCCTGTCGGGGTATATGCTTGTCCTCATACTCTTCCCTTCCCTCTGTCACCAACATTAGGCGGCGAGCCGGAGGCCTATCTTTTGTTGTGGCGGAGGTGATTGTACCAGTCTCGGCGCTTGAGGCCGGAACTGTGTATATCTTGGCGGCTGATAGGTCGGCGCAGAGGGTATGGCATCTGTTGCGGCCGATATGGCGGCATGTACTGTGGTGGCCCTTCTTGGCTATAGGAAGCGTCACTTTGGGCTTGTTGAGCGGCGGCGATTAGGACAATTCCTCTAATATGGCCCCACCTGCCCACAATGGTGACACTTGGGCCCGTGACGGAGCATTTCTGTCACTCCCGGAAGAACTACGCCACCACTTGTCATTTCTTGATTGCGGTTTCTTCTACCACTCCGCTGTGGTCCACCCAAAGCAGAGGCCTGCCCGAAAAACGAGGGTCTACCAGAGGCAGAGACCCGACCTGCTTCTTCTTCTTTACTTTGGCGATAGGCGGGTTATCTGTTCCACCCTCATAGCGGCAGCTACTAAATCCCGGAAGTTCCAAGTCTTAGAGCCACCAAGGATCTCCTCACGAGTTCTTGAGGCCCCCCTCAAACTTGAGGCATTTCATGTCTTGAGACTCCACTAGAGATGGCGCAAACCGGGATAGGTCATTAAACCTAGCCTCATATTCCCTTACGGACATGTCACCTTGCCGCAGCGACATGAATTCCGTGCCTTTTTCTTCCCCAGTAACTCGGAGGGAAATAATCGGGTCGTGAACATCACCTCGAATTGTTCCCGTGGTCATCCCAGTGACATTTATCCTCCTCTTGACTGTTTCCACCAAGTGTTTGCCAATCCTTCCATCTTGTACACCGCAAATTCCACCCAAGATTCATTTGGAACTCCCATAGTACTCGGATGCTTAACTATGGAGTCAATCCAAAACTCAGCTTCCGGGGTCCTCCTCACTATTAAACGAGGGATAGGCGCTCGCTTTGAATTCCCGAAATATTCATGTTTCCGATCCCCAGCCGGTCGCTCATTCCGAGCTCTAGTGGCCATGCCTTGAAAGGCAGTAAACATGGCATCAAAGAATCCTTGATTCGGTTGTTCCGGCTGGTTACCTAGTCTCAAGCGGCGGGCGCCATTTCCTTCAATCGAAATCAAACTAGACTATTCGGTGGATAATGGATGTCACACATGTATGTACAATCCCGGGTTCTTAACCTAATGCTCTGATACCACTCTATCACGCCCCCCAAACGGGGTGGGTGACGTGGAGCTCAATTAGGGATTAATAAGGCGGAATTCCCCAACCGGGCCCCACCTGACTGCATTAAAATAAATAAATAAACAATATAATCCAGGAGCCTCTGACACACAGGGCTCCACCCCACAGGACATACAGTATTGTACATACATGCTTACGTAAATAATCATTACAACAGACATCATCCACAGTCTAGTAAATCCAAATATTTATTTAAGTTTACAGAATTTCTCAAATTCCTTACATTTGCTCAAGAGGATAACACAATCCTCGCTTGCTCGATCCGTAGCACCACTCAGCTACGATGCACCGCTCCTCGAATCTCCTGGGAGGGGTTTAAACATTTGAAACATGAGCGAAAGGCCCAGTAGGATATAATTTGAAATAATTTAAATAAACGAGTAAATAAATAAGTGCGTAAATAAAGTAAATAGACATTCAGCCCCAAGCCAGAACAGCCGGAACCTCACATCCTTTTTTCTCAAAGGAAATATAACAGAAACTAATCAGTATTACAGGCTTCAGCGAGTAATTAGTACAAATTACTCACCTCACCAAGTGCCTCGCCTACCGGACCGGTTTCGGGTTCTGCCCCCGAGGATGCACTCTCCACATCCTATCTAGGCTTACAGCAATAGACTCTATTACCAGTTCACAAGATCTCTTATCTTAAGAAATCATCCGTTTAACATTATGAAATCGTTCATATGACCCCACGAACTACTCAAGCCGCGGGCCCCATGACTGAACTAGCCATGAGGTTCCATGACTAACAAGCTATGGATTCCAAGGACAGGACAAGCCAAGGATTTCCATAAACTAACAAGCCATGGTTTTTAAAACGTTTTTCTTTTCATAAATCAATCCCTTTCTTTAAAACATTTTCAAGGCCAAAATCTTTTTGAAAATAGGCTCACAAAGAAGAGGATAGAAATCCTACCTCGCACAATCAAACACAGGACTAGCGTTGCCCTATCCGGCTTCCGCTTCCTCAAGCCCCTTCAAGATGAATCCACAAATGAGCAATCGATACAAAACACCACTTTAGGATCAATCCTCAGGTCCTAAAGTAATCCAATTTCAACCATATACCAAGATTCTCAATTAGTGTGCCCTAATCCATTTTCATGTTCAAATTCCATTCCAAGGGTTTTAAATATCAAATCGGGGATTTAGGATACTAATCCTTTCATCCCAAGTCCCCAAATGAAGCTAATTTGGGTTCTCCCCAAAACATGGGTCAAAACGACAATTTCAGGCCAAACAGGGGTCAAACCCGTGTACACCGGTCGACCGGTGACAGAGGCGATGCAACTCTGCCGGTCGACCGGGTAGAGTGCACACCGGTCGACCGGACGGGTCGACCGGTCAGCCGCAAATCGGTCGACCGCACAGTCGACCGGTGAAATCGACCGCGAGAGAACTCTCGAAATCGGTCCAAAAACCTGCAAATCCAGTCCCAAATCCAGATTTTTCAAAGGGAAAACACTAGATCCGGGTTCTAGGTCCTAAAACAACTCCAAAGAACCCAAGATCTCCAATTTCTACTCTAGTTTTACTCGAAAATCATCAAAATCCGTTTTGAACCAAAATAAGTTTTAAAATCCGAAAAACATAGATTCAAGAGAGGTTCTTTCAGTAATCTTACCTTGAATCCTTCTCTTGATGTTGAAAACTCTTTGAAATCACTCTTTGGCTCAAAACTCGCTCGATTTGGGATGGAAATGAGAGAGAGAGAGAGAGAGAGCGAGCGGGAGAGTGAAGGAGAGAGAGAAAAGGAAAACGCACGGAAAAAAGAAAAAGAAAAGGAAGGAAAAGAAAAGAAAAGAAAAGAAAAAAAAGGAAAAGGGAAATAAAAATAAAAGAAAATGACATGTGCACTAAAACAGTCCGTAAATGCGCCCATACACACTACGGGTTAAAATAAATTACTGTGAATAATTTAAATACCTTGGAATTATTTAAACTCAATTAATTAAATCAGATTAGGCACACTAATAATCTTAATTACCTTAATTAATCTCAATTAATTCGTCAGGGTGTTACAGATACCTTCTCATATCTTCTTCCTGCTGCGGGGTCTTTGGACATTGCTCCTTAGAAAGATGAATACCATGCCTAGAAGGCAAATTCCCTTTCTTGGAGTTTTGCATCGAATACCTAGACAACACTTTGTCTATATAAGATGCTTGTGATAACGCCAAAAGCTTTTTCTTGCAATCTCGAATAATCTTGATCCCAAGAACATAGCTTGCCTCTCCTAAATCTTTCATTTGGAATTGGTTGGCTAACCACTCCTTTACATCTGTCATCATTCCCACATCATTCCCTACGAGTAGGATGTCATCGACGTAAAGAATTAAGAAGACCACTCTTCTTTCTTGTACTTGTAGACGCATGGTTCATCAATGTTTTGATCAAATCCATAAGACTTTACAGCCTCATCAAACCTGATGTTCCATGATCTAGAAGCCTGCTTCAGTCCATAAATGGACCTTTGCAGTTTGCAGACTTTCTGCTGTTGGCCTTCCACTATGTAACCCTCTGGCTAATCCATATAGATGGTTTCATCAAGATAGCCATTCAGAAAAGCTGTCTTGACGTCAATCGCCATATCTCATAGTCAAAATATGCCGCAATGGCCGGAGTATCCGGATGGACTTAAGCATGGCTACCGGCAGAAAGTTTCCTCATAGTCAACTCCTCCTTTTGGGTATAACCCTTAGCCACTAGCCTTGCTTTATAAGTCTCTACTTTTCCATCCGCTCCTCTCTTTCTCTTGAAGATCCACTTGCATCCAATGGGTTTTACCCCTTCGGGTAGATCTACAAGTTGCCAGACTGAGTTAGAGTGCATAGACTCCATCTCGAGTTTCATAGCTGCTTGCCATTCTTCCTTATCAGAATCATCCATTGCATCCCTAAAGGTCGATGGATCCTCCTTACCGTCATCAGCGGTGACGATTTGGGCTTCCCCTATATAACGGTCGGGTAACCTGCTTACCCTCCCACTACGACAAGGTGTCGTAGGAGTCTGATCAGGAACTGTGGTCTTTTCTCTGAGTGGTCTGACAACTCTTGTCGAATGTGGTCTGATCTCATCGGAAAGTAACTCTTCTAATACTATCTTACTTATGGGCTTGAAATCTATCATATAGTCATGCTCCAGAAATGTGGCATTTGTCGATGCAAACACCTTTTGATCTGCTTGACTATAAAATAATCCTCCTCTTGTCCCTTGTGGGTATCCCACAAAGATGCATACTTCTGACCTTGGTTCCAACTTCCCGTCTTTTTTGCCTCAAAGACGTGTCTTGGACTCCCCATATGCGAATGTGTCTCAAACTAGGTTTTTGACCATTCCACAACTCTAGGGGTGTCTTAGGTATAGATTTAGATGGAACTAGATTCAGAATATACATAGCGGTTTTTAGGGCACAACCCCAAAAAGAAGTAGGCAGTGAAGAATAACTCAACATTGATCTTATCATGTCGAACAAAGTCCGATTTCTCCTTTCAGCCACACCATTCTGCTGTGGTGTACCGGGTGTAGTCAATTGGGATACCACACCTTCTTCAATCAAGAAACCCTGAAACTCTTGGTCCAGGTATTCACCCCCTCGATCTGATCGAAGTGTCTTGATTGGTTTACCTAATTGTTTTTCAACTTCTGCTCGGAATTCTTTAAACTTCCCAAAAGTTTCGGATTTCCATTGCATCAGGTAAACATAACCATATCTCGAATAGTCGTCAACCCTAGGCTCTGATACCAATTGTAGGATCTAGTTGTGATTTTTAATGAAAAAACATTTGAACGACAACAAAACTTGTAGGTGGAATTTCAAAAAATTTAACATATCCATTTAATTCCAAATTAAACGTAAATCACAACGAGAGATACATGCATGATACATGTTTATAGACAAAGGATTAAAATGACAATCATACCTTTGTGACGATTGAATCAAAATGACCGCAAGGATCTCTTCTCACTATCTCACGTTCCGAGATGGAGAATTGTCGTGAAACAAGATCGTTGATCTATCGATACGATCACACCAAAAACCACTCGTTGATTCAAGACTATGACTCTAAGTGTTTTGGGATGAGAGAGTGGGCTCTTTTTCAAAAACCTAAGGAAACAATTGTTCCTTCTATTTTGTCTCAAAATTCCGGCCACCTTAGGAGAGAAAAGTATGAGATATTTTCTTCTCTTAAAAACTCATAGCTAGGGTTTTCAATAATATCCTTTTATAGGAGGAAATTCAAAAACTCCAACCCTAATGGGATTTTCGAATTTCCCCTTCTCTCTAGGATCAAAATCCGAAATTCCCCATATGGCTAGGGATTTCTGAATTTTCCTTCTCACTTTTTGGAGCAAAATTCGAATTCCCCATAAGGCAAGGAATTTCCGAATTTTGCCAAAATAAAATCAACTTTCTCTCTCCTTTAGTTGCCAAATAAAATCATGTTTAAATTTTATTTTGAATTTTAAATCAATCACTATTAATTTCAAAATTCAAATTCATTCCTTTTATTTTTCAATTATCAAACAATTGAAAAATAACATAATGAATTTTTAAACATAATTATATAACAAAATATCAGTTTCTATTTTCCCACTTATTAGTTGAGACCGAATGGACCCATATGAACAAAGCTATGGAATTACAATACTCGACAAACTTATCCCTATAAGTTATAGACATATTTAATTCCGACATCGCACGACTCCACTAAAAGTTCGATGCCGAATAATCTCTCGATTCATATGCGCTATTTTTCTGATGGTGTTAATACAATTTATCACATGGTCCACAGAATAAATGCATTATTATCCTTCGTAAATATCAGTGATCAGAATGGTATAGAATATTACCGTTTTACCATTCCAATCATTATTTCCTCAACTCCTTTATATGACTGTGAATAAGAAAGATGTATGTTCGTAAGATGTCTCGCACATGTTACGATGTCTTAATCAATGAATATCATCATTGAATACCAGGCCTGGTTTATTTATTCACACATCCATCAATAAAGCATGAGGTGATATTATTTCTTACGAATTCCATATCTGTGAATCACACAACTCCAACTTAATTATGTCATGATCCCAATAGCCGAGATGTTGTTCAAAAACTGTGAACTAATCTCGTTAGTGAATCAAAGATCATGAGAAATTAAGTCGAGTTATGCATTCACTTCAGGATTGAGATAATTATACAAATATACTTAAGTTGTGACAATTAGGTTTAGAGTTCTGTAAACAGTTTTTACTCTAACCTAATTAGTCACATGGTCTATTCAACATATTGTGAACATGTCTAGATCAACCACAGAGTCTAACTCCCATGCCCTGAGACCAGCATCATATGGTTCGATCTAACAGTCATAATCGGATTCGATTGCCCAATCGATCCTAAGACTGCGAATATCTATTTTAAACTATATCAGAAGAGTTTGTCCGGCAGGGTTTCCCTGACTCTTCTTTCGTTGATAACAGTCTATGGACTAAGCATCACTAACACTCTTGAGTATGTATCAAAATATAACTTTATTTTATTTTATAAAATCAGCAAAACAATAATGTCTGACATTTGTCATTTCACAAATAACAAATTACATCCTACTTTATGGACACATTTCCAACATTCTTTGAACGACACATCATCTGCAAAAGAAAGAGGCAATTCGGCACTATCTAGAAATTTAGCTAGTGCCTCACGAGCACGTTGTGCATCGTATGTAAAATTTTGTAACCCCTATAATGTAAGCGATAGTGTTTGTTAGCGGGAGTCCACACTCTCACCTTGGTGCTACAGTAGACATACTTTCCAATGTCTATCCAGATGACTTGTACCCCCACCATTTTTTTAGAAAAGTGTTTTTTATAATATTTACATACCGCACGAATTTCTATCTGTTGGAAATGTGTCCATAAAGTGGGATGTAATTTGTTATTTATGAAATGACAAATGTCAGACATTATTGTTTTTTGTTGATTTTATAAAATAAGATAAAGTTATGTTTTGACACATACTCAAGAGTGTTAGTGATATTGCTTAGTCCATAGACTGTTACCAACGAAAGAAGAGTCAGGGGAACCCTGCCGAACAAACTCTTCTGATACAGTTTAAAATAGATATTCGCAGCCTTAGGATTGATTGGGCAATCGAATCCGATTATGACCAAGTAGATCGAACCATGTGATGCTGGTCTCGGGGCATAGGAGTTGGACTCGTGTTTGATCTAGACATGCTCGCAACATGTTGAATAGACCATGTGACCGATTAGGTTAGAGTAAAAACCGCTTTACACAACTCTAAACCTAATCATCACAACTTAAGTATATTTGTATAATTATCTTAATCCTCAAGTGGATGCATAGCTCAACTTAGTATCTCATGATCTTTGATTCACCAATGAGATTAGTTCACGCTATTGAACGACATCTCGGTCATTGGGATCATGACATTATTGAGTTGGAGTTATGTGATTCACGTATATGGAATTCGTAAGAAATAATATCACCTCATGCTTTATTGACGGTGTGTGAATAAATAAACCAAGCCCGGTATTCAATGATGATATTCATTGATTAAGACATCGTGACATGTGAGAGACATCTTACGAACATGTGTCTTTCTTATTCACAAATATATAAAGGAGTTGAGGAAATAATGATTGAATGGTAAACGGGTAATATTATATACCATTCGATCACTGATATTTACGAAGGATAATAATGCATTTACACTGTGGACCGTGTGATAAATTGTATCAACACCATTAGAAAAATAGCGGACATGAATCGAGAGATTATTCGGCATCAAACTTTTAGTGGAGTTGTGCGATGTCAGAATTAAATATGTCGATAACTTATCGGGATAAGTTAGTCGAATATTGTAATTCCATAGCTTTGTTCATGTGGGTCCATTCGGTCTCAAGGCTAGCTCTGATAAATGGGAAAACAGAAACTGATGTTTTGTTATATAATTATGTTTAAATTCATTATGTTATTTTTCATTTATTTGATAATTGAAAAATAAAAGGAATGAATTTTAAATTTTGAAATTAATAGAGATTAATTTAAAATTCAAAATAAAATTTAAACATGATTTTATTTGGCAACTAAAGGAGAGAGAAAGTTGATATATTATTTTGGGAAAATTCGGAAGTCCCTTGCCATAAGGAGATTTCGAATTTTGCTCCAAAATGGGAAGGAAAATTCGGAAATCCCTAGCCATGTAGGGATTTTCGGATTTTAATCTAAGGGTGAAGGGGAAATTCAAAAATCCCATCTAGGGTTTGAGTTTTTGAATTTCCTCCTATATAAGGATATTTTATTGAAAACCCTAAAGAGACTAGAAGAGAAGAAAAATATATCACACACTTTTCTCCTAGGGTGGCCAGATTTTAGAGACAAAATATAAGGAAAATTGTTTCCTTAGGTTTTTGGAAAAAGAGCCCACTCTCTCATCCCAAATACCATAGAGTCATAGCCTTGAATCAACGAGTGGTTTTTGGTGTGATCGTGTCGTTAAATCAACGATCTTGTTTCACGGCAATTCTCCATCTCGGAACGTGAGATAGTGAGACAAGATCCTTGCGGTCATTTATTTCAATCGTCACAAAGGTATGTGTATTATTCTAATCCTTTGTCTATAAACATATATCATGCATGTATCTCTTGTTGTGGTTTACGTTTAATTTGGAATTAAATGGATATGATAAAATTTTTGAAATTCCGCCTACAATGTTGTTGTTGTTCAAATGATTTTTCATCTATAAATCACAACAAGATCCTACACTATCTCACCTGTTTTTGGATTTGGTCGGGGCTCCTCGGTGAAATACTGTCATGCCGAAGAAGTTCGTGGTCTTTTTCCCCTGCTGCGCTCTCCAGCTTCCTCGTGTTGCACTGAAGCATTATCCATCGGAGCATTTTCTGGTTCAGTAGGGGTGGGGTTGGGAGGCGTCATTTCTTCCTCAAAAAATGCCTCATCACTGAGCTCAGGAAGAGTTGTGAAATCAGGGAAGTTTGGTGTGGCCATTTTCTGAAAATTGATAGAGCTTGATTGAACTTTGTAAATGAAAGAGCAAGAAAATGAATGAAAGCGAGAAAAAAGCTTAGAATCAAAATCAAAGAGACAAGTTGAGAGATAGAATGAGAGTGAGATGAGAAGTTGAGAGTAATTGTTGTGTGGGATTTATGGTGAAATTAAGGAGTATTTATAGAGAATTTTTGGGTGAATTCACGTGCCGCCCGTTGGGCCCGCGAAGGGCCCCCTGGAGCATTTGAAAAGGCTATTTCATGGGCCGTTTCGCGGGCTTGGGCCGGGCCGAACAAAGGCCGTGCTTGGGCTGCGGGCTGCGAAGCTAAGGCCCAGCCGTAGCCCATTACACGTGCCGGGCCAGCACGGCCCGTAACAGTAGTGAACTGGGTCATGCCGAATCCGACGCTATTACATGGACGGCCCGGCCCATTTGACACCTCTATGCTAAAGTGCTTAGTGATACCACTAACGTTTCCCAACTGTCAGGCAAGGAGCTAAGAAGTAACAATGCCTACAACTCATCTTCAAGAGGCATTTTCATTGTGGCCAATTGGTTCACCAAGCCTTGGAAATCACTAGTATGCTCAGTCATGCTTTTTCCATCTTTGTACTTCAAATTCACAAGTCTTCTAATGATCGAGGCTTTATTTCTGGAGGTATTTTTCTCATACATAACATCTAGTTTCTTCCAAAGTGCATCGGCTTTCATTTCCTCAGAAATGTGATTAAAAATATTAATATCAACTCATTGCCTAATCGTAGCTGCAGCTTTCATGTGTAATGTTTCCCAATCATCATCACTTATTTTTTCTGGCTTTGATTTGCCCATAACAAGCCCACACAAATCTTTAACAATAAGTAAATCTTGCATTTTGCACTTCTAAATGAAATAATTCAATGAGGTTAATTTTATCATTCCATACAAATTTTGTTCTTCCATTTTAGCACACAAGAATTAGCCTCTAGCCAACCAAAAGCTCTGATATCAGTTTGTTGGGAAAACTAATACTAACAATTGCAGAATAAAACTTTCCCTCTTTGTGTGCCAAAATAGGATCTCAAAAAAAATGCCAACAAAGCCAAACAACCAAAGCACCAATTAATCAAAATAATCAACCACAAATGAAACGCCGATTTTTAGTGTGGAAAACCTCTCAAACTGAGAGTTAAAATCATGGGACCCTTAGGCTAGTTAAATTTCTTCTACTATGTTAACAATGGGATTACAAAGTTTCTCTCTAGAATCAAACTAGAGGCTCACAACAATAATATCATCAAGAAACACTATTCTTAGTTCACCAATAATATAGACACCATTATCAAAGATGGATAATAACAATAATACTAAAGAAAAACTCGGGTCGTATCAAATTTGGAGTACTCAAGAGAGTATTAAAGAGAGGCTAAATGAGAAATCAAGTCCGGTAAATTGGAAGAGCTCGCCACAAAGATTCTTCACGTCAAATTTGAGCCAAAACCGACAACATTTCATCACTCAATCGTCTTACACAAGTATCAAAATCTTACCCATTTTCTCTTTCTCTCTCTCCTTTTCTTCCTTCTCTTTCTCTGGTTTTCTGTCGAATGTAACTCACGGCAGCCCTCCCTTTCTTTTGTTAATGATGCACGTGAGTTAAGCTTGCCAGAGCAAGCTTCTTTCGTTTTTTTTATTTTGTTGGTATTTGGGCTTGAAGCCCATTCTTATTCCAGCCCACAAATAGAGCGGAACCTAAGATGTAAATATTTAGCTAGAAAATTTTCTAAAGGAGGGGTATCTTTTGTCATCTTGAGAATTTTTAATGGTCAGACTACTTTTTTCTGTAAGCTTTGACTAACGGAGGGTTGTCTCTATAGTCTTTCCAAAAACATATGTTATGTTGACGAGAAAGTGTTTAATTTAGACAAATCAAAGAATGCCTTGCATGATATTTGGTCAGAGGAAATATACAATAGGAAGGAAGGAGAAGATAAAACCCCAATAAGGAAAATAAAAAGGAACCAAACGGACCCGAATCGTGATTGGTAGAAGGGGAAAAAATGAGAGAAATTGTCTGTATAGCATTTTACCATTATACCCTCTATGTAAAATGGGTGAATGAAGTGTAATTAAGGGCAAGATAATTATCTATACCTTTTTTTTTTCTTTTTCTTACTCTTTCTTTTCAAAATTGTCGGATTTAAATATGGCGGACCTGATAGATTTTCTACTTTCCTTCTTGATTTCCTCATTACCAAAAAACTATTCCCTTTTCCAACTCTAAAACCCCTTCAATAATTTCTTTCCTTCTACTATTAACTCTACCGTCCTTAATTGAACACGATAACTGACAGCTGAACAGAACACCGTTTTGGGATATAGACGGACCCCACTAAGCGCCAAAAAATAACATACATAATCATTATTCCAAGAGAAAAAACTCCATGAATGTTCTAAACGATCTAATTATTGTAGTTCAGATTATATCAACAAGAACAAGCGTAAAAAGGTAAGAGTAAAAAATGGGCAGAACGATAACGAAACGTCCAAAAAATTTACCCTTTAATTTGTGCAGTATAGATTGATTCATGTAAAAGTCGTGAAGAATTTCCAAGCATTTATATTACGAACTATTCTGTTTTATTTATAAGTCCCAAGACTTCTATAGCGTGGATACATCATATGATAACACATCCCGCTATGAAATTTAATATTAATTTAATGATTGTTAATAGGAGGAATAAGTTTATACTGACACAGTACAAATTAGTAGCTTAAAATGAGCATCTACAAACAAATGGTGGGACACAATACCCTATTGTCATTTCATTCTACAAAAGCATGGCAAATACAAGAGCCACTTGGTTACGTTTCATCCACAGCTCAAGCGAGATTCAGTGATCCGCATGGTTGTTTGTCGGCGCGGAATCCCAATTTCGCAGGCATTGACCCTTGCTGCAAATCGAAGTGAACAGAGTGATTCGCCGATTGAAGATGGATCCGGGGATAAATTTACGAACATCAATGTCTTGGAATCTCCCCCTAGACAAGGCTGTTCACACATTGAAATTGATAGTTAGCACCAGACAATACTTAAGTCTATACCTGAAACGAGGAAAACTGACCATAAGTCTATACCTGAAGAAGATATGTTAGCTTTGAGTTCCTGAAAGGTACATGGTCCTCCTTTTTTGCTAAAGCAAATATAACATCACTCAAACATGCCAAACTTTTATTGATGGCCTGATTTTTGAGAAAAAAAATTACCAAAATCATCTTGTGAGAATAGATACCATAAGGATCATAAATTAGAAAGGAAACTAAAAGAGATCATAAATTAGAAAGGAAACTAAAAATTTAACTAAATACCTGAGTTTCCTTTAAACGGTCTCCAGTTGCACCACTCCTCGAGAGCCGCTCACTTCCAGCAAGGTCAATAAGGTTTAAGACCCCCTGAACTTGTTGTTCAGTACCCTACCAAAGCGTAACATTTGTCAATGGATATTTATATGCAAAACAAAACGTGGAAAAAGAGAAAGCTAAGTGCACAAATGTCACTGCAACATTGCAACAAACCTCATTTACGCCGGATATACGCAGCGTGAACACAAAATGACTCCTTGATGACTGCTCATTCATTTGTGTCCTGCCAACAGACCTAACGTTCCAAATGGCAATAAAAATGACGTTAAAAATTTGTTAGTCAAAAGGAAACTCTAGGGGGATCTGGGAAGTAAGGGGTGAATTGAAGTCAAAAATAAAAATCCATACTCTTTCTTCATCTAAAATGTATGATAAAATCTAGATGATATAAAGATTGAAGAATTTTTACTCTAGAAGTTTAACCTGTATGTTCCCATCTCCAGAGAAAGTATTATTTAAGAGCAAAGCAGAATTTGTAAGGGAAAAACAAAGCAAAAACCAGCATGCCTGATGCCAAAACATATGGAGCTTCCGATGCTATCAACACTAAAGGCAAGAATATGTTACAAGATAGGACTAGGTGGAAAGCTTACTATACCTGCTCTGTGCCGCCTGATGTAGAAGAGAGGAGACCTCTTTTAGGCTACAAACATCAACAATGGTGAGATCTGAAACATGAGTATTTCCATTTGCATCATGTTTAATTGTATACTGCTTTCCGAGAACCCCACTTTCAGTCCTCATCATATCTGCATTACTTGACCTGCTTGTTGATAACAAATCACGAATTGTTTCGTTGTATATCTCTAGCATTGAGGCCTGCACCAAAGTTTTAAGGATAAGAAGCATGATCAGCAAATGTAAAAAGATGAAAAACAACATTTGCTACCTGCATCTTGTATTTCCAGCCTTGGGATTGAAGAGCCTGACTAGTTTGAAATATTTGTTCTAATGAGCGTGGTATTAGCCCTTTCTGCTCTGGGGTTTCTGGTCTACCCATCATGGTAAAGGTTTTACCAGACCCTGTTTGACCGTAGGCAAAGATGCAAACCTAAAAGAAAAATCACCAGTATTCTTTATTTATTAACAGACACGTTAAACTGCAACTAATTTATCTCATGGCCGCTCAGTAAAGGAAAAAAAGAAAGTCACCTTGTAGCCATCAAGCGCACTCTGTACCAGCTGTGATATTTCTACAAAAACATCTTCTTGAGATGCGTCCTGGTTAAATACTTTGTCAAAAGTAAAAGGATATTTCTGCCCTGCAGACAATAAAAAAAAAAAAAAAAAAAAAAAAAAAAAAGAAGAAGAAGAAGAAGTTGAGTTAACCTTTAGGGATGTGATTCTACTTTCAAGTTCTCAAGATAGACGGCTTCCCTTACAATATATACATATATATATATAGATAAATATAAAACTACCAGAAAATTTGGGAAAAAAGTTTGGAAAGAAAGAAAAGCAGGTCCATACCACTTTGTAACACGTCTATACCCCGTCCAAGAGCTTCTGTTGACGTAGGATAAGAAATGACAGGGTTTTCTGATCCAGCACTTTCATCCGGCAACAAAGGCCGCACCCGACAGAAGACTCTAATATTTCCTTTAAGCTCCTGTTGTTACAAACAATTTATTATCTTTAGCCCCTGTTATTACAAACAATCTATTAACACTAAAACATTCCTGAAATTCAACAGAGTTAGCGAAGCTACCAGAATGGTGTTGTGCAGCTTCTTTCTCAACTTTTCTCCTTCAACTACTTGGAACTCAGCATCTGCAAGGCGGTCTTGTAGTTCACTCACAATTCTCTTCTGCTTTTCAAATTCTGCCCTTGTTTCTGAAGCTGATAAATCCGCCATCTAAATGAATAGAATAATCAAATTATAAATGTTTTTATGTATGTAAATATCTCATGTGCCATGGGCACATTTTTCAAGTCAAGAACCAACTACAGCATAGGTGTTACCTTCAATTTTTCATTTGCAGCAGCTAGTTGATGCTCAAGTAGACGTATTCGCTCCCTTTGTGATGAACATACATCCTGGAAAAAGAAGAGAGGCAACTTATGAAACTTTTTAAGAAGGAATGTACAAGATATAAAGACAAAAATAAACCAACCTCCAATGCATTTGTTTTCATTGTTAAGTCATCTAACACTGCATGTGACTTCCCATAAACCTCTTTGTGTTTCTCTATTTCAGAAGTCAAAGCTTGCACTTGTGAAGCTCGGTGATCACGGTCATCTCTCACTTGTTGCAGCTCTCCTCGAAGGCATTTCAATTCATTTAGCAACGTATCTTTTTGCTTTATGGCATCATCTTGGGAAGCCTGCAACAAAACCATACACAAAAAGACGTTTAAGCCACGTCCAAAATCAAGTGATTGTAGTGACAATAACATAAATACCAGGTCCAAGCAAATGACCACAAAGGAAATCAAAGAGGCATTTACCTTAATGGAACTCAACTGATCTTGCAACGATTTATAGTGACCCCTTAAAGTGCTAAGGTTTTCCACAATGGTCAGTTTCTCCATTTCTACTCGTTTAAGAGACTCACTGGCCGTTTCAAGATCTGTTTGGAGCTTGCTGTTGTACTGTTGAAGACTCTTGTTATACTCTTGCGCTCGATTGTACAAATCTTCACTTGTGGAAACCTGAAGAATCAGAAATAAAATAACCATTTAGCAAAATATGCAAATGCAAAGGTAAAATAAAATAAAATAAAATAAAAAATTGCTGAACTTAAGACACAAATGAGAGAGATCAAAACAAAATCTTTATATTACCCTCTGATCAGCAATTAGTTTCTCTTGCTTTGCTTTTTCAAGAGCGTCTGAAAGAGAAGTTTGCAACTTTTCAGCAGCATCCCTTGCCTCCTTTTCTCTTCTATGACAATTGATTGCGTCCTAGCCGTCAAACAAAACAAAAGGGAAAGCAGACAGATAAGAATCAAAAGGGCATGTCACTTGATCAGGTAAATTATTTATATTCTTGGACTGACAAACTTACCAACTTATCAGACTCTTCCTTTGCTAGCTTCTCTTCCAACGTAGCAATAGTTTTCTGCAACTCCAAATTAATTTGGTTCATCTCCTCTACCTTGTTCTTCAACTCCAACTCTGCAATAATACAAATGTCACATAAAATTCCTTTCTAGAGGAAATAATGTATCAAAAACGTGATAGAGCACACAAGTAAAGATTTGAGAATAAGAACTTACCAGTATCAAGGCATTTCTTTTCACTACATTCCAATGCATTGCGAAGCTTTTCCTGCTCAAGAAGGCTGCTTTCCTCAACTCTTTGAAACCATTTAACACAAAGTTTAAACCTCTTATTCTGATCACCCAATTGCTCCGCTTTCTTCTGCCCAATCAAATAACATAATTTAAAAAAAAAAAAAAAAAAAAAAAAAAAAAAAAAAAAATAGTTGTAACAGAGTTCACATGGAATTGCAAGAATAAAAAAAGCAGCAAACTCGTTAAGAAAGATGCAAACCTTGTGATCAAATTTGCTTGCTTTCAACTTCTCATTTAGCAGTGCCTCAACTTCTTCTTTTGTGAATTCGACACTCATGTTCTCGGACTCAATACTGTTTGCGTCAGCGGCAGTAGCTGTAGCATCCTGTCTGTTGTTTACTGACGAAAAGGGCTGTCTCCTAGGCGGCCCACTGCCCGTCTGTCCCGGCGCTCTCGTCGCTCCTATTCTCCTACGCTTGTCGAACGGAGCATCATCCACGCCTTCCTTTTTCTACAGACACAAACCAAAACAAAATAACCTTATAACTATTCATTCAAGAGCTAAATTATTAGCAACCCTCATAAAAATGAATCCCATTTCATTTTATATCACCATTTCACTAAAATTCATCATAGATAATGAAAAAAAAATCCCAATTTTGCAACATCTCGGAACCCTAGCAAGAAAAATTTTAACCCCAAATCACAATAATCTCAGAGACCCAAGACAGGACTCGAATTCAAAGACCCAGAACTTCATTCAAGTTATCTTCACCGTGAAAAACACAATGAGGTTTAGAAGAAAAGTTAGGGCTTACAGAATTGGGACTCCGAGGGGCTCGATTCTGGTTGCGAGAAGCCATTACTGCTCAAATCCTCCAAAATCGAAGCGAAAAGTTCTGGAGAATTAGTGTCGCATAGTCGGTGGTAGCCGCCAAAATCGAAAACTTAAGAGGTGAAGCAAAAAGAGAAAACTGAGGAGAAATGTGAGATCTGAGTTTTCGAACAAACTTGTTCGAAGTTGAATCTGATATGTGTTTGGAGAGAGAGAGAGAGAGAGAGAGAGAGAGAGAGATTTGAATTTGGATCTGGCGGTGCTTCTAAACGCTCCTGGAGAAAGACGTTGGACCTTTTGTGTTTGGGCCGGATCGGGTACATACCATGGGCCCGGTTTTTAGGGATTAAGAATCCGAAGTTCTAACTAGTAGCTTCCCATGTTCTTTCTAAAAAAAACCACCTGTATTCTGGTAAAGTAAGTTTAGTTGCAATGACGAAATAGTAATAGTAATAATATAGTAATGAGAATAAAATAGAATAAAAATGCATTGAAAATAAATATTAATTTTTTTATTTAGTTGGAGTTATGAAATTAATTTAGAATAGAATGAAATTAATCATGTTTTACCAAAAATACCCTTGAACTTATGAACAATCTTTAACCAAAAAAGTGAAGCAACAACCCAAATCTTAAAAAACCATTATACGTCGTTCTCAACAAGACCCAAATCTAAAACATATATTCCTCAAAAGTTGAAAATTTAATATAATGTTCTGAGCAACCCAAATCTTAAAATAATAAAAAAAATCATTACAATCATCAAAAAGAAACTCCAAGAACTCCAGATTTATAAGAACATATCCAAATATAAAAATAAAAAAAAATAAAAACAAAAAAAAAAAAACAAATCTAAAAGACCTATCAATTGAAGCAGCCGGTTTCTTGTGTTTCTTAGCCTTTGAATTTATTTTATGCTATCAAAATTTTCTTCTTCTATGAACAAGAAGAGTGAAAGAAGAAAGAAAACTATGGAAAGATTCAAGCTTGTTTGTGAGCTTTCAATGTTGACGGTGGATCACTGAAGGCACTCAAAGCAAGCTCCGATGACTTCTGGCAGCCTTGAGAGCTCCAAAATGACACAATTCCGGCGATCTCTGGCGGCGCTCGAAATGGGCTTCGGCGGTGGATGCGAGTTCCGAAGATGTATGGCGGCTTTTGACGTGGGCTTCAGACGTGGCGCGGCGGCCCGGCAACGATCGACACAAGCGTCGAAGATGGAGTCTCGCCGTAACTTCAGGCTGGATCTGACAAAAGATATGGATGAGTTTTGATTTTGGAATAGTGTGTTTAGAAGATGAAGAGGGTAGTTGGGGAAAAAAATGATTCCCCCAGCCTCAGAATTGCAATGTCACTCTCGATTAGATGAATGACCTTTCTAAGAAAGACTTTTCTGATTTGAATTTCTCAACTAAACATAAAAAAGGGACTTTACTAAAATAATTGTCTTTTTGTTTCTTTTTCATTATTCCCAGCCAAACGTGCCCTTCATGTTTTTTTCCTATAATTTTATGTTTATTACTGGGGGGAAAAAAACAAAGAGATATAAAGGAAAGTAAAAGGAAACCCATGTTAGTACTTTGCATTCTAATGAGGAAGTGTTGATTTATCCAATGAAAAAATGTATATATATATATATATATATTAAAGTGTGAAGTTTGTTATCCTAAAAAAAAGGCTTTTTAGGTTTTAAAAAAAAAGGTTTTTCTTAACATATAAAGATAGTGTGAGGTTTGAACTTCCAAAGAAGAGCAAGTGGGTTAAAAGCCAAAAAAATAAATAAAAAATAAAAATTGGGACACAATTTTTTTTTTCAGGGTAGGGATATAAAGATTATTATAAAGTTACTTTCTTTTTTTTAAAGAAATTAAAGTTACTTTTGAGTCACTGAAATTATAACTACTGTGATTTTTTTTTATTATTTGGTGGTTTTTTTTATTGTAAAAGCAGATTTTAGTGGTTATTTAAGACATTATTTCTTGGAAGAAATATAATAGCTTTTAAAAAGATAGAAATATAGGGCATGTCATTTAGATATTTTTGAGTTATGTAATTTAAGTGTAGATTTTGAGTTGAGTTTGAGTGATAACTTAAATTGAAGTTATAACTTAAGTTTGTGTTTGATTGTGTACATTTTGAGTTTGAGATAAGAATCTTTTTGAGTTTGTGTTTGAGTAAGTCAAAACTTGAATTTGTATTTAAATAGTATTTTAATAAAAACTCAATGCTGATGAAAATTTTAATAGGTATATAGGTCTGGTTTTATTCGTCTTTTCGTTGTAAACGCATAGAAAAAAAATCATCTCAATCAAAATTAAAATAAAAAAGTTATAGCATTTTTAAGAATAAGAAAAATATTATTCATTAACTTGAGTTCTAGTTTCTGAACTCGAGTTGAAGGAGAAACTTGAACTCGAGTTTTAGTCCCAAACTTAAGCTCAAACTCGAGTTCAAACTCGAGTTTAAACTTAAAAGAACATAAACTCGAATAAAATTATAACTCGAGTTGTTTTTTTTGAATTTTTCACTCAAAAAGAGAGTTGCCAAATAGGCCCACATACATTATTGGTTTGGTGGTAGTCTAATTCATTTTCTTGCATAAAGCTTTTAAACAGAGAGAAATATAGGTGTCTGGCCCTCTCATTGGAACAGGGTGGGTCGTGCTTCTTTTTCTTTCGTTGACAAATTATTTTTATATATTACTCTTGATTAATATTTTTATGTCAAAAAATTGTATCAGTCAAAAAATTATATCAATTAAAAAAATATTAATCGAGAAATAATAGATAAAAATGCATATTTATACACTCATAAAAGTAAATTCAGTAATTATCTTTTTTTTTTCTCTAGAGTTTAGACCTTCTAGATTTTATTGGACGGACAAGATCAAATTGTGGGTTCCAAAATTAGTCAGCAACTTAATGCAGGCATGAATCACTTTGGTTTGTTGGTTGAATTGTATGTAATTTGAAAACCGAAAAATCTTAACCACAAATAAATTGTAATTTGAACTATTAAAATTTAAATCCGTGTTTGGGTAATAGTCTTACAAAAAGTCAATGACAATGACATGTTTTAATGGGGCATATGAATGAGGTTTTGTTCATCCATTTGCTTTGAATGCATAGACATACTGTTTTTATCGAGATTAAAACAAAAAAAATTATGATATTTTTAAATTTAGGTAGAAAAAAGATAAATTATCATTCATTTAATCGGATTCTATGAATTTAATGGGACATAAATTCGGATTTTTGCACTATTTGAGTAGTTTGATTTTAGATTTTAATTCAAATAATTTTTGCTCCAAAACACTAATATGAGTTGGAAATTTAACTCGAATTAGAATTTTTAACTCAAATCAATAAAAATAACATGCCCTAATCTCTCATTTAACATGGCCACAAACGTCTTATCATTTTTGGCACTGGAGAAATTGCAGAGATCCTTGTCGAACACAAAATCTAGGCCACCACTATTTCTATAAGGGTGCGTCTATTGATTCTTTTCTCTCTGTACTGGGCAAGGAATCAAAAGAGAAGAGTTTTTTGAAAAATAAAAAAAAAATCAAATATTTACATAATTAAAGCTATGTATTTACATAATTAGAGGGCTATTATTGCATACTCGTGAGATTGGTTGAACACTCACGATCTCTCAATCCATGACCATAGTTGTTGCAAATCATGATATGGAGTTGGAGAAGCGACTCTCATTCACATCCCAATTTTGCATTTTCTTTGTTTATTCAATTTCTTTTTAATAGTGGGGTGTGTAATGAGTATTTTTTTTAAAATATTATTGTCTTTAAAAATAATTTTGTTAATAGATAATTTATTAATATTAAAAGAAATGTATAAAAAAAAAGTGTCAATGTACTCTAACTTGTCTAACCCTTTAATAATTACACATGAGTATAAGCAACATTCCACCTTCTGCAATTACGGTTGTTCATTACAGGTAGTTGATTGTTTTCGTCCATTCAGTCACCGATCGACACTATTGATTTCATATTTTGAAATTGAGGATCGATGAAGAGGAAGGGAGGGCTGATTGATTAAGACCAATTGGCCAATCACTTCAATCAGTCTGAAGTTGTTTTCATGTACGTTGTTCGTGTCATTCATCCATTAGTGAGGAAGGCCGTAAGATAAAGTTGAAAGTGACCATAACATAAAGAAAATGACGTCGACGGTGAGACTCGGTTCTCCTTCAGCCGTTATAATTTTTTTTCGTGATCAAAAAGAAACTACAAGAGAAAAATGCACACATTTGATTAAAAAGACTGTTTAGTTTATTGATTTAAATTTTTAATTTAAATTAAGATATAATTTTATATAAAAAATTTTTATTGTAATAAAAAAATTAAATGTGATTATTTTTAAGAGTTTTTTTATTGTAATAAAATTTGACTTTTAAACTTAAATCGGTGAAATAAACGATACTTATAATTGTGTTTTTCTCTACCTCTCTAATTCACCTAAAAAAGGGCGTCCCCTTTTTATAATGAACAGATCTGTAAAAAATTTTGTGTAAGATTATAAATCGTTAAGGTAATTCTCTATCTTCTCATTTGAGTTGAGATGTGACTTTTTATGAGATTTTTTTTTATTGTAGTAAAAAAGTTAAATATGACTATTTCTAAGAGCTTTTTACTGTAACAAAACTTAAATTCTAAATTTGAATTGGTAAAATAAACGGGACCTATGAATCATGAATGTAACTCTCTATCTTCTTATCAACGGACTTCTAATGTTCAAACTCATCTATCACGATGAACAAGTCATGATTTATGAGGAGTTGTGCAAAAAACGGTTCAATCTTATGCTCTTTATACTTTTACTTTACATAATCTTTTTTCTTTTGAAATGGATATATGGTCATTTTCTTTAAAATTTTAACGGTTATTAGAATTCTTTCTATCTTAAAATAAGTAAAAGTTACAAAATTATTTTAGTATCCTGTATTATAGCGAAACATGCTTTTAATATCTTATCTTTTTAATAATATCTTGATATTTTTAAAAATATATTCTTGATATCTTAAAACTAATTTTTAGGACATACATGGTGCATTTGAAACTCATTCTAAAATGATTTTATTTTTTTGTATGAATTTGGAAATGAAAAACGTTTTCAATTTCAGACAGAAATTATTTTTAAAAATGTGTTTGACAGTTTTATCAAGATATTATTTCAAGTATAAAATTTCATTAATGTTCCTCTCTCTTTGCTCTAGAGAGGAGAAAACGGAAATAAAAAATAAAAAACGATTAAAAGTTGTTTTTCATTGCTCTCTCATTTTACACTAAACCAAAAAATCATTTTCATTTTCATTTTTTGTCTTTAATTGTGCCAAACATTATTTCTGTCCTGTTTTTATTTTTTCTTTCTCGAAAAATATGAAAAACTAAAACAAAAACAACTCCAAACACAACCATAATTTTCAAACTACCATTCTTATCAATTAAATATAAATTAGTAATTTTTTAGAAAATCTGAAAATATTTTTAAACATTAAAATATTTTAAAAAACAACAAAATAAAAGATCATGATTTTTTTCTAGATGTATTAATTTTTTATTAATTAAATAGAAAGGTATTAATGTCATTTGACATCTCAAAAATTAACTTTGAGATATCAAAAATATGTTTTTGAAATTATCATTTACCACTTTAATATTATAAAAAATAGGATATTAAAGACATATTTGATTATAACACAAAGTATCAAAATTATTTTATTCCTAAACAAAATGTTACATCATAAATGTGCTGCGGAAATGAAAACTTTATTAGAAGGGCCTCATCACTTCCACAGTTCCACTCATAGACAACAATAGTCGGTCACTCTTAGTAGAATTGAGAGACTTTAATCTCGTTTAATTTGTAAATATAAGTTTTTAATTTAAATTAAAAAATAATTTTATAGGAGAGATTTTTATTATAGTAAAAAAAATTAATTATAATTTTTTATGATAATTTTTAATTATAATAAAATTAAAATTAAAAATTTAAATTGATAAAATAAATGAGATTATTTTAAAATCGTACTCATAAGTCGACGTGCCAATCGCCACAAGACCCCTCTCTGCAACAATATCCAATTGTCAAGTCCAAAACTCATTGAAGACACGTGTCGAGTTCCACTTGGTAGAAGCCGTATCCCGGCTTATCCAAGTAGAAAATGGGCAGATAAGGCAACAGCCCAAAGTCACTCTACATCACAAAACACGTAGCCACCAAAAAAATATATTTTCCACATTTCTCACTTGGCAACCAATCAGAGAGAGAGAGAAAGAAAGAGAAGGAATTAGGAGGAGGCTGGGGAAATGGCACACGCTATGGCTTCAATGGCGGGTCTACATGGCTCTTCACAGGCAGTTTTGGAAGGCAGCCTCCAGCTAAGCGGTTCGACCCGCTTGAACGTCGCTGGCGGCATCCGGGTTTCGGTCAACAGGCCCGGGTTCACTGTCAGGGCCCAACAACGGTCCACTGAGCCCGAGACCACCGGCCGTCGGGCTATGCTGGGCCTTGTCGCCGCAGGATTGGCTGCTGGGTCCTTCGCTCAGTTTGTGCTTGCCGAGGCCAAGCCCATCAAAGTCGGGCCACCTCCCCCTCCCTCCGGTGGATTACGTAAGTTGATCATTTATCCATCCTTCTGTGGCATTCTATGGAACTAATTAAGCAAAAGTTTTGTTGAATTAGCAAATATGAACAAATTAACTGATTTCTTTTACCCTAAAAATATATATATATATATATATATTTATATGAGATTGTGAATGTGGGCTGAACTTTGACAAATTCTCATATGATCTCATAAATTCCTAGTAATCAACTCGGGTGTACTTTTTTTTTCAAATAAATATTTAATAAATTACTCAAGTCAATTCATAATGAATAATTGAGCATTCTTAGGACATGTTTAATTCATTAATTTAAATTTTTAATTTGAATTAAAATGTAATTTTAAATTAAAAGTTTTTACTTAATAAAAAAGTTAAATGTAATTATTTTTAACGACTTTTACTGTAATAAAATTTAAAATTTAAATTTAAATTAGTAAAATAAACGGGACTTTATTCATCTCGCTACTTATATATAGTGGGTCACACTAGGTAGGTAAGTGGGATCCATCTTTTGTGAGTGATGGGATGTGTTCTATGGGGATGGATACCATTTTTCATTCATGATTTGCATTGTTCTTGATTTGGTTGTAATTCGAATCATATATTATCTATTGAACTTTTGTTTTGTGACCTCATTTTCTGAATCACATGTATACATGTAACAATACAGTGTTTAAATGGGTGTCATAAAATTCTAAGAAGTCACGAGTATGATAAAATTATAAATTTAACTTAAAGAATTTAGTTAATGGTACGTAAGTGTAATAGTTGCAACATGATTAGTTTAATTAGGTCCAACTTGAGTCACATTTGAGGAGTTTAATGACAACAAAAATTTGTGTTGGGCAGCTGGAACCTTGAACTCCGACGAGCCGAGAGACCTTAACCTGCCGCTGAAGGAGAGGTTCTTCCTGCAGCCACTGACCCCGGCTGAGGCAGCGCAGAGGTTGAAGGAATCTGCCAAGGACATTGTTGGTGTAAAGGAATTGATTGACAAGAAGGCTTGGCCCTATGTCCAGAACGATCTGAGACTCAAGGCCGAGTACCTTCGCTACGATCTCAACACTGTCATCTCTTCCAAGCCCAAAGATGAGAAGAAGTCCCTCAAGGAACTTACCGGAAAGCTCTTCCAAGACATCAGCAATGTAAGATTATTCACAAACCTTTTTCAGTCACTGATCACAAATCAAAATACATTTTGCTTTGCCTTTCTTTTCTTTTGTAAATATTATTGCTATCTTATTCTTTTTTCCTTTTTGGTTTTGTCCATTTAACAGCTGGATCATGCTGCAAAGATCAAGAGCAGCCCTGAAGCAGAGAAATACTACGCCGAGGCTGTATCTACCCTCAATTCTGTTCTTTCCAAGCTTGGTTAAGAGGAGTTAAATGTATGTTAATGTAATCTTGTGTATGACATTTTGTTAATTTGTATGTTGTTTAAAAGGGAATCTAGTCGGAAATGACTCTTTCTGTATGTTTCAGTTTTTGATTTCTTGCTCTAATTCACGTGCCAGAACTAGAACTCGAACCTTGATTAAGCTCCAATTTTTAGGATTCAATTAGTACATTACAATAATTAGTATATTAAACGTTGACATATGACATAAGATGTGTTTAGTTATTTACTAAGATCATAAAGAGAATGCTTCCATCTAAGAGCGTAAAGTTTATTTTTCATCCATTATTGACACAAGTTGATCATACTTATTTGTAAAGAGAATAGACTGATAAGTTCCTGATTAACTTTAGTAGTTTTCTTTTAACTGTCAACATTGCCAAAATTTGTAAGAAAATACCCCATTCACAAGCTTCTTCAAAGTGGCTAAGCCAGTATTTATGATTTTGAAGTGCCTTTTAAGAAATCTCACATTCATGGGAATCTTAAAATTACAATTCTTATATCAAACATAATAATCTTTCAGATTCCTATTTCCACCCCAAGATTACTGCATACCATAGGTCACATATGAAAGGCAGTCAATTCACCTATTTCTTCTCTTTATTAATTTGGAGTGTCTCATTTATAGATTGCACTTGATTTTAATGAATTGGCGCTTTGGGGGAGGGGAAAAAAGAAAAGAAAAGATGGTGCTGTTTGTAATCATATGCCTCATTCAGTTAGCCGGATTCGAGTTTTCAATTCGAGTTGAGATGTGATATTTTTGAGAGATTTTCACTGTAGCAGAAAAAAAAATAGATGTGACATTTTTTAAGAGTTTTTTACTGTAGAAATTTAAAACTGAAAACTCGAATCGGTAAAATAAACGAGGCTTATGAGCTTTTAAAAACAGAAATCAAAGGACAGCAATCAGTAAGACACATTTTCATTAAGAAATAAGAATACAGTAACGAAAAAACGACACCAATGTGAAAAAGCGACAAGATATAATGATACTACAAATATACATTGAAAGTAGCATGGAACTTCATTAATGAAACCAACAAACGACAGAAACTCAAAAACGGTAACAACAAAAAATGACGCAAGAACTTTTGAAATGACGAGCAGAAATGAGATATAAAATCCTAACAAGTAAAGCCAACAGTACTAACAGCTAGCAGTGAAAACGGCAATAATATGTCTGCAAAACCACGTATGACATGAAAACGACATCCACAAGTAAAAGACATAATTGAAGGAAAAAGGAAAAAGCCCACAAAGATTTTAAGAACGACATCAAGAAAAACAACTTTAGAACGACAGCAATCACAAAGCGACATGAAATATAAAAAACGAGAAATGACCGAATAACTATACAACATCTTTTAGAAAACAACGGGTAGGAAGGGCGAAATGTAAAAGTAAAACATAATATTAAGTCCTTGTTTATTTTCACGACGCATATTATTACAGTATTTTTTTTTTTTTTATAAAAATTTAAATTTAACCTTTTTATTAGAGTGTTTTTCTCTTGTATATATAACTCAAATCATGAAAAAACGATTAACTAGATTATGAAAAGTCATATTAAAACGACAGCAATCAAAGAAGATAATATCTGAAAACGACGTACAACTAAAAAACGACAGCTGCAAGTAAACGACATAAAATATAAAATGACAACAAAATTGAGCATACCCGACGAGAGAGATTTACAAAACGACTACGAAAAAAACAAACTTTTTTAGAACCACGGAAATATATATATATATATATAATATATAATTACAGAGACAGAGAAAACAACACTTGCATGAATTTTTTTCTTTCTTTTTAATAATAAAAAGCGCTAAAACACAGCAATTCAAAATATCCGTGCGACGACAAAATTGAAACAACAACAACAAAAGCTGCAGAAACTTTAAAAACTACAACGCCCTGAATAATTAAAGACATAAGTAACATAAACTACAACAACTGAGAAGTTCCATAAAACAAGTAAATGAGAAAGAAAAAAGATGACACATTTGAAGAAATGACAGTATATACGTATGAATGCCAATGTGTTAAATTTTAATGTGTAACTTAATCACCTGTGACCATTTCGGAAATTTAGTTTCTTGGTTCAACGAACTTCTTAAAACGCTTTTAATTTAGTCCTATTTACAGATAACCAAATTTAACATGAAGCATCAAGAAGCAAAATCACTTCTTTTGTTTTCCCAATAAAAGATGGACCAAAACGGCCGTAAAATATAGTACAGGTTTATATGCACATTCTCAGAAAAGTGCAAACATAAATCTCAAACATCCCTCAACAAAGAAAACATGAATCGTGCTGACAGATATGATTACGTAAGGGGTGTTTAGCAAACAAGAATCTACAAAGAAAAGAACAAAATAGATATATAATTATAATGCTAAAATATTATCCAATCTTTAACCTTGGCTGTCTTCTGGTCTCATTCCTCTCAAAGCCACGAGACTTGGTTGATAGTAACATCCACTTTGGTTCGCCTCTTTCGGAAGTATTTGTTCCTTGATTCTTCCCGTTTCCACGTCGCAACAAATTTCGACATTATCGTTGAATTGAAGCCACATATCATCAGCTCTCCCATAAATAATTCTACAATCATTAAAATTGTAGCCAATCTCTTGCAAGAATCTCCAAGGAAAAATGATTTTGGTATCGCTCCATCTATAGTTGTCCTCGTATTTTTTTTCAGTACAAAGATGTGAAGTTCTTCATCTCTTACATCAGCAAGAGATTGACAATCATCCCACATGATTGAGAAAATACCTCTGGACGAGACTGAGCGGAAACGTTGAGGCATTAACTTGAAAAGTCTCCCTACATATATCCACAGAAACATCCTTTACATCCCAATGTGGTCGGTGGTTACCATACTGAATTCGGTCAACGAAATGAATGCCGCAAGTTGTTCTGGATATGTTGCGTTACTACTTGGACATCTTCTTCCTCACCCCAGTTGAGGGCTCTCCAATGCTCATATGTTCCGACGCTAAGAACCTCCCACTTGTACTCAATTGAATCTTCCTCCCCCACGGAATATCTAGCCAGCAATTTACACTCCCTGCTCCGCCAGTCAAAAGCAGCCAACATTGAAAGGGTGATGGGATGTGGATCGGGCAAATCGACTACTTGGCGAGTAGCGGGGTTCCTGATTTGGTACCTCCCAGTCGCAGCGCTCATCTCCTCCACCAATCCAGCGTGATAATCGACCAGATAAAAACTATCGTCGTCGGTGTTGCGAGTATAAGGCAGCAACACGGGAGTGCCTCGCCATGCACGGTTGAAGCCAGGGTCTTGAATCAAGGAATGCCATTCCTAGTGAACGCATTTGAATCTCAGCAAAGATTCTACTGGCAACCAACTCAGTATCTGCTTGACCATATCGAGCGGAATCTCAGGAAGCTTGGGACGACTCTCCATCTTTGTGCTTATCTTCTTTGTATTAACGGCAGAAACAGAGATCAAGAATTGAATAACTGTGTGAAAAGAAGCAACTTCAAGAAAAACAAGATTGACAAGAAAGTATACAAACAAGGAGATTATATGATGACTGAGTTTAACAAATTTTATAAACTAATAATTACCATAAAAAAAAAACAAGAGAATAGTAGTAGGATTTCTTCAGAAATAAGAGAAAAATGAAAAATAAAAATCGCATGAAGAAAGACGGTTAAGAAAGTATACCGCCACTTAATGGATCAACAGAGAAGAAGAGTTTAACCGAATTGAAGAAGAGCTCAGGAGAAGTACATGTTAGGATTTCTAAATGATCTAAACATGCTCATGAGTATCCTAAAGGGCAATTAGATCAATGCGAAATTGAAATGGATTGATCGAGAAAAACACCTCCGGCCATTGAAGCTCTCGGTGGAAGAAAAACTGAAACTGGATTTTGGCTCTTCTAAACCTCTTCAATCTCTCGTTTGATGGTGTGTATAATGACTGAATGGAGATAGCAGGCTTAGGGATCCAAAACCAATGTCCTCGTCCGGTTTTATAGACTCTGCCCATCACGGAGTCTTTCCCGGACACTCGGATGTGCACCGATCGTGGGCATCGTGCACAACTGAGAATGAACGTGGGATGAACGTGACCAATCACGTTTCATGACTGGGAAATATAATGGACCACGTTCTGACGTAAGTTTCGGTTGGTTACCGAAACTTACGTGCTTACGTGATAAAATCCAACATTCTCCCACTTGGTCCATATATTCCATCGTTCACCACAGTAAAAAATAAAATACATGAATCATGGCGATAGGTCCTCTAAAACGAGTATTATCTTCCATGTATTACAATGCATAATATTTCTTAACTATAGCCCATATAACTTAATGAATAAACCCTATGTTTATTCTAGGTCCAAACATTAATGATATTTCTCAACAAATAAATGAATGTGTACACAAGGAAAACAAATATGAGAAAACATCACAAATAAAGTTTCATTAAAAAATAACATTCGTTCTTACAACGAAATTTACATAAAGGAACCAAGTCCCATTCTATCTACATGATCCTTAAATTTCAATGGTGGCATGCCTTTAGTCAAATGATCAAAGAATCATCAATTCGATGCTAATGTGTTCAATAACCATTGTTTTATCTTTAACACGTTCCCTTATGGCTAGATACTTGATGTCGATGTGCTTGCTTCGACTACCACTTTTATTGTTTTTAGCCATAAAAACTACAAATTGAATTGTCACAATATATCCTCAATGGCCTAGAAATCGAATCCACAATTCTAAGCCCGAAAATGAAACTTTTCATCCATACACCATGCGAGGTAGCCTCAAAACAAGATACTGAACTCGGTCTCCATAGTGGAAGTAGCAATCAATGTTTGCTTTGCGCTTCTCCAAGATACAGCTCCACTGGCTAGCATAAAAACATATCCTGAAGTTGATTTAAGCGAATCAATACAGCCAGCATAGTCTGAATCAAAGTAGCCAATCACCTCCAAGTTTTCAGTCCGTCTGTATGTAAGCATGTAGTCTTTATGTAATGACTGAGAAAATCCAAGACTTTAAATAATATAATTTATTTATTTAAGCCAAGGATTTTCTTAGAAAATATTATGTGACTGAAGGATTAATGGAATCAATATCTGTATTCCTAAATTCTATAGCAGATTTCATGTTAAGTTCATGTTTCGATCAAGTAAATTCGATCGATAAATTCTCGCCGAATTTTAAGGCGGAATAATTTTTAGTACAAGTATAGTTTGAGAATCTTAATTTCAAGAATCTCCAAGCACAACACGATATTAGCAGCGTGTAAAAAAAACACACTGACATTTTAAAAGAAGAGAAAATCCTTAATTGCCAGACAGTTAGGTTAAAGTCACAAGGTAAATACCCATAGCAAAAGGGTACAATGTGAGCTCGGGAGTTGACATCGTCAGAAACAACGTCATTCCCGAGATAGAATGCTCAGAAGTTAGATTTAGAATTTGTTCAGTCTAGAATTAATTTCAAGACTTGAAACAGTTCGAAATATTACGCGAGTAAGAGTATAAAACAGTATTGAATTATTCAGAAATTAATATTGGACTGTAAGTAATAGATTAAATTACATGAACTAAATTAATTATCTCTAATCAGTATAAATTTAATCTGTTTAGAAGAAATATTTGAGGATAAGATCAAACATGTAATCTTGCCTTAATTAGACACTATATATAGTGAAATTTTTAGGGTTTTATCATTTTTCCCTTATTCCCGCTCACTCTCTCTCTCTTCTCTCACGTTTTCTCACAAAGCCATTAATGGCCAAATACCCAAGTTGAGATTCCGACCTCTATTTTTGACACTGCCGGTGTCAATAGAAAGATCTCGACGAGCTGAGTTCAACGACATGCGACACGACCTCTAACTCCGCCGGAATCAGCCGCAATCGCCGGCGGAAGTTCTGAAATTACCCATTTCTTCCCGTCGAGATATCTCCGCCATCCGACCTCCGATTGAGGTGATTTCAGTCCCTATGGACTCAGTGCAGCGAGACGAAGAAAACCAATCCATTTTCATAGCTCAATGATGGCCGGATCACCGCCGTCCGTGGTGGCCGGAATCGCCTCCGCCGCCGCCGTTGTTCCTCTCTCACCAGGCCGTCGTGGATGCCACCGCCCCCACCAATCGACTCAGAAGCCGACGCCCAGCAGATCCCGACCAGCAGCCACCGTCACCGTCGCAGTTTGGCCGGAAAACGGAGCCGTTGCCGTCGTCCGTGGAGGGAGGAGGTGGTTCCGACGATCTAACCGTTGGATCGTCGTAATTTTGGTGTCACAACACTCAGAAGGAAGTGGGTAAGAAAACCCCTCAACCAATTTTAAGATTTCGTGACCGGAAATGTGAGATTTGAGTTGCCGGATTTTACCGACGTTGCCGGTCCCGATGGGTACTGTTACAGGCCGAATGGTGTGAAATTGATTGCACCAGTGGACTCAGAAGGGTCAAGTTAGGGGGGGTAGGACCCAAGTCCGCCGTGGAAAAACTCTCCGGGAGCCTCCGCCGCCGTACGCCGCCGCCGCCGCCACAATCCGGCGAGGTGTTGTTTCTCAGGCTATCGACCTCCGTTTGATGATCCGAGACCATATCCCGACTCGTTTCAACGTGCTGAATGCAATGGTGACGTCCGTTCAACCAAATTCAATTCTGATAAGAATTGTCCGTGCTCGGTTGCACGCGGATCGAGGTGGTTCGGACCGAACAAGTAAAGATCAGAATCGAGTGTGTAAAGCTACGATGTTCCTCAAGGATCATTCATAGTGCTTGCAGCTTTTCCCAAAATTAGTTTTGAGGAATACGCAGGAGAACACGACAAGCGAGATACTATCAGAATTGCTTAGCTCGGAATCCAGGCAAGTACAAACCTTGCTTATGGTTTAATTAAGATAGTCATATAAGGCGTATGATTTTCATGAAATACGTTAATTATGAGATTCGTGAATTAGGTTTATATTTATGTTAAATGCCGTATGTAGTTTTCCAATAAAACTTAACGGTTTTCAAATAAGCATGTAAGCGAAAATCGTAAAGAAACGATACGCTAAACCCTTAATTTTACGACGGTAAATATGGACCTCAACACTATTATGAGCCCGTCAAGTGAGGTAAAGTAAAGTTTATTAAAAGTGTATTATTGATGATAATTTAATTAATTATTAAAATTAATTAATTAAATTATCTAAGACTTAGAATATGGTTAAGGAAGTTAATTAATTACTAAGATTAATTAACTAACTTATGTAGACTTAGTATATGAATAAGAGGGTTAATTAATTACCAAAATTAGTTAACTAAATTATTAGACTTATTATAAGGATAAGATAATTAATGAATTATCAATTAAGCACAAATTTGTAATGGCAATTAAGGAAAATAAAATTTTGAGGATGTAATAAATTGATCCTTATAGTGAATTATCCTTCAGTAAAGGAAAGGAATACATGCCTTAAGAAAAGGGTTAGATTCCTTCATAAGTTGCTAAAATAGAATAGCAAATGACAGATAATCTCACACTCTCAGTGGGTGTTTATTTTCGAGTAAGCAAAAATAACGAGAATAGGTCATTTTGGCGAAAAGTGGATTCCACTCAGAAATCGGTGTAAGTAGGAATCTAGCCTCTGAGACATGAATAGATTTTAAAGAAAAATTTACACATGTTATATATATATATATATATATTATGTTTATGCTTTAAGTATGGTATACGATGCTATGTTATGATGCATACACATAAGCGAAGGCACATGAATTATATGTGCTTAAATTAATTTAATGTTATAGTATGCTATGCTAGGTCATATTGCATACACCTTAATAAGTCAAGAGGAACTTATAAGAAGAAACTCGGTTGAGTGCCGTACCACCTCCACAAGGGAGGTAATCGACTCCACAAGGAGATAAATGAACAAAAAAAAAAAGGTCCTTCGCAAGGGAGGCACTCGGTTCAATTTAAATCACGGGTTGTTGGGGACCTAGCAAACCCTTACGTCCCGATGATTGCGCCAAGAAGTGGTACGTGAGCACTCGGGCCCATCGATGAAAAAGATAAGATAAGATAAGATAATAAGACTATGATAAAACATCATAATCAAGCATAATCGGCTCGAGCATATTTATACATGTGTACTTACGGTTATTTTGTGAGATATAGTTCCTACTTGTCGAGCGAAAGCTCAATCGAGATATGTTCATCTTTGTGGGTAAGAAACCTATCGGCAATTCTTGAAGGGCAATGGTGAGCGGACGAATGGTGGAGATGGGAATGGATACCGCTTACGCAGCTTATTATTTCCATGATAAGTTTAAGAAAAATCATGTATATGTCTATATGATTCAAAGGTTTTAAGTATGTATGTTTAAAAAGTATACGTACATATGTATGTTAAGAAAACCAAGGTTGCGACTAACAACCCTAGTTTTGAGTATTTAAGTTTTAGAACGTTGCAATAGTTCATGCAACAAATAAACAATTTTAAACATAACGGTTTAAATGATTGATTTTGAAAGGACTTTAAAATGTACTTGAATTTAAGATTTTTCACGAAATCGGTTTTAAAGTCAAATGAGATGGCCAATTGAAATGACTAGTTTTAGAAAGGCTTTTAAAGAGTATTTGAAACAAGTGTTCAAATGCTATTAAGCTTGAAAGATATTTCTAAAAGGTTTTATCTTAACTAAAATTAAGAAAAGCTTTAAGAAATTTAGTGATTCACTTATTTGAAATTATTGTTACAAATTATGAAAGTATTCCTTCTTATGTTTAAAAAAAAAAAAAAAAAGTTCCGCAAATTTTAAGAAATGCCAGTAAGTACCAGTTAATAGTAAGTTACGGTGACGGCCTGAAAGGAGAGTCGTCACACTTTAGTCCCTTGAAGGTATCTGAGCACCTTCTTTGCAGCTTTCCAGTGGTCCACACCTGGATTACTCTGATATCTTCCTAACATCCCAACAAAGAAATGCAATGTCGGGTCTTGTGCGAGACTTGAGCATACATCGAAGCTTCCAACGGTAAAAAGCATAAGGAATGTTTTTCATTTGTTCCCGTTCAAGATCATTCCTCGGGCACTGGTTCAAATTGAACTTATCACCATTCACAATGGGAGCTATACTGGGTGAACAATCTTTCATCCGAAATCTCTAAAACTTTATTGATATAGGTCTCTTGAGACAGACTTAAAATACCTTGAAATCTATCTCTATGTATTTTGATGCCAATGACATACGACGCATCACCCATATCCTTCATGTCAAAGTTTTCAGAGAGAAATTGTTTCACTTCATATAGCAAACCCTTATCATTGGTTGCAAGTAAAATATCATCCACATATAGAATAAGGAAACAAATCTTGCTCCCACTGACCTTCTGGTATATACATTGATCCATGATGTTCTCCACGAATCCAAATGAAGAGATAACATCATGAAATTTCAAATACCATTGACGAGAGGCTTGTTTCAATCCATATATGGATTTCTTGAGCTTGCACACCAAATGCTCACCACGACTAGAAGAGAATCCTTCTGGTTGTTTCATGTAAACCTCTTCTTCTAGTTCTCCATTGAGAAATGCCGTTTTCACATCCATCTGTTGCAACTCTAAGTCAAAATGTGCAACTAATGCTAGAATAATACAAAAAGAATCTTTCTCAGATACAGGAGAAAAGGTCTCCTTGTAATCGATTCCTTCCTTTTGAGTGAATCCTTTAGCAACGAGTCTTGCTTTATATCTTTCAATGTTGCCCAATGAGTCTTTCTTTGTCTTATAGACCCATTTACATCCTATGGCTTTGACACTATCAGGCAACTCAACAAGATCCCAGACTCCATTAGTTGTCATAGAATTCATCTTTTCTTTCATGGCATCATACCATAAATTTGATTCTTTGCTATCTATGGCTTGTGAAAACGTTTCAGGATCATTTTCGGCTCCAATGTTGTAGTCAGACTCTTGTAGATACACAACATAATCACTAGGTATTGCTGATTTCCTTACTCTAGTAGATCTCCTTAAAGTTGTATCAACATTTTCTTGAGGATTATGTTGTACAACTGGTTGTTCAATAATTTCTGGCAATTCTTGAACATCTTGATCTACTAGGATTGTCATCAGTACTTTGTGGAGCTTCAACAATTGGTTGTCCAACGCCTGTTTGAACTTGAGGGGTGTTGTGAATGACAATCAATCTGTCACTTGAAGTGGAAGGCTAAATATCAGTATGATTTCTTTCAGAAACAATGTCTTGAAATTGATGACTCCCACTATTCAAGTCATTCTCAAGAAACTTTGCATTTCTTGATTCCACAATCCTAGTGCTGTGAGATGGACAGTAGAATCTGTATCCCTTAGACCTTTCAGCATATCCGATAAAATATCCACTGATGGTCCTTGGGTCCAGTTTCTTTTCATGTGGGGTTATAAACTCTTACTTCAGACGGGTATCCCCAAACGCGCACATGTTGCAAACTTGGTTTCCAACCTTTGAATAACTCAAAAGGCGTCTTTGGAATAGCCTTCGTTGGAACTCGGTTCAATATGTACACAGCCGTTTTAAGAGCTTTTGTCCACAAGAATTCAGGAAGCTTGGAGTTGCTACGCATACTCCGTACCATGTCCATTAAGGTTAGGTTTCTTCTTTCTGCCACACCATTCTGGTCTGGAGAACCAGGCATAGTGTACTGGTCAACTATCCCATTTTCTTGAAGAAACTTAGCAAATGGACCAGGTGCTTGTCCATTTTCAGTGTATGTACCATAGTATTCTCCACCTCTATCTGATCTCACGATCTTAATTTGTTTTCCACATTGTTTCTCTACTTCAGCCTTAAAGACCTTAAAGGCATCCAATGCTTCGTTCTTATTATGAAGCAAGTAGAGATACATATAACGTGAGTAATCATCTATGAATGAGATGAAGTATTTTAGACCTTGTGAGTCCATGTCTGGACAACAAATATCTGTATGTATAATTTCTAATATGTCTCATATTCCTTTTTTGCACCTTTCTTGGATTTGTTAGTCTGCTTTCCCTTAATGCAGTCCACACAAGTTTCAAAATTAGTAAAATCAAGAGTGCTGAGTACTCCTTCATTTACCAATCTTTTAATCCTTTGAATGGAGATATGCCCTAGTCTCCGGTGCCATAACATAGAGGAATTGTCATTTATAACACTTCTTTTAGTGCCAGTGTGAACATGCATAGCATTATAAGTGATATTATTTTGCAAGTTAATAGAGAAAAGACCATCAGATAATGTACCATTTCTAATAAGATTAGATTTATAAAACAAACCAAAGGAAGTTTCATAAAAATTAAAGGAATATCCCAAAGGTACAAGTCTTGAAACCGAAATTAAATTCCTAGAAAAACTTGGAATATAAAATGTCTTTTCTAAATTTAAAATAAAACCACTACTTAAAACTAAACTGCATGTTCCAACAACCTCCCACATGTGAGCGCATCTTGTTCCCTGAATAAATGCACCGCTCACTTTCCACCGGGTTCCTTAGGTTTCGCATACCCCAAGGTATTTGAAATATGGATTGTAGAACCGTAATCAATCCACCATGTGTTATAAATAACATCAACCATATTAGATTCATAATGCATAAATGAGACGGCATACCTTTCATCTCAAGCCATTTACGAATTTAGTGCAACCCTTCTTCATGTGCCCCTTCTTCTTGCGAAAAAAAGCACTTGGATTCCTTCTTGATTCCACCTTGGGGTGGTATTTTACCTTTCCCCTTCCTTTTGGCTTGAGTCCGATCCTTTCCTTCTATTGCCATCAATGCACTCTCTCCTATTTCCATTGACAAATTTACCCTCTTCCCGAACACACATGGTCATAAGTTCATTAATTGACCATTTATCCTTATGTGTGTTGTAGGATATCTTGAAGGGTCCGTCTTGTTGTGGAAGAGTGTTCGTGATGTAGTGCACAAGGAAAGAGTCGACATTTCAACCTCAAGTGTCTTCGGTTGAGTCGCAATGTCTCTCATCATCGCATGATGTGCTCACGCACACCTCTCACGATAGTGAGCCTTAAGGATGAAAACTTCATAATTAGGGTGCTAGCAAGTGCCTTATCCCAAGACTCAAATTGTTCATCAATGGCCTTCAATAATGTCTTGACATTGGTATCTTGATCAACCCGAACCACGAATGCCGCCAGATATTTTCGTCTTAACGAACATCACACTTTGGCGATTGGATTGCTCCCATTGTTCATAAAGAGCAATTTCATTTGAGGTCTTTGTCGGAGTAATGACCGGGTTCGCCTTTCCTTATAGCATAGTCAATGTCCATCCACCCTAAATGAAGAAGGACTCTCTCCTTCCACATCTTATAGTTATCACCCCTCGCCTGGGAATGTCACACTTCATATCGTAGAAATTTTGCGGGTTGTATAACCGTAAAATTAAACACATGCTTATAATTAAAATTTTGAAACTCATAAACTTATATCATGTTTTACCAATGTAAATCATGTTTTGTTGATCTAGTGACATAAAACTTGCCTGTGGCTAAAGTTTTAACTTAATTAGATCATTCTTTGACCTTATGATAAAACTATCAAATTATGCTTTATTTCCTAATTCACGTGGGTAAATTAAGAAATTTAATTTGATATTCTATCCTAATTAATCATACAAATATAATAAAAATTCTGTGGGATAAAATTTATTATGTTACATATGATTAATCACAATTAATGTCATAATGTAATCCAAAAATACTTAATATATATAATTTTAAGTAATTAAAGATCTTTGTGGCTACTCCCTAATTAATTAAAATTATATGGATTACTTAACATTAATAAATCATAAAGGTTCATATTTAATTGCTTGAACTCTATGCAATATTAACCCAAAATATTTGAATATCAATGTACTAACACTGCTAATAAATAAATAGTGTATGCACGTAAATATTCAAATTAGTTCATTAAACACATAAAAATTAATGAACCTTTCATTTATATGTTTTATTTATGAAAATTCCATAAAATCATAAAATGGGTGAACATCTACTAAATACCCATATATATACTGAATTTATGATTTTTTTTAATTTTCGGGTTTTCCTCTTTTTTTTTTCTTCACCAAAACGACAGGTCGTTTTGGCCTTGATAGGCTGAAATGCATTAACCGGAAACGACATGTCGTTTTCCTTTCCAAATGGAAACGACATGTCGTTTTGAAATGGCTTGCATTTCTGTCTTCAACAGAAACGACATGTCGTTTTATATACCCAAAGGGCGCAAAACGACATGTCATTTTTTCAACTGCTGATGAGTCTTCTTCAACCTCCAGCCGGGTCATTTCGACCCGGTTTCAACCCGAACGGAAACTCGACTGTTTCTCTCAATTTTGACGTCCAAAATTGATGTTTTAAACTCAGAAATGATAGGAATTCAATTACCCAATGATTCCTAATCTCAGTTTCCATCAAAAACGTCAAAATCAAGAGTTGCCAAAAAAAAAAATTTTCTTCCGGCATTTAACGTGAGCAGAACAAGGCAGAGGAAAATTAAGGCTCTGATACCAAATGCTAGGATTTCTAAATGATCTAAACATGCTCATGAGTATTCTAAAGGGCAATTAGATCAATGCGGAATTGAAATGGATTGATCGAGAAAAACACCTCCGGCCATTGAAGCTCTCGGTGGAAGAAAAACTGAAACTGGATTTTGGCTCTTCTAAACCTCTTCAATCTCTCATTTGATGGTGTGTATAATGACTGAATGGAGATAGCAGGCTTAGGGACCCAAAACCAATGTCCTCGTCCGGTTTTATAGACTCTGCCCATCACGGAGTCTTTCCCGGACGCTCGGACGTGCACCGATCGTGGGCATCGTGCACAACTGAGAATGAACGTGGGATGAACGTGACCAATCACGTTTCATGAGTGGGAAATATAATGGACCACGTTCTGAGGTAAGTTTCGGTTGGTTACCGAAACTTACGTGCTTACGTGATAAAATCCAACAGTACATTGACAAGACATTATACAAATCAAGTAGATCATATATTCCCAATCCTCTGTAAATGTATCCACCGCAGTCTTCTCTTGTTACCACTACAAACAATAATATCCGCTACGTGCCGTTTGTTTCATGAAATCCATGTTACACACACATATATATACTTGACATACAAAATTTTAAATTATGGTCCGTTTAGTTCGCTAATTTAAGTGTTTAATTTGAGTTGAAATGTGATTTTATGTGAAAACTTTTTATTATAATAAAAAAATTAGATTTGACTGTTTCTGAGAAACTTTTAATATAGCAAAACTCAAATTTTAAACTCGAATTAATGAAATGAACAGGGCTTTAGTTAATACATAGCAACAAAGCGTTATTTTGTCTTCACAAAATTTAAAAGATATATTTTTTGAGAAGATACTGACACCTTTGTTTTTCTATTCAAGTAATTAATTTAAGTTTCTTTTTTTTTTTACTTAGTGCTATGTAGATTCTTTAATGGAAAGAATTTAATCTCTAAACTTTTTTTTTTGCACTTTAAACTATGCTTCTCACTTTAAACACTCAATGATATCAACCATATGAACCTCACAATACTTCTTAATGAGCGGTATTTTAGACAATTTATATCTTTAATATGAATTTAAATCAATTTAGCCCTCACATATGTTGTTTGCCAATGAGCTCGTGTAGGAAGAACATAACTTTTTGGATTATTATTACTAGTACCCCTTTGAAGTTTAGGATCATTCCCAATTTCTTTTTGAACTTTAAAAACTCTCACTTTGTCTCTTAAACTACCCTTTATGTTATAATTTCTATTAAAATCAGATGAAAAAATAGAGGTTAAGTGCTGTCATGAAGTTCTTATATGTTTATTTCTAACATAAATTCAAACAGAAATACCACGTGATTGCATTACTTTTTTTTTAATCAATTTTTAACAAAAATTACAACCAAAAGGGTTAAGTGGGAATAATTTAAAATTTAAGGGGTAAAAGGAGAGATTTTAAAGTTTAAAGGATAAACTAAAAATGAACTTAAAATTCAGAAACACCAATGATAATAATCCTACTTTTTCTTTTCCCTTTGTTCTCAATTTTTAAATTATTTAAACGTGATTTATTTAATATACACTTCATTAACTAAGCATGTGAATGTCACATAGTCAACTCTAGAGTCAACTCTATAGAGTTATTTTCTTATTGAAGGTCTAAATGAAGAACAATGAGTGTACATTAGGACCTGTTTAGTTTGTTGATTTAAGTTTTTAATTCGAGTTAAGATGTGATTTTATGTGAGAGCATTTTACTGTAGTAAAAATTAGATGTGACTATTTCTGAGAGCTTTTTACTGTAACAAAACACAAATTCTAAATTTAAATTGGTGAAATGAATGGGTTTTAAGCCCCGTTTATTTCACCAATTTGAATTTAAAATTTAAATTTTATTATAGTAAAAAACTCTAAAAAATAATTACATCTAATTTTTTTATTATAATAAAATTTTTTATATAAAATTAAATCTCAATTCAAATTAAAAATTTAAATTAAAAACTAAAATTAATAAACTAAACGAACCTTTACTCAAAACAAAATTATAAAAAGTTGAGTGGGACACATGCTTCTACAGTTCCACTCGATATAATGTGGATTTGACACTGCAGCGCAGAGCCGGAGGGAATGGGCCCTAGCTGGGTGATAGGGTGAGTGGCTCGGAATCGGTGCTGAGGGAGATTACTTTTAAATCAGAGTAAGGTTTTTTTTTTTTAATGCTTCAAAATATTCTCATAAAAGGTATTTTTTAAGGCATCGTTCATTTCATTTATTTAAATTTTTAGTTTTAGATTTTTACAGTAAAAAACTATCAAAAAATGTCACATTAATTTTTTTCTATTACAGTAAAAAACTCTTAAAAAATATCACATCTCAACTCGAATTAAAAATTTAAATCTGCAAAATGAACGAGACCTAACTAATTTATATTTGGTTAACTAATTAAAAGTGTATAAGAATATTTCATATCTTAAAAGTGGCTTAGCGTAGAAATTAACATTTTAAAATTATAAGGAAACCATTTTTATATTATTAAAAACAAAAAAATATCAAAGCATTTTTTTAATAAAAAATTGCAATGTACTAAAGTAAAAAAAATATTAGCAACACTATTTCTATCGCTCTTTATTACTTTTTACATTTACAGTTTGACAAATAAATTCTATTAATGTTGTATATTATTATTGAAAAAAAAAAAAATAGAATTTACGTGTCAAATAAAATGTAAAGAGTGATAAAATGAGTGATAAAAAATCAAAGGACAAGGACGTGCTTGCATTTCTTCTAAAGTAATTGTTTTTCAAAAATTAGAAACATATAACTGAGAAAGACAACAAACGAGAGAGGGAGAAAACAAAACTCAACAAGAAAATTAAAGAAATATGGACATGAGAACGTTTGAAAAACTTATAAGTGATAACCACTATGAAACGACATAAATACAACATAGAGACCCAAAAACAACAACTATAAACACACATGAATTTTTGATTCACTTCTTCCTCTAATATGCGTGCGTCTCTTTGACGGGAGACATAAATACAACATAGAGACACAAAAACATCAATGAACTGTAAAACGCATGAATTTTTGATTCACTTCTTCCTCTAACATAAATACAAGAATTCAAACCTTAATTAAACTTTAATTTTTAGATTCAATTGGTACATTACAATAATTAGTATGGTAACCGTTGACACATGACATAAGATGTGTTTACTAAGATCACCAAGCTTAATCTCTTTTTAACTTTTCCTCTTCTATTTTTTTCTCCTCATATAAGCATCCCACTTAATTATAATTGGAACTTGAACTATGATACCATGTGGAAATTGCACTTATTAGGTTATGATACTATGTAGAAGTTGAATTGGCCAATTTTTTTCAACCGTGAATGTAGCAAAAATATGTAAGTAAAGACCGCGTTCACAAACTTCTTCAAAGGGCATAAGCAAGTATTAATTATTTTAAAGTGCCTTTAAGAAAATTCTGTTCAACTTCTATAATTTTAATCACAGATGAAAATCGGCCAATTCGCTTATTTAGTATTATTTACAGACAGCCATATTTAACATCAAGAAATAAATCACTTTCTTAAGTTTTATTTTGTTTTACCCCATAAAGGTGCACCAAAGGTCCAAAACCGTAAAACATAGTAGAAGTTCATCATCGATAAAAGCGCTTATATGAATCTCAAACATCCATCAAGTGCGTTTGGTTGGTGAATTCGTGTCATGATTCGAATTATAGTTCGTGGTTCGCTACAGTATTTTCTTTCATAAAAAACACACATAAATAAAAAATAATTCTAAATTTATAAACCAAACGTCATATGATTCCGTAACGGGTATATAGCAAACAAGAATCTAAAATAAAACAAAAAAAAGAAAAAAAGGGGAACAGATATAGTTATGTAACTATAATATTTAAGTCCACTCCTTAACCTTGGTTGTCTGCTGGTCCACTTGGCCGGCTCAAGACAATAAGAGGCCTTACGCAAAAATTTTAGATTAGGCCAATAAATATCTTATAACAACAGGAAATGGAATTTAGCTTTTTTCACAATTAAATGTTCGGCTAAGAACTATCCATAAAATTATTTTTCAAATAAATTTCATCGGCTGTAAAACTATTTTTTGAATAGGAGTATGGACTAAATCTTTCACTGAATAATATATTTGCAAAGGTACACGTATTTATTTGAAGACTCATAAGGAATTTGAGAATTACTTGCATTTATATATAGATGCAAAAAAAATTATTTTGAAGAAAATAAGGTTGGAGTTTTGCCAAAATTTTGAAAGAAAGCTTTAGAAAATAAGTATGGAAGACTATAACTAGGTGCAAGAATGTTAATTAACTATTATCTTTTTTTTTTTTTTTTTTTTTTTTTTTTTTTTTTTTTTTGCCCTTAAACAACGCAGGAATAGATTGGTAAAAGAAACTAGAGGTAAATTCGACATGAAAATAGGAAAAAGATATTTCTTAAACGTTTTTAATTTTTAAAAGTCAAAAAGCAAATTCAATCTTTTTTAAAATGAAAATTTTGTACTATTTTGTAGTCAGTTTTAACTACAAGAAACAAAAATTTTAATGTTGCTGAACAAAAACACCTAAGTAATAAAAATTTTCAGACTGAAAAGAGGCCTAATTATAAATAATTAACAGACGTTTACAACTAAAATATACTAAGCTAATGCTATTAAGTCAAATATTTCCAAATGTTAAATACATAAACATAATATCTAGGTATATACAATCCTTTGCTCTTGGTGAGGCCTAAGGCTGTTACGTCGGCTGTCTTACCCTTGAGCCGGCCCTGGTCTCATTCCTCTCAAAGCTACAAGACGTGGTCGATATTCGAGTCCATATTAGTTCTCCTCTTACACAGGTACTTTTTCCTTGATTCTCCCCATTTTCACGTCGCGACGATGTTTGATATTATCATCTTCAAACTCAAACCACAGATCATCAGATATAGCTTTCACAGGAGTAAGTTTCTCCATTGCATAGCCGTTCTCTCCTATGAATCTCAAAGGAACAATGATTTTGTTATGCCAAGATGTGAAACTCTTTTGGCGCGTTTAAAACTTATTTTAAAATGATTTTATTTTTTATAGGAAATTTTAAATAAAAATTATTTTTAAAAATACGTTTGATAATTTTATCAAGAGATTATTTTCAGTATAAAAAAACTCATTAATGTCGAGAGAGGAGAGAACAAAAATAAAAAATAAAAAATAACTAAAAGTCATTTTTCATTTCTATCTTATTTTAAACTAAACCAAAAAATTATTTTCATTTCTGTTTTTTTATCTTTATTACACCAAATGCCGTTTTAAAAATATTTTTATTTTTTTTTCAAAAACATGAAAAACAAAAACAAAACTAATTCCAAACACAACATCTATCTTTTATAGCAGTGAAGAATACACATTTGTCCCACCAGAAGAACCAAATACCCCTGGAATATGAGCCTTAAAAGCAATCTCAGACCGCCAAAGAAGTCCATCAAAACTCTCATTCCATATATATAAAAAGAAACAACTTTCAAATCCGAATCTCGCCCATTAGTCTTCTGAATTCCAACGCAGTAAACAGTTCGTTCTGTTTTCATTAATGCTGCTTGGCCATTTTCTTCTTCATCTAGTGGAGGGATCTCTAATGCTCATCTCTTTTGACGCTAAGAGTTCGTTTGATATAAGTGTTTAAATCAAGGCGATTTTAGTTTTAATTTTGGAATTAGAGCCATAATTCATGATTTTAAATCCAAATCATGATTCTGAAATAAAAACCAGAATCATAGGTTTGAACCACCTAAAATCAAGGGAGTGAGTGATTTTAAAATCATGAGTGATTCGTGATTTAAAATATTACATCAGAGTTCAAACCTTGAATTAGAACCATCCAAACTAAACATTGATTCTTTGTGAGTCAAATCAAAACCACTTTTTACTTTTTGTAAACAAACACGGGTTTGAACACAGAATCATGATTCGGGGTTCAAAATCCTTATACCAAATAGCCACTAAGAATCTCCAACATATACTCAATTAAGGGTTCGTTTGGTATGAGGGTTCAAAATAGGGTAATTCTAATTTTGATTTTAGAATCAGAATCATGATTCATGATTTTGAGTCTAAATTATGGTTCTGAAACCATAACCAGAATCATGAGCTTAAACCACCAAAAACCAAGGGAGATGGTTTTAGAATCAATGGTGATTAATGGTTTAAAATATCACATCAAAATTCAAACTTTGAATCAAAATCATCATAACCAAACACTGATTCTAGATGAATCAAATCAAAACTATTTTTTACTTTTTGTAAATAAACACTGATTTTGAACTAAAATCATGATTTCAGGTTCACTTACACCAGACAACACCAAAATCTTGCTTTTCCACGAGACATTAGCGATCAATTTGCACTCGCTGGCCCACGAGTCGAAAGCGCAACCGTCGAAAGTGTGATAGGATGTGGATTGGGTAAATTGAGTACTTGGCGTGTAGTCAGATTCCTGATATGGAGCTTCCCATTTGTGATGTTCATCCCCTATGCCAATCTAGCGAAACACTAAATTGGAAAAAAAACTCTCGTTGACGCGATAAGGCAGAAATACAACAGTGGCTCGATGAAGTAGGGGTCTTGAATCAAAGAATGCCATTTGTCGCAAATCGTAAGATTTTACCCCACTCTAAGTACTAGATGTTTCTGAGAAGACTCTAGAATTCGCTAAAACACTCTACAATTCTCTACCATATTTGTTCTAGAAAATTCCAGGAGTCTAATCTTAGGGAGAACCTTAGGATTCTCTAGAACCTTGTGAATGGTTCCATAGAGGAGTCCTTTGTAGAAGACTCTAGAAACTTATCGAGTGACCACCCTTTATAAGCATTCTCTAGAAAATTTTAGGATAAGTGGAATTCCATAGCATTCTAAAATGTTTATGGGAGGGCTCACTTGGCCTATAAATAGGGGTGGTCTCTTCATTTGTGGGAACCAACTAAAAATATTAGAGTGAAAACTATTGTAATGGTTTACCATACTTAATGAAGTTCTTTTCACTTTTCTCTCTTTCTCGTGTGTTCCTCCTCTTATTTTTCTACTTTCACTTTATTAGCCTTACATTTACGTGAAATTAGACTTGTTAGTATAGCTCAATGGCATGTTTACTTACCAGGATTGAAGAATGGGAGTGGGGAATATGAGTCAAATCTCATGTTTACTTGTTCTTTTTTATCCTGGAATGGGAGTGAGATTAGTGGGCCCCACTCAAATTTGGGATTGAGGAATGGGATTGGCACTCTCATGTCTCCCCTTAGGATTGTGACTCCCATTCCTAATATTAATATTAATTTACTATTATACCCTTATTTTACTTATAAATACACAATTAAAAATAAAATTCAAAAAATAATAAATGCAACATATATTTATTATTTTATTTGCCTAATATTATAATATTAGCATAATTATTATTAACTTTAATATAATAAATATGTACTTTATTTTTTAATAAATTAATAATATATTTTATTTTTTAACACTATTTTTTATTTTTATTTATTTTATTTAAAATTTATTTTTATATTTTAAATAGTTGTACAATTTATATTTATTATTTTAGTATCCAATTATTACACTAATATATTTTAATTATGATTAATTTTAATATAACAAGTACACTATATTTTTTAAATTGAAAATATTAAATTGATTTAAAGGGTATATTAGTACTTTTACACTTTTTCATTTTGATTCTGGGTGTAAGTAAACGTATGAATAAGATTTAGAATGATTCCGATTCTGAATTCTATCACTAAGTAAACAGTTTATTCTGACTCCGATTCCTCACTCTGAATCCTTCTCACTCTGAATCCTACCCACTTTAATTTATGCTCATTTTAATTACGCATAAATAAACATGGGAGAAAGAGGAAAATAGGCCAAAATTTGAGATGAATTAAAATTAATAGGCCAATAGTTTACATAAGTTAATAAATAGGCCAAATTATTATTTTCGTCCATAACTGGTCTGGTTATGAACCATAACTTGACAAGTTATTATTCATAATTGTCCATAACTTGTCCGGTTATGAACCATAACTTAACAAGTTATGGCCTATTAATTTCTATAACTAAAAATTGGCCTATTTTCTTTCTTAAGCTTTTCATGTTGGCCTATTTTCTACTATTTCCCAATAAACATATCACAAAAGTATTAACGCTGTACGGTTACTTAAGAAGAAAAAGTTCGTGAGACATTGCTCGGTATTCTAACGGTATTTATCCCATGTATTTAACACCTGAAAACCACAAAATAAAATTTATCCCATATCGAAATACTAAAAAGCGCTAATGTGTTTAATTATTATTACAATAAAACCAATAAAAGAGCCAATCAATATGTTCGTATAGCTATAAAAGTACGATTTGATATGGGATAGGATTGGTCTGACAAGTCCAAATTCAATCAACCTGTGTACATGGCAAGGATGCAATCTCGCGGAGTTAAACACATGATAAGTTTATTTTTTTTTTAATATAATTATTTCATTGAAAATTTTACTCTTTTTTTTTTCTCTAAATTTAAATTTTTATGCACAATTTATTTTATCAATTTTAATTTTATTATATTGAAAAACTCTTAAAATGGTCACATTTTATTTTTTTTTATTATAATAAAAAATTTTCATATGAAGTCACATCTCAATTTGAATTAAAAATTTAAATCATATATTGAAAAACTTGTTCATTTTGTTGATTCGAATTTATAATTTGAGTTTAGATGTAATTTTATGTGAGAGTTTTTTACTGTAGTAAAACTTAAATTTTAAACTCAAATTGATAAAGTGAACAAGGTCTAAATTTTTAAATAGTAATATTTAAGATATAATATTTAAATATTCTTATGTCATTTAAAATAATTTATCTTTTAAAGGCAATATTTTACTTTATTTTATTTTAAAGAGATATTTTAGTACGCAAAGCTTATTAATAAGTTATATTTTTTTAATGATTAAATTTATATATTTTTTAATTTTTATATGATTTTATATAAATATAATGAATAAAAAATTTAATTTATCAGTATGTTAATATATTAAAGATGGTCCTATTTTTTAAAACTTTAAGAATAATTTTTGCATAGTTTTCAAAACATGAGAAATACTTTTTTGTAAAATTTTAAATCCAAGGGAAAAAAAAAAAACAATCTTAGCATTTAGACGTGCAAAAGCCTTTGGATCGACGTCGAATCGGACGGTCACCCTTACGCCTCCTGATCGTGTATGATATGGTAGCTACTCTCTCAGATCCCGGATTGCTTTGACTTTTTTCTTTTCTCTCTGCCGGCGAAAATCCCCAATTCCATAAACCTAATTCCCATTTTCCTCTCTGAAAACCCTCGTCTCCGTCCATGGCACCAAAGCGAGCACCCCATCTGGACGATCCCCCGGCCGTTTCTTCTTCTTCCGACGAAGACGAAGCCTCGTCGGAAGAAGCCTCCGGCTCCGAAGACGACGAACAGGAAGTCTCGGACTCGAACGTCAAGCCCAAGGAGGAGACTCCGCCGAAGGCCAAGAAGCCCAGATCGAAGCCGTCGGCGACGCCGTCGAGGCAATCGGTGAAGCGGACCAAGAAGAGCGACTCCAACGCCGAGAACGGCGGTTCGGAGGAGGAGGAGGCGAAGAAGTCGGGAGGAGACGACTCGAAGAAGCTGCTTTTCCAGAGGCTGTGGAGCGAGGACGACGAGATCGCGATCTTGAAAGGGATGATCGACTACGCCGCGAAGACCGGCGGGGACCCTGCCGTCGCCGACATGAACGCGTTTTACGATTTCATTAAGAAGTCGCTCCACATCGACGCTACAAAGACGCAGCTGAGCGATAAGGTCCGAAGGTTGAAGAAGAAGTACGGGAACAATCTCAAGAAGAAGTACAACCCGACGAAGCCTCACGAGCTGGAGGCTTTCCAGCTGTCGAAGAAGATTTGGGGCAGCGGAGAGCCGAAGTCGAATGGCACAGCGAAGAGTAACCAGAAAGGCAAATCGGAGCTGCTTTTGTCGCCTGCAGCTCCGGCGGAAATCGAAATAGCGGCGATTGATCGAAAGGCGGGTCCTTCGGCGAGTTTGAGCGAGCTGATTCGGTTCGATAAGAGCTTACCGGAGCATGTGGTGAAGCAGGGACTTGATTTGATTTCGGAATCGAAGAAAGCCGAGTTGGAAGCGAAGTGGAGGATGCTGCACATTGCTGAATTTGAGCTTTTTGTTAAGAAGAGTCAGTTGATTAGCGAACAATCCAAGTTAATACTCGAGGCGATTAAGCCGTCTGATGATTAGCGTATTCATCAGGTATAACTTATGATGGCTTTTCGAGTTGATAACTCATGCTATGGAAACTCCATTTCTTTGTCTTTGTCTGTGTGTAGTGTTTGCTAATTCTGAAATTTGTAGTTAATAACTTGTGGTGACTTCTCGGCTTTATTAGGGAAAGAAAAAAAAATCATGTTTAGGAGTTTCTATCTCTTTATTCAAGTGTTTAATAATGTTGAAGGTTGTAGCTTTTAACTGTGTAATTAGATAATTAATTATGTTACAAATCTTGCTTTATGTTACAAATCTTGGTTTGCTTGTCGTACCTGTTACCTTTGTTCATAAAGTTGCTCCTTATGTTCGATGTTATTTTTAATTTTTTGATTAATTGTGGGTATCATTTTCCTTGTTTTGTCATTGTGAATTGCACTGATTTACCTGACATTAATATTCTTATTTTGCTTGTTTTAAGTATTCAAAGTTTCAAAAGAAGAGTGGGGCTTTAGACAACTAATTACTTGCATGTCATTTTGTTGTCTTTGTACAAGTTAACGTTAGTATATCAAGATTAAGTTTTTATTTGTTGATTATTATGGCTATCTCTATTGTGATGTTGAATCTATTGCAGTAAAATTCCTTTTCTTCTAATGAATAGGGTAATCGGTTTTTCTCTTTTCAATGGAGTCTTATACTAATTCTGTATATACCTCATTTATGTTGCTGGTTGAACATTTTTTATTGTTTTTTTAGTGTTTGCTTAGAATAATAGTTGTCCCATCCTCTCTGGACATTATTTTTTGCTCAATATTTGGTATTTTTTCAGTGTTTTCCCCACAGTTACTGGCTCATTAGAGCCAGAGGCTCCTCGTTTGTCTGAAGCATCTGGTCATTCTAGTCACGTTGAAAATCTTTCATTCAGTTTCCTTGACTACGTATGCACTTTAATCCATAAGGTCTGCCCTGAAGATCTATATGTATGTCCTTGGATACATCCATATAACTAATCGAAATCTTCATAAAATTATTCTCTTGGAACCTAAAATTCTCCATTGCTGAACCTAAACTTTGAATAGGACTGTCTTTCTCAAACGAGGGACTGTGATGGTTCACGTTATTTGTAATCAACTCTTTGGGACATTTGGGATGTGGAATTTTGGAAGCTGAAACTAAACAGGCTATTTCTTGCTTTAAGGGTCTCATATGAGAGCTAATGCATAGGTGAACAAGAGTGAAGCAGGGACAGCAGGCAAACAATCAAACATTGAGGGGGGAGTTTGGTATCGTAAAAGCTTCCTTTCAGTTTACGTCTTTCTATATTCTTTCTTGTTCCCTTTAAATTTTGATTCTTTTCCTGGGAAACAAGGAAAGTAGAGCATCAACAAGCAGGTCCTCCCTCTCCAGTTTTGGGCTCCCAATTCATAAATAATTGAAAAAAGTTACAAGAAAATATCCATTAGGTAGTAGTACGAATGCGAAATAATATGTTTGAAAGCAATGATTCCTATCATGTCCACACAAATGAAAGGCTATAATGATCTCACTAATGTTACATTTGTTGAATGTCACCATATGGAATCATTCAAAGAATTTGAAGAAAAGAGAAACAAAATAAACAGTTAAGCAGAGCCCGTGGTCTGGCCTTGCCGGCTTTTCTTTTCTTCTCTGATTGTAGCTGCCGCTGAAATGTAATATGCCACGGTAACGAGTCCATGAATGAAACATAAAATCCCACCAATTGAGAAAAAGCGATGGTGGGCAAGCCCGCATGATTTTCTCGACTTTGAATTTGCCAATGTTCCTATCATCAGCAATGAAAACGCAGCACCCAAAACAATCCTGCTTCCAGAAAAATATATTTATTATCTTCATCGAAGTTGTGAAAATCCCTGTTCAATTATGCTGGAGAAATGCATAACTATTAACACGTACCATGACAGAATGAGAGAGCCAACAGCTAATTGCTTGTTTGCAGTTGCTCTTTCATATTCTCCTCTGGACCAGAAGCAAATGCATCCACCAAGCAAGTTGGCAATGCCATGAGAAAAGGCCAAAAGCACGGCTGCAGCCATTCCTAACTTGTACGCTTGATTGCTTGGGTCTCTACACTCGAAAATCCACATCCTCAGACTTTTTACCTGTTGGGGGAACAACCAAAAATGAAAGAAGAAGAGCACAAATGTTGTTAAGGAGTACTTTGGAAGATTTTTAGTTCTGTAATGATTATAAGAAATACCTTGTTTTGAGCTATTTCAGCCTGAATCCCAAGTATCCCGGCGACAACGTCCATAATCATGATCATGATGCAGATAAGAGGGCCAAAGTTCCTTGCCATTTTTACAACTAGAGAGCTCCGGTACAGTTGATTAAAGATTGAGTATAGAACTTATAGATTTATAGTCATTTCGTTTGTAAAGTCATGTAGGCCCTAAACTATAGCGGGAATAAGAATAAAGCAAGGCCAGGTATATGTTATACACATAAACAGAATTAACGTTTATAAACAAGTGAACTTGAGGAAAAAGCTTCCTTCTGCGCTTTATGGTTTTCTACATTCATTTCTCCTTGTGCCTCTCTTTACAAGATTCATTCATTCATTCTTTACACAAAGAGCAAGGAAAGTGGAATATAAGCAGAGAGGAAAGGAAGGTTTAACCTTACTTCCATGGACTCGGATTATTCTCCCAAGATTTTACTGTCTTTTGCAGGTGAGTTCTTCATCCAGTTTTTAGTGTAGCAGATTCAGCTCTGCGCCTAATTTCATGTACTATATACTATGGTTGAGCCGCGGATAGAAATGTGTACCCTTTTCAAAGTATTGAAGACGGAAATTAGCTAGCAGCTGTAGAACTATTCAGTGAGGCTACAAAAGATACTAAGTTTGGAACGAATTACAAAACTCTTCTAAATAAAAAACGACATGTCTTCTCACGGACAGAAACAACGAATTCTGTAATTTGAACGACAGAAAAAGAAAAAAAGGATAACAAAGGGTGCTTTTGAAATTTATTTTAAAATGATTTTATTTTTAATAAAAAGTAAAAATGAGATTATTTTTGAATTATTTTGGGATTAATTTTAAAATTGCGTTTGATTTTTTAAAAGTTTATTTTGAGTATAATAAAAAAGTGAAAACATATTTATTAATTAATATATTATAATATTGTTCATAAGTACTAAAAAATGAAAATAGAAAATAACTTTCAACTGTTTTCTTATTCCTTCACAAAAATTATTTTTATTGTTTTTATTTTCACTTTCGTTTTCAAAACATTTACTAAACAAACGTCATTGGTATTCATTTTATTAATAATCAATCGATTTTTTTTTAACTTTTTATTTTATTTTTGGTAAGTGTTAATTTGAAAACAGAAATCTAGGCTCACACAAAGTCGTGTTGATAGTTTTGGATGGTTGTGTTGGAAAATGACCGGTAGCTATGCATTCATGAATTTGTTTGTCCTTATTATGAAGCTCACAGACCTCACAGTGCCTTTCCAAGCTCTTTTGCATCTCATTATGTCGTCTTTCAGATTAGGCTAAGTTTGTTTAGCAACAAAAAAACAAAAACTCCTTGAGATTTTCAATTCTTTTTAAGCACCAAAGAAGCAAGAATGTTTGATGGTTTGGAGGGAGTTTTGTAGTATTTTATTCTTTTTCCAGTAAGGATTTATGTGATAAATGCCAAACCCCATGATAACAAGATGTGTGACTCACCAATTCTGCAAAATGTCTTGAGCCAGTAAGGATTCATTTTTTCTCCCCCTCAACATTTTCTGTTATAAGAAGCTATGGGATTTTTAATGCTTTCCTTTTTTCTCCGTATTCTTTTTTCATTTTTACAAAAATGATTCCCTCTGTAAATGTTCTTAGTCTGGTCTAATTTCTAGCTCAAAAATTGACTATGCGGCCAATTTCATCATTAGAAGTAGGTACTGTTGGTTGCCGAATCGAATTTGGTAGCGGAAGCGTGGTAAACAGCGGATCGTGTATAACAAAAATTTTCATAAAAATTTTGAGATACTCTATAGATTATATTAATTTATGTATAAATAAATTAATCGCATTAATTTATATGATTCAAGAATCAACCGAAAAAAATACTTGGAAGCCGACTTGGATGATAACTTGAATTCTTTGACCACGAACAGTCCTTGCTCCAAGCTTTGTGTTTAGAATACCAAAGTCTTCCACGTCGATTCCTTAATTCCACGTAGACGTGTGTGTGGGCACACGTGAGACAAAACAGGTTTCTTAAACACTTAAATTTCCACAAACACCAATGCATGCACGATGTGGAATTTTTGAAGAAAAATTTTGCTCTCTTTTTTTTTTTTCTATGAGAATTTCGGCCACAAACACTTTAGGGTTGAAAAATATGTTTTAAAATTGTGTTTACAATTTTCTATCTTTCTCATATTTAAAGAGTAGAAGTCAAACTTCAAAACAGAATCAAATTCTTATCTCCAATTTTAAATTTGGAACAAAAAATCCCTTCCCCTTATCCTTTAAGTGGCTGGCCACCCTCTAGGGTTTTATTCCTATGTGTGGCGCCTATATCAGATAGGGAAGGAAGAGATTTTATCTTTTATCTAGTAGTCCAATTTTAATTCAAATTCAAATTCGAATTTAAGTCAAACTTAAATTAATTTGAATTCTAAATTGAACAACTTATCAAATAAGTTTAAATGGATAAATTTAGATGTGTTCAAATTCAAATTTAAGTAATCACATTATTTAAATAATAATTAATTCTCAATTAATTATTTTTTGAGTATTTAATTTTAGAATTCCGTAATTCTAAAATTTTCATTTTTACCTTTGTGTCTAGTAGAATTACAAGGACGACGCGGGGACTAATGAACCTATAATCCCGAGCTCCAATAAAATTAATAATTAATTAAACACTTTAATTAATTAATTAATTCTATTAATTCTAATAGTTACTCCACTATAAACTTGGAATTGAACTCTCGAAATTATAGACATTAATTACTTCTAAACTACGAAGTGTCCATTTGATATAGTCATTACATATAGATCAATCCTCCATAAAAAATTCATAATTAGAGTTAGGTAGAATCCGTTAACTTCTCTAATTACATCTTTATTCTTGAGTACCATTGATTCTCTAATGGATAGTGATTCATAAAACACATTCATGAACCAGAGTGCTCTTACTAATCCAAGTACCGAATCAACACACAAGATAATTATTTATCCGTTTCTTTCTCAAGAAGTCGTATAATAACATTCCCAGCTACCTATTTCATTATGTCTCCAAAATACAAGGAATAGGATTCAGGGTCTTGAAATCTGTACTGAGTAAATCAAAAGACATAAATCCATAAATAGGAGTTTTTTAAGAACTCAGGATTAAGATCATCCTATATATGACCATTGGTAGACTCAATTAGAATTTCTATGCTTAACGAAAATTATTAGAAATTCATATTGTGTCTGCGTCCATGTTTCACATAATCTCATTATGCGAAATACACTCATTCAATATCTCACCATACTAACAGTGCGGATAACACCGTTCCATTCTAAATGAGAGTGACATGTATTAATAATGTTTTAATTAAAGATTCTGAACTTTAATTAAATTCATTATGAACAATTACTTTTGATTAATATCCTTAAACATTATCCTCTCGTATACAATACTTATATACCATGTTTAAAGTTACATAAATAATTAAGGAATTTTATTTGATATTCATAAAATATTCATAAATATATGCACATAAAATGATGAATAAACTCTTTTATTAAATAAATAATAAATATCCTATCACATCTCATGCTTTTAGGACATTATTCCCAACAGGTACGTCTGGGCAGATCTCTTCAATGAAACTATAAACTTGGGTTATGTGAATGTGCAGAAAGGTTGAGAACATATTATTGCAAAAACCAAATGTATTTTCTTATTTTTTTTAACTTCTGTCTATTGCTTTTTAATGTCTGTTGCTAATATGAAATGTATTGGTTTGTTGTGATGATATTAATGTGTGTGGTTTGTGTTTCATTATTTTTGTTCATATATGGTTTTGTTATGTTATTAATAGATGGTACTTATATATACTGCTTATGAAAATTCTCTTTTGTTGTTAACAAATGTTAGTGATCTATGTCTATTTTCTTTTGTGACGTTGACAAGTTGGCATTTTTGCTCTCTTCACGTTGCATTATGGATGAAATAGTTTGAACACAAGCCTTTTGATGCAAAAGCTGTCCTGGGATTTGGTATACTAAATGGAATATCCATCGGACTTTTGAATCTTGGCTTAGGTTTTAATTCTATTGGTTTCTATCAAGTAATTTTGTTTTATTTATTCATTTCTCATCATTTTGCAACTCATATCTTGGGTCTCTATTTTTTGTTCTTTTTGTCCAGGTATTGACTGGTTACTAATTTGGTTTTACTGTCCATGACATTATGCTGGACTATAGCCGTAACTGACCATTGTTTTGAGTACACATCTTTATGCATTTCTCAAAAACGACCTTTATTTCATCCTTAATGCATATTTGTCTTTTGCGTTTCAGATGACAAATATAGCATTATCCCATATACCGTTCTTTTGGAGACATTATTCTTTAGAAAGCAGTTTAGGTGAGTGATGTTACATTTCAACTCCTGGTGAGATACGTTTGTTGTGTTTCTCCGCCTTTGATTTTTTTGTTCTTATATGTTTCAAGATGTCAACAGATTTGTGATTTGTACAAAAAAAAACATTTTTTTTTTTTTTTTGATCGAGTCGTTCTTATTAGGTTTTTGGGTTTTTGATCTGAAAATTTTGTGGGTGACCCATGATTTCGCTTTTTGCCTTTCTTTTTGAACGAAGTTGATGATAATCTTTTGATTTTTTTTTTATTCTTATTTTTTTTTCCCTTTTGATGTTGCAAAAAGGGACTCTTTCGCTTAGGGGAATTACGGGTTCAATTGTATACAACTGGTCGCAGTCTAATATGAAAACAAGTGTTAAGATCATTCATGCTAGGTGAGTTTCTTTCATTTTATCGATTAATATTAATAATCAATCATTTTTTAAAACTTTTTATTTTTATTTTTGGTAAGTGCATTGGATCGTAATTTGAAAACAAAAATCTGGGCTCACGTAAAGTTGTGTTGATAGTTTTGGATGGTTGTGTTAGAAAATGACTGATAGCTATGCATTCATGAATTTGTTTGTCCTTATTATGAAGCTCACAGACCTCACAGTGCCTTTTCGAGTTCTTTTGCATGTCTCATTATGTTGTGTTTCAGATTAGGCTGAGTTGTTTAGCAACAAAAAAGATAAAAACTTCTTGAGATTTTCAACTCTTTTTAAGCATCAAAGCAGCAAGAATGATTGATGGTTTGGAGGAAGTTTTGTAGTATTTTATCTGTTTCCAGTAAGGATTTATGTGATAAATGCCAAACCCCATGATAACAAGATGTGTGACTCACTAATTCTGCAAAATGTCTTTAGCCAATAAGGATTCATTTTTTCTCCCCCTACATTTCCTACTGTAAGAAGCTCTGGAATTTTTAATGCTTTCCTTTTTTCTCCGTATTCTTTTTGCATTTTTGTAGAAATGATTTCCTCTATAAATGTTCTTAATCTGGTCTAATTTCTAGCTCGAAAATTGACTATGCGGTCGATGATACTTCATCTTTAGAAGTAGGTACTTCTGGACAGATCTCTTCGACGAAACTATAAACTCGGGTTATGTGAATGTGCAGAAAGGTTGTGAACATATTATTGCAAAAACCAAATGTATTTTCTTATCTGTTTTTTTTTTTTTTTTAAATTTCTGTCTATAGCTTTTTAATGTCTGTTGCTGATATGGAATGTATTGATTTGTTGTGGTGATATTAATGTCTGTTGTTTGTGTTTTATTATTTTTGTTCGTCTATGGTTTTGTTATGTCATTAATAGATGCTATTTATATATATTGCTTATGAAAATTCTCTTTTGTTGTTAACAAATGTTAGTGATCTATGTCTATTTTCTTTTGTGCTTCATTAATAAATACTGTTGAGATATTAACTTTTTGTATATTTGTTTCTTAGTGATATATATACACATATCTTTATTTTACATATTTTAGTTTTATTTAATTTTTTTATGTGCTGATGATAATTATAATCAATTTTGAAATGAGATCTATGAGGATCCTATCCAAATGTTTCTTTTGCTAAGCCCATAGCTAAAAAACTGATCTTATCTAAATGTCTCTTTTGCTAAGCGCATGGCCAAAAAACTGATATTTTATGTTAGTTCATGGTTGTTGACCTTTGTTTTAATTCCTATTTGTAACCTTATAACACCTCCTCAATGAACAATGATGCCTGTCGAGATGAGATAATATCCAACTTTATTATGCTACAATACTGTATTTGTATTTTCAAAAGATACAAAAAATATATATTTGCATTTCTTAAATGATAAGAAACATCATGGGAAAAGTCTTGTGAGAATAATTTTCAGTAGTTGATCCTTAAAACTTATTTATCTATTTAGTGAGAACTTTCAGTAGTTGATCCTTAAAATTTATTTATCTATTTAGTGTATTTTCTTTTCTATTTACACTACATATAATTAAAGATTTTTAACTTTTTTAATTATTACTATTAATTTTTTTTAATTTGTATTTTTCAGTTAAAAAGAGTAAAATAAAAAAGACAAACAAAAACTATAATACATTGTAAGAAATTTTAAGTAGCATATTATATAAATATATCTATATGTATATATGTATAAATAAACAAATCTTATACTATAAAAAATTTTAATTTTTTTATAATATAACAGTATTTTATGCGGCATCAGCTAGTTTAAGTATCTATAATTAAATACTGATCTACAGCAAAATATCCGGCCTGTTGGGAAGAAGAATAAAAATAAAATTTTGTAAGTCCTGTCAAGCTTTTGTGATTTTTTTTTTCTTTCCTTTTTAAATGTGTACGAAGATATTCAATTTACCCAATTCTGACGTCATCCATAATCTGAACTTGGCTTAAGGAATTGTACTATCTAACATTCCTGTCATCCAAGTGGCATAGTAAAAACATGTCTCTTATGATTAAATCAATAAAAAATATATTTTTAAGTAGTACAAATTTATATTTTGAATGGCATAAACGTAAAAGTAGTGATATCAAACGTGTCGTGCCGGGATTGTACTATCTAACATTCTTGTCATCCAAGTGGCATAGTAAAAACATGTCTCTTATGATTAAATCAATAAAAAAATATATTTTTAAGTAGTACAAATTTATATTTTGAATGGCATAAACGTAAAAGTAGTGGTGTCAAACGTGGCGTGCCGTGCCGGGCCGGCACGACACGCTTGACCCCAGGCCCGTGACGGGCCTGGGCCATGCCAGGCATGGCCCTGCACTGTGCAGGGCCGTGCCTGGGCCGGGCCTGAGAAGAAAAACTCAGGCCCAGCCCTGGCCCTGGCCCTGGCCCTGAGGGCCAGGGCTGTGCCTGGGCCCAGGCCCTTGAAGGGCCGGCCCTGGCCCTTGAAGGGCCGGAGCTCAAGGACCTGGGCCCCTTCAAGGGCCGTGCCTGGGCCCAGGCCCTTGAAGGGCCGGCCCTGGCCCTTGAAGGGCCGGCGCTCAAGGGCCTGGGCCCTGGCCCTTGTATTTTTTTTTAAAAAAAAAGTTTTTCAAAAAAATATATATCATATGCCCCAAAAGATGTGATTTTATTGAATTGACGTAATAGGAGTACACATAAATGACTGCCTCGTTAAAAACCTTGCTAAGTAAAACCCGTGGGGAGATCGGGACAAAACCTCAGCGAAGGAAAAAAGAGTGCAATAGCTAGGAATAGTAAATTACAAATCTAAGTGCTTCCAGAAGATTCTATTATTTCTAAGTTAGAAAAATATTCTTGCATCGAATCATCTGTGTATTGTTGTTTTCGCCTTTCCGCATCTTCCCGCCTTTAACGCACATTAGTCCCTCCAAGATGTCTGGATGCATTCTGCTTCTCTTCTCGTCAAGAATTCGGTTGCTTGCGCTAAAAGCTTGCTCTGATGCTACCGTTGATACTGGAGTTGTCAGAATGTCACGAGCTATTATGGACAGTGTTGGAAAACGATCTGTCTTGCTCTTCCACCATTGTAAGATGTCTAGTTTGTCGTCATCGATTACAAAATTTGCTTCAAAATATTTGACTAGTTCCGTAGACGCTTGTGTTGAGGACGATCCTGCCGTTTTCTCTTTCTTCTTCAAGAAACTCCACGACGATCCTTTAGGCCCCGAACTGGTAGTTGATGACGAAGTTCCCATTCTTTTTGACATGTGCTATATTTTACTTCATACAAACTAAAAACTTTTTTCTAACATTTTCTTAGCGTCGGTAATACTTAGTTGCATATCTATATTTAAATTCTCTCATGCGGTAGCGATCATTAATGATTCGGCCCATCTACTCCGCACCTAGGATCTAAAATTGTTGCCAATGCATATAACATAGGACAACATGACCAATAATTTTTAAATTTATTTTCCATTAAGTTAACTATATTTTCAAAAAGTTCTGTATCCCTATAATAAGAAAATCTTTCTGAAATATTAAATAGTTGATGTAAAGCTAAATGTGCAGTTGGATAATAAACACTAGAAAGTAATTCAGTAGCATTGTAAAAAACTTCTAAAAATTTTAAAAAAATACTCAGCAATTTGCCAATCAGAATCGAAAATTAAAATTTGATCATTCTTACTGTTTACATATGTCGTGATAAGCTGTGAATATGGAAGTGCCGCCTTCAACATTAAATATGTTGAATTCCACCTATGTCTCACGTCAGTTGGAAACTTTCTTGGGCGCATCTGACTGTTCCTGCAATATTGTTTGAATTCTTGGAGCCGAGCTCCAGAACTAGATATGAAGGATAATGCTTCTCTAATATTTGTAAGATTAATTGAGATATGTTCAATTCCTGCTTGAACTACTAAATTAATTATGTGACATGCACACCGTTGATGAAAAATTTCCCCTCCAAATGCCGGTTTCAAACTACGTTTAAATAGATTAATTGTAGCTGTATTAGCTGACGCATTATCAAAAGTAATTGTTAAAACTTTATCCTCTATCCCATAAAACCCAAAAATTTCCATTATTGTATTAAAAATAGCTGTTGCATTATGAGGATATGGACATAAATGAAAACCAATTATTCTTTTTTAAAAACCCAATCGTCATCAACATAGTGCGCGGTGACACATAAATATCCAGTTTTATTACACCCTCCCACAGATCAGAAGTGTAAGACACAGTAGCATTAAAAGTCCTAAAATTATCAACAAGAGATTGTCTCATTGCATAAAAAACTTTCATGCAATCAGAACGGGTTGTGTTTCTACTTACACGTTTAAATTGTGGGCAAAAGGCTATCTGAATGAATTCTTCGAAGGAGGCATCATCTGCAAAAAGAAAGAGGCAATTCGGCACTAGCTAGAAATTTAGCTAGTGCCTCACGAGCACGTTGTGCATCGTATGTAAAATTTTGTAACCCATGTGATGTGAGTGATAGTGTTTGTTGGCGGGAGTCTACACTCCCACCTTGGTGCAACAATGAGACATGCTTTCCAATGTCTATCCGATGACCAAAGTACCCCACCCTTTTTATTAGAAAAATGCTTTTTACAATATTTACATACTTGTCACAATTTCCATCTCACCTGTTTTTTTGAATTTGGTCGGGGCTCCTTGGTGAAATGTTGCCATGCCGGAGGAGTTCGCGGTCTTTTTCCTCTCATCATGATCTCCAGCTTCCTCGTTGTGTCTTGAAGCATTATCCACTGGAGCATTTTCTGTTCGATGGGGGTGGGGTTGGAAGGCATCATTTCTTCTTCTTCCTCAAAAAATGCTTCATCACCAAGTTCGTGAATAGCGGTGAAATAAGGAAAGTTTGGTGAGGCCATTTTCTGGAAATTGATAGAATTTGATTGAACTTTGTAAATGAAAGAGTTAGAAAATGAATGAGAGTGAATTGAGAAGATGAAAGAGAGAAGATGAGAGATAGAATGAGAGTGAGATGAGAAGATGAGAGTGAATTGTTGTGTGAGATTTATGGTGGAATTAAGCGGTATTTATAGGGAATTTTAGGGTTATTTTTTTGTATTTTTCCGCTGGGCCCTTCGCGGGCCCAACGTGCGGCACGTGACGGGCCTCCCATTTGGCCCGCCACGGGCCTCCCGTTTGGCCCATCACGGACCCAACGGGAGGCCCGTGACGGGCCAAACGGGAGGCCCATCACGGGCCGAACTTCAAAGCCCGCGAAAGGCCCACTGGACCAAATCAAACGGACTTTTTCGTGGGCCGTTTCGCTGGCTTGGGCCGTGCCGAGTAAGGGCCGAATCCGGGCTTGGGCCGGGCCGAATAAGGGCCGTGCCGCGGGCCTCCGCGTGCTTGGGCCGCAGGCTGAGAAGTTGAGGCCCAGCCCTAGTCCATTACACGTGCCGTGCCGGCACGGCCCGTAACAGTAACGAACCGTGCTGTGCCGAATCATGCACTATTGCGGGCTGGGCCGGGCCGTCCATGGACGACCCGGCCCATTTGACACCTCTACGTAAAAGTAGGAAAAAAAGAAGATAATAGTATACATACGTTATTTTCTCTTAATAATGAATATTGTATTAGGTACCAATTTATTTGGGAAGCTCACAAATTTTTTGATATTTAGTTTTCCCTTCTTTGTTTATTATTGTTTTCTTTAAAGCAGTAGTGGAACAAATAGTTTCTTTCTCCAATAAAGAAAAACAATTTTTTACTTTTTTATTAATGTGATAGGAACTTGTTAGTTGGTTAGAGAAGTTAGTAGTTTGTTAGAAAGGGTGTTATTAGTTAGTTAGTGTGGACTTTAGTTGGGGAGGGAATTAGTTAGAGGAGGCAGAGGATATTAAAAGGGGGGTCGGGAACTGAGTGAAGGAGGGAAAAATACTAGAGTCTGGAAGAGAATTCTTGGCTAAGGCTGAGCAAGGGAGCTTTGGCAAGATCTCTCAAGAACCGCTAGTGTAATTCATTTACATTAGTCAATAAAGATCATTTTCGTTCTTTCAATTCTTTCTAGTTGAAGTCTATATTCTGTTCTTATCAATTTGGTATCAGAGCTCTATTCTGGGCGATAATGGCAGCCAGAAAAACAGAGGAGAGATTTGAGGCGGTGGAGAAGGAGATTCAACAAGTCAAAGCTACAGTGGAGAAAAGAATCGGTGAATTTAGGACTGAGATGAATCAAAATCTTGCCGATGTCCGTCAGGATCTTGCCGATTTCCGTCAGAATCTTGCCGAATTGCGTCGTTTGATGGAGGAGCAAATGAAGCATTTAAGGTTGATGGCGAAAGCTAAGCTGCCGGCGGAGGATTCCGGTTCTGGCGCCGTCGGGGTTCGGGATGAGGAAATTGGTTCAGGTCAAGTTGCAAGCCGTGGGTCGTTGGCCGGAGTTGAGGAAATTGGGCGTGGAGGAAGGATTTCGGCCGATCATAGGGTTTCCAGAGAGGATCGGCGGGAGACGTTGGGGGTTGTCGGCGGCGGGGTTGGGTTGAACGGAGGGGGAATCGACCATGGAAAAGGGCCGGCGGTGGAACCTAGGGAATTTGGAGGGGCTCGACGCGAATTAGACTTGAACAGAGATCCTTGGGCAACGTTTGGCGGCGGAATAAGTTCCGATTTCGGCAATTTAGGGGCTGGGTCTTGCGATTTTTGGCCTGGGTCTTGGAATTCAAGAGTCGTTAGGGCAGATTTCGGCAATTTGGGGGCTGGGTCTCGCGATTTTTGGTCTGGGTCTTGGAATTCAAAAGTCGTTAGGGCTGATTTTGGAGCCAGTTTGATTGGGTCCTCACCTTCTGGCATGGTTGGAACTGGATCAGCGTTTTTGAATGTGAATTCAGGCAAGATTTGGGTTGGGTTCCGAAATTCCGGCCGGATTTGGATTGGGTGCCGAGATTCGGGCGCAATTGGGGCTGATTCCCGCTCAATTGGGGTTGGGCCTCCCAGCACCAGCGTGTTTGGGGTTGGAATCGGGAATTTAGGCGTGAGTTCTGGTGAAATTAGGGCTGTCTCTTGGTCTGCCTGTGTGGACATGGCAACTTTAGCAAGGTTGGGGCTGGACTACTTAATTCCAGCAAGATTGAGGCTAATTTTGGTGCAATTGGAGTTCACCCTCAAAATTTCAGCGAGTTTGGGGCAAGGCATGCATAAATCGGTGTGCCTGGAGTTCAAATTAGGAAGTTCGCAAATGGTAGACTTGAAATTGGTGGGTTTGCAACTCCAAAACCCAATGTTTATCTGGTTCACTGCTTTAGGACCCATTGTTGTTGGGATCGTCGCTACCGAGTTCATGGTTCCAAGCCTCTCTGTTGTAGCCTTCGTCACCGCTAAGCTTGACTCTCCTAGAGTCAATGCTCCATTTGATGTTCCAAGATTCAAGCTCATCGATATGGGGAAGGAAGTGGAGTCATTCGGCTGCAATTTCTTGACTTACACCTTGAGGACAAGGTGTTTGTTTGGGGCGGGAGTAATGATAGGAACTTGTTAGTTGGTTAGAGAAGTTAGTAGTTTGTTAGAAAGGATGTTATTAGTTAGTTAGTGTGGACTTTAGTTGGGGAGGGAATTAGTTAGAGGAGGCAGAGGATATTAAAAGGGGGGTCGGGAACTGAGTGAAGGAGGGAAAAATACTAGAGTATGGTAGAGAATTCTTGGCTAAGGTTGAGCAAGGGAGCTTTGGCAGTATCTCGAAGAACTGCTAGTGTAATTCATTTCTGTTAGTCAATAAAGATCATTTTCTTTCTTTCAATTCTTTCTAGTTGAAGTCTATATTCTATTCTTATCATAATGCTTCCTGAAAGGTATTTTCTTGACAACACTTATTTTTCTTCCCGTTATATGGGACAATTGGCGCGGAGGATTTACATATAAATTTTTCATATCTTTTCTTTTACCAATCAACATAAAATCTTCACTTTTATGTACTTAGGTATACCAATTGTACACCAAAAAAAAAAAAAAAATCCCATCAATCTATATTTATTAACCTTTTCTTCCTGGTTCTTTTATTTATTTTTCATACTTAATGAAGTATGAACAGTGAAGTGCTTGTGCGAACGCAATTTGAGGTCATGGGATGACGTATACATCGTTAAGGTCCCGTTCACTTTACCGATTTGAGTTTAGAATTTCAGTTTTGCTACAGTAAAAAGTTTTCAAAAACAGTCACATTTAACTTTTTTATTGCAGTAAAAAACTCTCACATAAAATTACATCTCAACTCAAATCAGTGAAGTGAACATACTCTAAATATGCATGCTGGTCCAGTTTTTCTCTTAGTACAACAACTATTTTTTTATTTCTTTTTTGATAAAGAGTACAACAACTATTTAGTTGTCGTGTTGTCATCTTAAATATCTTCTCAGCCTATATAAACTCATCCAATGTTTGGTATGTGCATACCAAATACTCCATAAGCTACTATCTAGCTAGCTACCAAATTGAAACTTTAGCCAAAACGTACAGTATGGAAAGTCAACAAAAGCAAGCTGAGCCAATTCAACTTGAGTGCCCAAACAATTCACATGTAGTCTTTGATGTACCACATCAAAGACGATCCGCCAATTACAAACCGAGCATTTGGAAATATGATTTCCTATAGTCACTTAACAGCACATATGATGTAAGAATTATTTCAATCCTTGTTTCATTATAACAAATTACACTTTCAGTTTTTTTTTTTTTTTTTTTTTTTTCCGGAAAATGCCTTTGTGAACATCTGGTACGTTCTCGGGCCCACAAGAAAAAAATGTGCCAACATTACGGCTCACAATACTACGTAGTGTTTGGTCACCAATTGTACTTAATAACTCACTTTTCTGTGATCTGCTTTCTCATCCTGTTAAAATAATTTGTTTGATGTTATGTACACACACATATTACGCACGCACGCACCATTATATTACGTTATGGTATATATGATTAGTGCTAACATATTTATTATCTCATGACTTGTGTAAATTTTTAGAATAAGATGTTAGATTTACATAAACATTCATATTCTTATTTGATATTCAATAAAAATACTCCTTACGCATCTGTTACTGTTTTCTACTACAGAAACTCTGGATATATGTACACTCATGACATATATATGTACAAACGAAAACTACAATAATTTAGCATTTTCATACACGATATGTATTTATGTGTGTGTGAAGCGCCACTAATTTTTCATGAAATAACCCACTAGAGTAACTAATACTATATGATGTATACGATTCTATGCAGAAAAACGAATACAGAAAGGAGGCTGAGAAGCTTATTCAAGACGTGAAATACATATTTATTGAAACAGAGGACTTGCAAGCCATGTTAAAGCTAATTGACAGCATTAGAAAACTAGGCCTGACGAATCATTTTGAAGAGGACGTCAAGAAAAGTCTCGACACAATAGCATCTACCCATAAGAGCAACACATATTCTTTCATTCAAAAGAATGATCTCTATCTTACTTCATTATGTTTCAGGGTCCTTAGGCAGCAAGGATATCAAGTTTCACAAGGTATAATATATTATTCTTATAAAAAATATTTGATCCGCAAACTTTCCCAATAAGGAATTTTGCACATTTCCAAGCATTTGTAATTGGAACTCGAGTGGAATTAATTTGTCCAGAGTTATACGTAACCAATTTGTCTATGATATAATTGATACACTATATTTAAGGCCAATTTCCTCACTGTGGTATCAAGTTGTCAGCCTGATCAATATAACAAATATTTTGATTGAAATTCTATGTGTGACTTGACATGATTGTATGGAAACAGACATATTTTGTGGTCTCATGGACGGGAAAGGTGTGCTAGAGAAAAGTTTACATATTGAAGATATCAGAGTGATGCTAGAGCTTTTAGAGGCCTCACATGTAGCTTTAGAAAGTGAAAATATCCTGCATGAGGCTAAAGCTTTCATAACAAAAACTGATGACGGGTATTTCTACCAACAAATCAAGTACTTTTAAGCTTGAATATTTGTAAGTTTTCAAGCATTTTTGTTAGTTTAATGTCTTTTGTGTGTTTTTTATAGGAAATATAAATAAATGCCAACTTGGATGATTTTGCATGAAGAAAAGAAGAATATTTGCCTCACTTGTGAATCAATGAAAAGAGGATGTGAAAGAGGATTTTGTGGCACAAAAGAGGAGGCTTTGGATTCCAAGAGAAGCGCGCTGCAGCGCGCCTTCATGGGCTACAGCGCGCAAAGAAGACCAGAGAGAAGGGAGGGCTGCAGCGCGATAAACAACATGCGCCCGCAAAGCCCCTGCAGCCCCTAGCCCCAGAGAAACGCGCCTGTAGCGCAAAATGACGCCCAGCGTGTTTTTGCTGCAGCCGCTGCAGCGCCCAGCGTGTTTTATGGGGAACGGGCGCGCTGCAGCGCACCAAATGGTGCTGCAGCCGCCCAGGGTGTTTTTATCACCAGCAACGCCAAGCTGCAGCGCGCTCCACTTGATGCCACACGCTGCAGCGCACCGATGGCGCTTCAGCAGCCCCAGTCCGGGCTCTCCAAAAGACGTAGGCTGTAGCGCGCCTAGGCCCAAAAACGCGCGTTGCAGCGCGTAATCACGCAGGCTGCAGTGCGCATCTGAAGCCCTAGCTCCGAAGTGTTTCATTATAAAAGGAAAAAGTTGCCATTCGAGAAGAGCCCAGAAAAGTGAAGAAAACATCAAAAGGAGGCCGAAATCCTTCATCTTGGAGGTCCTTGGAAGCTCTTCAATGGATATTGGGTTTTATCTTCTTTCATCTATTTTTCCATGTTGAGCTAGACATTAAATCTAGGACTTGATGTAGTTTTATTTGAACTATGTTTTGAATATTTTGTGGATTGTTAATTTAATTTCATTTTTCAATTCATTTATGTTTCTCTATGCTTAATGCTTTTAATTTATTTGGCCAATGAGTTAGATGATTTTTAGATTGAGAATTTGATGCTTGGGAGAGATTGAATTCTTTATCTAGATTCGAGAAGCATAGTCTAGGTTGTTGTGAGACCGGGAGGAGATCAACGCTTAGATAATCAAATTAGGATTTAGGTTGTTTTGAGGCCGGGAGGCGATCGACATTCCTATTTTCTAATCACAAATGTGAAGTTTAATTTGTGTTTAAATGTTCATTTCGAATAGGGATATTGTTTTGGGTATTTAAATGCAATTTCTTGTGAGGCACTCGGGAGAGGTTGCAAGATGATATTAGAGCCTTGATTAATGAATTGAATGGAATTGATTAGCGATTACATAATAGGATGAACATAGGAATAATAAAGCGAAATGAAGTCCCTAGACCATTTGTGTATAGATACTTTATTTTCTTATTTTCATATTTATTTTGTTTTATTTTCTTAATTGTCATTTTATTAGGTTGCCTAGATAAAGTCAAGTTACAATAATTGCGGTACTTAATGGCAATTCTAAACCCAATCCCTGTGGAGACGATACTCACTCACCTTATACTCAAAACTTGACACTGTACGCTTGCGGAAAATTATTATACTAAAAAATAAATTCGCATCAAGTTTTTGGCGCCGTTGCCGGGGAATTGGAATTTGAAATTGTTGTTAATATTTTGAGTACATAACTTGATTTTAATTTAGGCTTTTATTTTTCATCTTTAATCTTTTGTTTTATTTTTGTTTTCTCTTGTTTTACTAGGTACTTGGAGATGGCTGATCGACAAGTCCTCTTAAGATTTGCTCAACGAGACTCCGAGCCATTTTTTAGTGCTTGGGAGAGATTCAAGGAACTGCTCATTCAGTGTCCCCACCATGGTTTCCTGAGGGAGGTGCAACTACGAATCTTCCTCGACGGGTTAGATGCCGCAACAAGAATGTGGGTGGAAAGAGGGAATGGTACCACCTCTTTTCACCAACTATCCGCGGATGAAGCTTATTGGTTGTTGGAAGACATGGCTGATGTTAACTATCGGTATTGGAGGTATTCAACAAACCACCACGGTTTTGAGGATAGCTCCAACAATTCGGAACCACGGCTTGACACCCCCCGTCACCAAGCGGAGTCTTCTACCTCACTTGAAGACCTTGTCGCCCAATTTTCGGAGGAGACAAGACTCCGAATAGAGAAGTTAGAGAGGATGGAGGCGCCACCAACTTCACGAGGAAATGGAGACAAATCTAGCGGAGTTGTTTAAGTTGATGCTAATTCCAGATGAATCTGCTAACGCCATGAATAGGGAACCACAAGAGGAGGAATGGGAGTTATTTGAAGATGACTCTTTGAGAGAGGAGGAGACTCAACAATTGGTTGGTGAAGAATTTCAAGAAGAAATCAATGAGTCTCCGCCCCTCGAGATCCCCATTGTCGTGCCAACCCCGGTTGAGAAAGATCACATCTACGAAGACCCAATGTGGCTGGCAATTCCTCCACCATCTCGAGCGCCATTCTTCCAAGCATACCAAGCTTATGAGCCAGTGCCGAGTCAAGTTGAGCAAATGGCCCGAAAACCGCCAAATCTCGCCAAGCTTGAGGGTGTAAAGAATCAAGGCCCGTACGTTGTGTTGTATGACACGTACTATGGGCAAAAGCCAATCTTTGACGAGTTGGCTCGGCATAGGAATAATTGAGCCTAAAGACGCAATTTATGGAGGAGAGACCCGCCCCAACCCAAGTTTATGCCATCATGCCCGGTGCATCATCGCCAACGATACTAGGAGGTGAGATTTTTTTTTCGCCTCCCCGGTACGTGTTCTTATTCCCTTGTACTTAATTTTAATGATTGCTTGATTTTGAGTTTGGGGGTGAGACACTTTGTGGTTGATTTTAGTGGATTTTGAGCATTACTTGTGACTTGGTTGTTATGACTTGTCTCCATTGAGTTATCTTCTTTTGGCCATGTTTTTACTTGTTTTTCATTTAGGTTGTTTGAATAAATTGTGAGTTTTGTTGAGATGAAATGACTAGATAATAATGACGAGTATAGTCACTTGATGCCTTCTTAGGTCTTTTGAAATGTATTTCATTGAGATTTCTGTGTGCTTGACTCGCATTGATTGAAATTCACTCTTGACTCTCTACTTTTGAGCACCATGAATCATGATCACTTGATCTTTTGAGCATTTGGAGAACATTTATGTGCATTAGGTAGACTTTGATATCTCATGAACACTAGAACCCATTTGAGTGAAACTTGAGGCGAAATTGTCGGTTTAGTATCATTGGAGAGATGATTAAGGCATTTTATGTGGATCGTTTGGGCCTTTGAAGCAAACCCTTGAAAAGAAAATTCATCATTTGTTTACCCCCTTTGAGCCATATTGCTTACTTCATTCATCACCCATGTTTGTACATCCAAACCACCAAATGCACTTTCACTTCCTAAACCCATCACTAATAGGCATGATTGCATTAAACGCTAAGATTGAGAGTAAGTGTGGGTTATGTTTGGGAAATCATTAGTGGATTGGCTTGTGACGTTATTTTTTTTCCTCATCAAAAAAAAAAAAAAAAAGAAAAAAAAAAAAATAAATAAAAATAAAAATAAAAAAATAATAAAGAAAAAAAAAAAAAGTCAATTGGATGAGGAATTGAGTTACCATTTCTATTTCTTTACAACATTGGGGACAATGTTGAGTTTGAGTTTGGGGTGTGGTCTTTATTTCTCAAATTTTTGTGGTTTTATTTCTTTTGGGTTCGATTGAAAGCGAAGGTATCTTGAAAGAGGAGTCGGTGAAATTTTTCTTTTCATTTCTTGGAAATCATGTGAGATACATGAGTTGTGATGCATGCCTAGTGTGATTTGAGCCTAAAAATTCTAATCTCATCCACCTTTCACCCTAGCCATATATTACAACCCTCAAAAGTCCTTTTGATCTTCAATGACAAGTGAACCTTTATTAGTGGAGAGTGACACGAAAAATGGGCCTATGGTAGTTCTTATTAAGATATCACTCATAGTCTCCTTGGCTCATAGGTCTATCCGGATTTTATTTGGTTGATTGAGATTGATTGTGCACACACTTACACTTTGAGAGTCTTGAGTGGAGTGAAATTGATGCTTGATGTTGAAATTCTAGATAATCTCAATGTTTGCATTTCCTTTGAGCTTAGAGCATTATGTGACTTTGAAGATACATGCACAGTTGTTGACTCGATACAAAACTTACACTTTCTTTTTTCGTTTGTTTCTTAGTACTTGATTTGTGTTTTCTTTTTTTTCTTCTTTTCTTTTGCTTGAGGATAAGCAAATGTTCGAGTTTGGGGTATTTGATGACGGGTATTTCTACCAACAAATCAAGTACTTTTAAGCTTGAATATTTGTAAGTTTTCAAGCATTTTTGTTAGTTTAATGTCTTTTGTGTGTTTTTATAGGAAATATAAATAAATGCCAACTTGGATGATTTTGCATGAAGAAAAGAAGAATATTTGCCTCACTTGTGAATCAATGAAAAGAGGATGTGAAAGAGGATTTTGTGGCACAAAAGAGGAGGCTTTGGATTCCAAGAGAAGCGCACACAGTCACCGCCTTCATGGGCTACAACAAGAAAAGAAGACCAGTAGGGGGAAGGCAGGCGCAGGCTGCAAGACAACATGCGCTGCAGTGCCCTGCAGCCCCTAGCCCCAGAGAAACGCGCTGCAGCGCACCAAATGGGCGCTGCAGTGCGCCCAGCGTGTTTTGCTGCAGCAACGCGCGCTGCAGCGCACCAAATGGGCGCTGCAGCGCGCCCAGCGTGTTTTGCTGCAGCAACGCGCTGCAGCGCACCAAATGGGCGCTGCAGCGCGCCCAGCGCATTTTGCTGCAGCAACGCGCGCTGCAGCGCACCAAATGGGCGCTGCAGCGCGCCCAGGGTGTTTTACCCCAGCAACACGCGCTGCAGCGCACCAAATGGGCGCTGCAGCGTGCCCACTTGATGCCACACGCTGCAGCGCACCGATGGGCGCTGCAGCGCGCCCCAGTCCGCTTCTCTGCCAAAAGACGCAGGCTGCAGCGCGCCTAGGCCCAAAAACGCGCGCTGCAGCGCGTAATCACGCAGGCTGCAGCGCGCATCTGAAGCCCTAGCTCCGAAGTGTTTCATTATAAAAGGAAAAAGTTACCATTCGAGAGGAGCCTGGAAAAGTGAAGAAAACATCAAAAGGAGGCCGAAATCCTTCATCTTGGAGGTCCTTGGAAGCTCTTCAATGGATATTGGGTTTTATCTTCTTTCATCTATTTTTCCGTGTTGAGCTAGACATTAAATCTAGGACTTGATGTAGTTTTATTTGAACTATGTTTTGAATATTTTGTGGATTGTTAATTTAATTTCATTTTTCAATTCATTTATGTTTCTCTATGCTTAATGCTTTTAATTTATTTGGCCAATGAGTTAGATGATTTTTCGATTGCGAATTTGATGCTCGGGAGACATTGAATTCTTTATCTAGATTCGAGAAGCATAGTCTAGGTTGTTGTGAGACCGGGAGGAGATCAACGCTTAGATAATCAAATTAGGATTTAGGTTGTTTTGAGGCCTGGAGGCGATCGACATTCCTATTTTCTAATCACAACGGCGAAGTTTAATTTGTGTTTAAATGTTCATTTCGAATAGGGATATTGTTTTGGGTATTTAAATGCAATTTCTTGTGAGGCACTCGGGAGAGGTTGCAAGATGATATTAGAGCCTTGATTAATGAATTGAATGGAATTGATTAGCGATTACATAATAGGATGAACATAGGAATAATAAAGCGAAATGAAGTCCCTAGACCATTTGTGTATAGATACTTTATTTTCTTATTTTCATATTTATTTTGTTTTATTTTCTTAATTGTCATTTTATTAGGTTGCCTAGATAAAGTCAAGTTACAATAATTGCGGTACTTAATGGCAATTCTAAACCCAATCCCTGTGGAGACGATACTCACTCACCTTATACTCAAAACTTGACACCGTACGCTTGCGGAAAATTATTATACTAAAAAATAAATTCGCATCAGAAACCCTCACAAATTCCATTTCTAGTATTAATCAAGAAAACATGAATGATGACCTTTCCAAAGATGTGGTCCATGCTTTGGAGATTCCGTCACACTGGAGGGTTCAGTGGTTCGACGTCGAATGGCAAATGGAGGCCTACAAGAGAGACAATCACAGGCATATCTGTTTACTTGACTTGGCCAAGCTAAACTTCAACACGGTTCAAGCCACACTTCAAAAGGATCTTAGAGAATTATCTTGGTAGTTAGAAATAACTTCGTCTATATATAGACATTATTATAGTCCTCTAAGAAACATCATTCGTTCACTGTAACATATATATAAATGAAAACATGACAATTTTTTTAAATAGTACTGACTTTTAAAAGAAATTTATATTATCTCATGTCTTGTTGCCACACATGAGTTGTGACAGCTGTACTTTTCTCTGCCAACAAATTTAATTTATTAATCATACGTGTCATTTGGAAGAATCTGGACCTCACAGAGAAGTTAAACTTTGCAAGAGACAGGCTGGTTGAAAGTTTCATGTGCACTGTGGGACTTGCTTTCCAACCTCAATACAAATGTTTAAGAAAATGCCTTATGTTGACGGTAGAATTTCGTCAACAATAAATCAGTCGGGTTATTTTAGGTTATTTTTTAGATTACTGGCTTATAAATGTGATGAAAGTAGAATTCGTGTTTGTTTTTGGGTATTTGTGTGTTTAGATGAACTATATACAAATACACAGAGGAATTTTATAGTAGTTCACTCTGTAAAATCAGAGCTACATCCACTGTATGTATTGTATTTCTTTTGAGGAGTTTTACAATTTACACAAATTACTCTCTCTTATTTTTTCATTTTTCTCTTCTCTGGGGAAATCTGGACCCCTCTCCATTGGGGTCCTTCTCCTTATATACTTGGGCTTCCTTCGCAGGGGGTTTTCCTCCATAGGTAGATGCACTCAAGTGCTTCTCATTTTTAGGCCCAGTCATAGCCCACTAATCAGTACTGTTCACTCAACTGATTAGTCTTCTATTACGGTTCTGTGAGTCTCCGTAATGCTTTTCTGTCCCCCAGAGGGTGGTTTGTAAACTTGCCATTAATGCTGTTAGTGATCTCTCTCTTTTGCACGTAACCTGCTATGTCTCGGCGGAAGGCTTCCCTCGTCGCCAGTGCTGCCTTAGCCTCCTTCGTCCTTTCGAGCGACCTTTTCTGCAGTCGAGGGATCTTAACACCTTAATTCAGACAGTTTGCATCCGTCGACGCCACATGGGTCGTCGCCCTAATCTGGACCTCGGCTTCAGGCTCTGTGGCTGATCTTGAGGGGTCGAAGCGCCGAGGGTTGTATTCTTGGCGGAGAGGGAATATTGCCACGTGTCGTGACATTGTTGGTCCAGGTCTTCATCACATTTTCCCACACAACAACTACCCCCCAGGTCGAGGGCTCCTTTTTTAGGTGGCCTTGAGCTTTAGGTTCGGTCGTCCTTTCGTGCTTCGGGTGTGGGAAACCGGTCTCGAGCCTCCGTCTGCAATGAGTGCCTGGGTGCTTCGGGAACGTAACCGTCGCGTTGATTGCTCTGGCCTAATGATGGATATCCGTTTTCCGAGAGGACGATCCTTGACCGTCGGATTCGCGTCCTTTTGATTTCCCGCCCTATTTTTTGACCGTCAGATCTGGGCAGAAATCCCTTGCCGTTGGATTTTGAAATTTTCATCCAACGGCCGGGGTCGAGGATACATTTCCTTAAAAATACTCTTTCGAAAACCCGAGAGCCACTTTTACCATTTTCAAAACTTTGAAAACTCTCTGCTGCTTTCGTTGCTGAGATACTTGCGGTGTGCCGGAACTCCACTTGCTGAATTTTCGACGTTTATTCTTCCTATTCTCCGCGGTGTGCTTCGAAACATAACCGGACTTTCTCCTTTCTCTGGTGAGTTTTCGAACCTCTTCTCATTTGGTGTACTTGTGGGGTTTCCCCCGTCATGTACCTGGAACATAGGAATACATATGTAGAAAATGAAAACATACATTTAGTTTAGAGAGACTTACTTTTCTGTCGCACTGGATGACCTAGTTTTTATACACGCGTAATTTTCTGTCTATTTGTCTTTGGTTTCTGGGTTCTGGGGAACCCGTGGTTCCCATGAACACTCGTCGTTACCATCTTGATATGAATGGTCGACGTTTAACCAGTTGTTACTTAGAGCAGTCGTCGTTTACTCCTCTCGACGTTAGGGTTTTAACTTAGCTTTTTATTCTTTGTATTGTCAGAACAATGGCCCAAAGTTCTTCCAGTTGAGAGGATTCTTCTTCTGTGGTCCGCTTTGACCCCCCTTGGGTGGTGGAGATCTCAGGGACCTCTGCGTCTTCTAGTGTCAGCTCTTTACTTAGTGATATTGAAGATGTCGAAGGCAGTTTTGAGCCGATCGACGATTTCAGAAGTGAATTTGCTAGCGTCGAGCGGCTGATAGATCGTGTCGTCGAGCGCATCCCTTTCACAGGGGGCAGCGTTAGTGGGGTGGCTGCCGCGACAGTAAACGCCCCCCTGGCCGCCACGAGCGGTGGCCTAGATAGACCCTCATTTACAACCGATGACGTAGCGTCGAGGGTCCGAAACAAGGATATTATTCGGGCTGTGAAGGAAGGATGTATTGATGGGAGGTGGTTTGAGTACCTCCTCCCGGACAAGCACTTTAGGACCAGCATGCCGCCGATCGGATACCTTCCGGTCTATACAAGAGCGGCAACTGCGGGGATGACGCTTCCGATTCATCCCTTCATAAAGGATTACTGCCATTTCTACAGCATTTCTCCCGCCCAGCTGGCACTGAACTTCTGGTATTGCTTCGTAGGAGCCTAGATCCTATGGAACCAGAAGTTCGACATGGAACTCCCACTGGATGAGTTCCATTTTATGTACAATTTGTGCCACGTCGCCAAGTGTGATGGGTGGTACTTCCTGAGCGGCCATGGGAGGGCCCAACCAAGGTTTGGGAAGCTCATTCTGGGCATTCCCTCGTTGTCACATGGGTGGAAGCCCATGTTTTTTTTATGATTCGGGGGCCTTTTAACTTTCATCCCAACGACCGCCGGCACCACTGAAGGCTGGTGCAGGCGGCGTTTGGGAATATGAGTAAGTCTGTCGACTCTATTTTTATCTGACTTGGCTCCTTTCCTTCCTCTTTTTTTCTTTTGGCTGAAGTTCTCTAGCAACAGTTTGGAGAGGATTGAAGAGGCTTTTTCCTTTCCGACAGAGGTCCGCCACATCGACACAATTCTGACAAAAGAGAACCTTCATAAGTCCGGCCTAATTCTTGATCTTCCCGACCCCTCAGATCTCGACGCCGTCCGCAAATACTTCCACTTAAGCGACGAAGGTAACTACTTCTCTCGACGCCTTGCAGTATTTATGATTCATTTTTTCTCATGCTGACGGTATCTTCTTTTCGTCGTCAAAGATGTCGTCTCTGAGGATCCAGCTTCCCGGGGGCCAACGGCGAGCACCAAGCCAACAACCGGCGCCGAACCAACAGCCTCCGCCCGCCCCGCAGCCCCCGCAGAGCCAACAGACTTTGGCTAAGGAAAAAGAGAGGGCCAGCCCGTCCCGCCCTGCGTCGAAGGGCAAAAAGGGCAAAAATAAGAGAAAGCGCGCTGAGGAGTCGGCACCTGCTCAGGCGTCGACTGGTAAGACCTGGACACCAGCGGTGCCCATCCCGGATGACCCCGTTCTCCCAGGGCCAAGAGAACGCCTACTGATCCGGGGAAAGGTCATGGATGTGAATTTCCAGGTCTTGGATATCTCCAACGTCGAGATCGGGGCGATGCTAAAGCTCCCTCCTCGTTTCTCCCTCGTCTTCCAGGCTTTATACGAGTCATTTCTCGAGCTGCATTGGGTCACTGCATCTCAGTCTTTCATGGTCGACTGCCAGCGGAAGCAAATCTCTGCGTCTCAGTCTTTCATGATCCACGTAATTTTTTTTTTTTTTTTTTTTTTTTTTTTTTTTTTTTTTAAGATATGTTGTTAGGTGATCCGCCCTGACTTTTTGCAATTTTCTAGAGCCTCGTCCTATCCCTCCTTAACCTCCTTGACCTAGTTAAGGTTGAGGAGCGTCAGGGCGAGATGAATAACTTGGAGGCCGAGCTCAAGTCCCTCGTCGATCAGGCCCAAAAGGATAGGGACGATGCCGTCGAAGAGAGGGACGTGGCGAGGGCTCAACTATCAAGTTTGGAGGGCGATTTGTCCAAGCTGAAAACCAAGGTTGAGAACCTTACTCGACGGGCAGACTCGGCTGAGAAGAAACTGGCTGCGGCTCTTGTTGATGCTGAGAACCGTTTCACCGAGGGAAAGGTCGACGGGAAACTAGAGGCTGCCGCGACTTTCGATGCCAGATGGGCAGAGATGTTTGAGGAGTTCAAGGCTTCTCAGGAGTTCTTGGATATCCGTAACAAGGATTTCCAGTGGGCGGGTCAACAAATTGTTGATCTGATTAAGAATGAACGTCCTGAGTGAGACTTAGGCTTTCTTTACAACTCCCCCACTCCGGCCGGCGACGAGGAAATGCCTCCTCCTGTTGATGATGCGGAGAACGTTCCCTCCCTCGGTGGTGCTGATGAGCCAGCGGCTGGAGGCGACGATGTTTGAGGAGTCGTCCTTTGCCCCTTTTCTGTTATTTCTTTTTTTGTAACTAAATATTTCTTTCCAGACAATTCTTATGTTGACCTGCATTTTGATATATATATTTATATATAGAGGTAATAATTTTTTGTTCATACCTTGATTCACAATCATTGCTGTTCTTTTTCTTTCTTTTTAGAAAATTCCTTAGAATTTATTAAGTGTTGTCTTTCCTCCTTGGAGGATTTGACGTCGAGCTTATCCTTTGGGATCGTCGTCTTAGGAAATTCCTTGGAATTTCACTAAGTGTTCCGTCTTTCCTCCTTGGAGGTTTTGACGTCGAGCTTATCCTTTGGGATCGTCGTCTTAGGAAATTCCTTGGAATTTCACTAAGTGTTCCGTCTTTCCTCCTTGGAGGTTTTGACGTCGAGCACACCCCCTTGGGCTTGTCGTCTTAGGAAATTCCTTAGAATTTCACTAAGTGTTGCGTCTTTCCTCCTTGGAGGTTTTGACGTCGAGCGCCTTCATCCCCCCTGTGTTGGTTAAATACACCCTTGGGTTTTCTTTTAAGCAGACACGTTATTAGGGGGTCAATCTATTTCATGCTGCAAACACATCAATTTATTTTATTTGCAAAGAATGTACAATTAAAATGCATAAAAAACTTCATACATTATTGGTAGTATAGCCTTAGTTGCTCGGCATTCCATGGGTGTTGAACCTTTTTGCCGTCGAGGCTTTCTAAAATGTAGGTGCCAGGTCGTAGTGCCTCTCTTATGTGATAGGGTCCTTCCCAAGTCGGGCCTAGGGACCAGTATTTTTGGGTTTCGTGCTTTGTGTTACCATTTTTAATACTAGATCTCCTGAGATGAACCTTCTTTGCTGAACTTTCTTGTTGTAGTATCGCGCCGTTCGTTACTGATAAGCGGCGAGACGTAGTTGGGAGTCGAGTCTTTTTCTTCCAATAAATTGAGTCCTCCGCTTAAGCCCTCTGCGCTATCCTCGCCGTTGTGAACAACGGTTCTTAGGGTCGGCGTCTCGATTTCTATGGGAAGTACAGCCTCAATGCCATATGCCATGGAGAAAGGGTTTTCTCCTGTTGTAGTTCGGCTTGTTGTTTTGTATGCCCACAAAACTTTGGGAAGCTCCTCAGCCCATATCCCTTTCAGGTCATCGAGTTTTTTCTTGCAAGTATATTTGAGTATTTTGTTGACCGCTTCGACCTGCCCATTTGATTGCGGATGGATCGGCGCCGAGAAGTCTTTTCGGATGCCCAATCCTTCGCAGAGTCTGCGCGTCGCGGCGTTGTCGAACTGTTTTCCGTTGTCGGAGACTATTGAGTGGGGCACCCCAAACCTGCACACGATGTGGTCCCACATGAATTTAGTGCAGGTTGCTTCCGTGGTTGTAGTCAAGGCCTTGGCCTCAACCCACTTTGTGCAGTAGTCCACCACAACGATCGCGAACTTCAACCCCCTAGGTGCAGGATGCAGTGGTCCGATTAGTTCAATCCCCCATTTGGCGAAGGGCCATGGGCTAAGAATGGAGGTCAGCTTCTCCGGGGGTGCTCTAAGAATTGTGGCGTACCTCTGGCATTTATCGCATCGTCGGGCGTACTGAAAGGCGTCCTTTTTTAGCGTGGGCCAGTAGTATCCTTGCTTCAAAACCTTTAGCGCTAAAGATTGTCCCCCGATATGATTGCCACAAACCCCCTCATGTATTTCTTGGAGGAGCTTCTGGGCTTCGGCATCATCCAGACACCGTTGCAGGGGTGTTGAAAAGCCTCGTCGGTAGAACAGGTCGTCGTATAACAAATACCTGACGGCTCTATACCTGATTCGACGGGCCTCATCTTTATTATTCGGCAGTTGTGCGTCCCTTAAGTACCGAATGAGTGGAGTCATCCAATTTTCTCCTTCTCGGACGCTAAGTGCCTTTGCGTGCTCCTCGATGGTTGGTCGTTTTAATTCTTCAATGGGAACGATGCCTAGGGTGTCAGCATCCCTCGACGACGCTAGTTTTGCTAGTGCATCTGAGTTTGCATTCTCAGCTCGAGGGATCTGGAATATCTCGTAGTTCTTATACTTGACGAGCTCCTCCTTTACTTTTCTTAGATAGGCTCCCATCTTTTCGCCGCATGCTTGGTATTCCTCCCTGACCTGCGCGACGACTAGCTGGGAGTCGCTATAGACACTGATCCTCTCGGCTTTTAAGTGGTTAGCTAAGCGTAGCCCGGCAATTAGGGCTTCATATTCTGCTTCATTATTCGAAGCCTTGAATTTGAACCGTACCGCCGAGGTAATTTTGTCGCCTTCGGGGCTGATTAGTAAGATGTCGGCTCCTGACCTGTTTTCGCTCGACGCCCCATCTACGTAAAGCTTCCACATTGTAACCTCAGTTTCTTCAGATGAAGTGGAAGCCGGCCTATGAGAGAATTCAGCCAGGAAGTCGGCGAGAGCTTGACCTTTAATCGCGGTTCTCAGCATGTACTTTATGTCAAACTGGCTTAGTTCTACTGACCATTTGAGGAGCCGTCCGGAGGTTTCCAGTTTTTGTAAGGCTTGTCTCAGCGGGTGGTTTGTGAGAACTCGTATTGTGTGGGATTGGAAGTAGTGTCGGAGCTTCCTCGAAGCTATCATCAAGGCAAGGGCTAGATGCTCCATTTCACTGTATCTTAACTCAGCGTCGAGGAGCCTTTTGCTCACATAGCATATCGGTAACTGTATCTTGCCTTTTTCCCTTATCAGTACGGAGCTCACGACGTGCTAGGACACGAAGAGATATAGGCTGAGCTCTTCGTCGGCGTTTGGTTTTGATAAAATTGGGGGTTTGCCCAAATGCTCCTTTAGCCTCTGAAAAGCCTCCTCGCACTGTGGTGTCCATTCGAAGTGTTTGTTTCCTTTCAAAGCATTGAAGAAGGGGACACACTTGTCAGTGGCTTTTGATATGAATCTATTTAGGGCGGCGACACAACCTGTCAACCTCTGCACCTCTTTTGGTTTGGTTGGCGACCGCATGTCTTGTAAGGCTTTGATTTTCTCAGGGTTGGCCTCAATCCCACGGCTACTGACCATAAACCCGAGAAACTTTCCCGATCTGCCCCCGAAGGCACATTTCTAGGGATTAAGTTTCATGTGGTATTTTCTCAATATACCGAACATCTCTCCCAGATGATCAACGTGATGGCTGGCCTTGGCGCTTTTTATGAGCATGTCATCAACGTAGACCTCCATTGTTTTGCCAATCTGTTGAGCGAACATCTTGTTTACCAGCCTTTGGTAGGTTGCCCCTGCATTTTTAGGCTGAATGGTATCACCTTGTAGCAGTAGAGGCCCCTATCGGTTATGAAAGATGTGTGCTCCTCATTGGCTGGATGCATGGGGATCTGATTGTACCCGGAGTAAGAGTCCACGAAGTTGAGCATTTCATGCCCTGCCGTGGCGTCGACTATTTGATCTACCCGAGGAAGCGGGAAGCCATCCTTTAGGCATGCTTTGTTGAGGTCGCTGAAGTCGACGCAAGTTCTCCAGTTCCCATTGGGTTTAATCACCAGAACAGGATTGGATACCCATCTTGGATAATGCACCTCCCTGATGAACCTATTGTTGATTAATTTGTCGACCTCTTCCTTCAGCGCTTCGTACCTCTCTGGGTTCATTGGTCGACGTTTTTGGCGCTTGGGAGGATACGTAGGGTCAACGTTTAAGGAGTGACACATTACTTTGGTGTCGATCCCTTCCATGTCGGAGTGGCTCCAAGCGAAGACATCCAGGTTCTGCCTAAGGAAGTTTTCAATCTCGCTCTTGAGGGATGGAGTTAAGTCCCAGCCTATTTTCAGTATTTTGGTGATCCCGTTTTGGTCAATTTGGATTTCTTCCAACTGTTCGATGGGCTGAGACCAAGTAACTTCCTCTTGAACCTTGGGGTCTATATCTTCAATGAGGCTTTGTTGAACCATCCTCATTTCCTATCTCCCGGGCTAGTCATATCCACGTAGGGCATCGGAGTATGCAACCCTGGCTTCATATTGGTTGCTCTTAATTTCCCCTATGCCATTTGGGGTGGGGAATTTGACCTTTTGGTGGTAGACGGAGGTTACCGCCTTTAATGTCTGGAGGGTTGGTCTCCCGATTACTGCGTTATATTGGGAGCCTCCTTTGATGACCACAAAGTTGGGCATTGTTGTTGCCTGCAGGAGCTTTTCTCCGGCGGTTATTGGTAGCCGGATAGTTCCTTAAGGAATGACGGAATCTCCGGTGAACCCATATAGTGGCCTAGTGGTTCTTTCCAACTACTTCTTGGGGATCCCCATTTTGTCCAAGCAGTCGGAATATAGGAGGTCCACCGAGCTCCCATTGTCCACTAAAATTCGACACACGGTGTGGTTTTCGATCATGGCTTCAACCACCAGTGCATCGTTGTGGGGAAAGTGAACTCCGCTGGCGTCATCCTCATTGAAGGCCACGTCAGTGTGGCTGTGTCTCGGGGCTTTTGCGGCGGAGCCGTTCCAGAACCGCTCCTGGTAAACCCCCTTGGCCTCGTGGGCATAATCCTTCTGCGACCTTCGGGTGTCTCCTCCTATGTAGGGGCCGCCGAGGACCGTTCGAATGACGCCGACAGGTTCCCGATCTTCCGGGCGGTGGTTTTCCTCTCGGCGTCGACCGTCATTTTGCCCGCCATGGCCGGCGTTGTAGGATCTTATTGTGATTTATATATGAAAAATCATTTGAACAACAACAGTATTGTAGGCGGAATTTCAAAAATTTATCATATCCATTTAATTCATAATTAAACGTAAACCACAACGAGAGATGCATGCATGATATATGTTTATTGACAAAGGATTAGAAAAATCTCACATACCTTTGTGACGATTGAATTAATTGACCGTAAGGATCTTGTCTCACTAACTCACGTTCCGAGATGGAGAATTGCCGTGAAACAAGATCGTTGTTTATTGCCACGATCACACCAAAAACCACTCGTAGATTCAAGGTTATGACTCTACAATTTTTAGGATGAGAGAGTGGGCTCTTTTCAAAAACCTAAGGAAACTTTTTCCTTCTATTTTGTCTCTACAAAATCCGGCCACCCTAAGGAAAGTGTGATCTCTTTTTCTTTTCTCCAAAAGACTCTCACCTAGGGTTTTCAATAATATCCTTATATAGGAGAAAATTCAAAAACTCAAACCCTATATGGGATTTTCGAATTTCTCCTTAACCCTAGGATTGAAATCCGAAAATCCCTACATGGCTTAGGGATTTCCGATTTCCTTCCCCATTTTGGAGCAAAATTCAAATCCCCTTAAGGCAAGGGATTTCCGAATTTTCCCAAAATAAATTCTCACTTTTCTCTTTCCTTTAGTTGCCAAATAAAATCATGTTTAAATTTCATTTTAAATTTTAAATTAATCTCCATTAATTTCGAAATTCAAAACTCATTCTTTTTATTTTTCAATTATCAAATAAATGAAAAATAACACAATGAATTTAAACATAATTATCAGTTTCTGTTTTTCCCATTTATTAGAGCTAGCCTTGAGACCGAATGGACCCACATGAACAAAGCTATGGAATTACAATATTCGACTAACTCATCCCTATAAGTTATCGACATATTTAATTCCGACATCGTACAACTCCACTAAAAGTTCGATGCCGAATAATCTCTCGATTCATGTGCGCTAATTTTTCTTTTGGTGTTGATACAATTTATCACACGGTCCATAGTGTAAATGCATTATTATCATTCGTAAATATCAGTGATCAGAATGGTACATAATATTACCGTTTTACCATTCTAATCATTATTTCCTCAACTCCTTTATATGACTGTGAATAAGAAAGACAAACGTTCGTAAGATGTCTCGCACATGTTACGATGTCTTAATCAATGAATATCATCATTGAATACCAGGCCTGGTTTATTTATTCACACACCCGTCAATAAAGCATGAGGTGATATTATTTTTACGAATTCCATATCTGTGAATCACATAACTCCAACTTAATATTGTCATGATCCCAATGACCGAGATGTCGTTCAATAACTGTGAACTAATCTCATTGGCGAATCAAAGATCATGAGATACTAAGTTGAGCTATGCATTCACTTCGTGATTAAGATAATTATACAAATATACTTAAGTTGTGATGATTAGGTTTAGAGTTGTGTAAACGGTTTTCACTCTAACCTAATCACCACATGGTCTATTCAACATGTTGCGAGCATGTCTAGATCAACCACAGAGTCCAACTCCCATACCCCGAGACCAAAGATCACATGGTTCGATCTAATGATCATAATCGGATTCGATTGCCCAATCAATCCTAAGACTGCGAATATCTATTTTAAACCAGTATCGGAAGAGTTTGTCCGGCGGGTTCCCCGACTCTTCTTTCGTTAGTAACAGTTTATGGACTAAGCAATATCACCAACACTCTTGAGTATGTGTCAAAACTTAACTTTATCTTATTTTATAAAATCAACAAAATAATAATGTCTTTACATTTGTCATTTCATAAATAACAAATTACATCCCACTTTATGGACACATTTCCAACAAACTCCCACTTGGACTTAAAGTAGGTGTGTACAATCTCGCATGCCCAAACCTTCCAGATGCCTATCGAAGACTTTACCAGATAAAGCCTTTGTGAATGGATCGGCCAAGTTGTCATGTGTAGATATCTTTGTTACTTCAACATCGCCTCTTTGTACAATCTCACGGATTAGGTGGTATTTCCGCTCTATGTGCTTGGACCTTTTGTGGCTTCTAGGCTCCTTAGAGTTTGCTACAGCCCCACTGTTATCGTAATACAGTACCATGGGCCTATCAGCTTCCGGAACAACTTCCAGTGAAACAAGGAACTTTTTAAGCCATACAGCCTCTTTCGCAGCTTCACAAGCTGCCACATATTCGGCCTCCATGGTGGAGTCAGCTATGCAAGTTTGCTTGATACTCTTCCATACCACCGAACCTCCATTCAGGACAAACACTGATCCTGAAGTGGATTTCCTGGAATCGTTATCCGATTGGAAATCAGAATCAGTATATCCCGTCATATTTAGGTCAGTACCTGAATATACAAGCATATAGTTCCTCGTTCTCCTAAGATACTTGAGGATATGCTTTACAAAGAACCCAGTGCTTTCGGGTCCGGGTTTGACTGAATCTACTCACCACGCCATCTGCGTAGCATATATCGTGTCCGGTGCAAAGCATCGATACATGAGGCTTCCCACGGTGAAGCGTAAGGAACTCGGCTCATTTCTTCCTCTTCTTGAGGAGTCTTGGGAGACTGCTCCTTAGAGAGGGATACTCCATGTCGGAAGGGTAGATAACCCTTTTTGGAGTTTTGCATAGCGAATCGGTCCATTACCTTATCGATGTAGGATGCTTGAGACAGTGCCAATTGTTTGTTCTTCCGATCTTGAAAGATCTGAATTCCCAAAACATAGGCAGCTTCTCCTAGATCCTTCATGTCAAACTGCTTTGCCAGCCAGAGCTTAACCTCAGTTAGTCTTCCTACATCATTCCCAATGAGTAGTATGTCATCTACATATAAGACTAAGAAAACCACTTTGCCTTCTTGTATCAGCTTATACACACAAGGCTCATCCATTGACTGAACAAAACCGTAAGTTTTAACAGTCTCATCGAATCTGATATTCCATGATCTGGATGCCTGCTTCAGTCCATAAATGGACTTCTGCAATTCGCAAACCTTTTCTTCTTGACCCTTTTCAATGAATCCATCTGGTTGTGCCATATAAATGCGCTCATCCGGTTGCCATTCGAAAAAGCTCGTCTTTACATCCATATGCCGGTTTCATAATCTAAAGCGGAAATGGATAGAAGAATTCGGATGGATTTAAGCATGGCTACCGGGAGAAGGTATCCTCATAGTCGATGCCTTCTTTTCGGGTGTAGCCCTTGGCTACCAAAATTTGCTTTGAATGTCTCTACATTCCCATCCGGACCCCTCTTCTTCTTGTAGATCCATTTACACCCTACGGGTTTTACCCCTTCAGGAGGATCTACTAGAGTCCATACGCCATTTTTATACATCGATTGTATTTCGGCGTCCATGGCTTCATGCCATAGGTTTGCTTCAGAACTTTCCATGGCCTGAGAGTAGGATATAGGTTCATCGATGTCTAAATCTGAGACTGCCGTCAATGCATCTCCATAAGACATGTACCTATCAGGTTGTCTCACAACCCACCCACTACGTCGAGGCTCCTCTGGTGTAAGTTCTTGTTGTGGTTCATCTGTTGTCGGTTCAGGAATAGACCGCGGATATGTTCCCTGAACATTTTCACCAGTCAATTCCTCAAGTACAAGTCTGCTTCTTGGCTTCATATTCTTTATAAAATCCTCTTCCAGAAAATGAGCATTCGTGCTGACGAATGTTTTCTGATCAGTAGGACTATAAAAGATATAGCCTTTTGTTCCTTTAGGATATCCTACAAATAGGCACAGTTCTGAACGACTAGTCAGCTTACCAGTCTTCTTTCTAAGCACATGTGCCGGACAACCCCATATTCTGGTGTGGCCAAGAGATGACTTCTTGCTACTCCATCTTTCATATGGAGTTCAGTGCCTTAGATGGAACTTGGTTCGAATGTATCTTCTTTGTTTCAAGGCATATCCCCAAAAGGAATCTAGAAGAGATGAGTAACTCATCATTGATCTAACCATGTCTAATAGAGTTCGATTCCTTCTCTCGGACACGCCATTCTCACGAGGAGTACCATGCGCGGTCAGTTGAGAAAATATACCTTCTTCCTTAAGAAAGTCTTCGAACTCTCCCAAAGAAGTATTCACCACCACGATCGGATCGTAGTGTTTTGATCTGTTTATCTAATTGCTTTTCAACCAAGGCCTTGAATTCTTTGAACTTTTCAAAGGTTTCGGACTTTTGACGCATTAGATAAATATGACCAAAACGAGAATAGTCATCGATGAAGGTTATGAAATATTCATATCCTCCCCTTGCTTGGATATTGAATGGCCCACATACATCACTATGTACGAGTTCTAGGCATTCATCGACTCTATTACCCTTTGTCGAAAAAGGGTCTCTTGGTCATTTTTCTTCTATGCGGATTCACATGTAGGTAGTGAGCCTACACTTAAGGTTTGCAAGGGACCGTCTCTTACCAACCTTTTAATCCTGTCAAGGCCAATATGTCCAAGACGTAGATGCCATTTGTAGGTTTGATCAATTAAGTCTAACCTCAATCTCTTACTTTCTCTCATTGAATCATCATTCAATTCAGTATCGCAAATCGTTGGAATATTGGGTTTAACGTAGAACAGATTATTTATCATGACTGTAGAAGTAATCATGAAGCCATTCTTTAGAATCCGAATAACATCATTATTAAAATCCAAAGAATATCCTTGCTCAATCAAACGAGCCACAGAAATAAGGTTTTTCCCAAAACCGGGACATAATAAACATTGTTCAAAACAATAAAACTGTTCTCAAAAATTAATTTAATACTTCCAACGGTTGTTGCTGATACTGATGCTCCATTCCCCCAGCGGAAGTTGAACTCGTCCTTGCTAAGCCTTTTGTTTTCCCTGAACCCCTGTAGAGAACAACAAACATGATTAGTGGCTCCAGAGTCTACAATCCAAGAAAAAGTAGAGTCAGCCACAAAACAGGCTTCGGTAACAAGCAATGTACCTTTAGCTTTGACCTCCTTGAGGTATGTAGGATGTTATTCGTTTCCGGTGGCCAAGAACTCCGCAATGGTGACATTTGTCGATACTCTTTTCCACCTTTGCAGCGTTCTTGCCTTTCGCAATGGGCTTCTTCTTGTTCTCAAGGCTTTCTCCTGTTTCTTGGCACCAGAGGTGGAAGGCTTCACTTGATGGTTTGCCTTTCCATTCTCCTTTTGCCTTTAAGCGGCAGAGTTTCCGTAGTTCGAAGCTCCATCATGAGTTCTGGGAGTGTATAGCTCAACTTATTCATAGAGTAGTTGAGTTTGAAGTTGTCAAACATCTCCGGGAGAGTCTCTAGGATCATATCCACTTGAGTCTTTCCATCTATTTCAGCTCCCATGAGCTCCATCTCATTCAGGTGACTTATGATCAATAGCATATGGTCCCGAACAGGAGTGCCGGATTTCATCCGGCAGTTCATGAAGTTGCGCACTGCAGCTTGCTTGGCTTGACGGCCCTGGCTTCCGAACATTTCAAAAATGCTGTAGATCATATCTGCAGCCCGTCAAGATGTTCGATGTTGCTTGTTGCAACACATTGCTAATTGATGCTAAGATATAGCACCTAGCAATCTCATCGAAACACATCCAAGCGGTGTATCGTCTCGCTCTTCTTGAGTCGAATCATCATTCGGCTCAAGAGGACAGAAATTGGTGAGCACATGCTTGTGCTTGTCTCACCGTCAATACGATATCGAGGTTACGTTTCCAATCAACGTAATTTTCACCCACTAGTTTGTTTGTACTAAGAATTTGCGCGATCGGGATAAAAAGACATAATTGCTTTGAAAAATAAAAATAAAGCGGTGTTGGTAATTTGCTTATATTTAAGAGAAGTATGATGCATGAATGCAAATACTTAAACATAAATAAAATCCTTAAAAAAATGTTTCATCTATGGTGTTGCGATCATAAACGGCAACACGTCCCACCTAGGGGTGGCGTCCGTGAAGCCTCTTATCGCATCGAGACTCCTCTCGTTTGGTCCACTTTACAAGATGTCTCTACATCTAGTGCAACCAATCACCATCTTTTTGGTGACCTTAGATCCATTGCCTAGCTCCTATGGGAGATTACAATGATCTTTAGTCTAAGTGTTTAACCGACTAATCGACTCTAGAGGTTGTTATGAACTAACGATCCATCTAGGGATGGTCTCGCCTCACTACTTCCTTTTCGAGTCTTATCTTCTATAAGCAACCTGATGACTCCTTAGCGACATGTTTCATGGGTTTCTCCCATTGAAGTGAGGACCACTAAGGTGGTTCTTAACCTATCCACATGTCACGATCAAGCTAAAGTCGGAGACCTTGGGAACGTTTCAACGCAAACGACCCTCCCACTTAGCTTTTTGAAAAATGGATTTTGTTTTGAAATTAAGTCCAATTAATAATTCAACAAAATTATAACCCTTATAAATTTGTTGTATTTTATAACTCTTTATAAAATTTACCCATTGCATTTATTATTATAACAATTTATAATATTAAACTACAATGATGCATGAACATGATTGCATGGCAATTTGATATTGGCATCTCTATATCCTATATGGCATGTTATAATAATGCGAGATTAAACAATAAATCATACATTTACAATTTAACCTCTCTATGGCTCATTTCTAATTACAACCCATAAAAACAAATGAAAATAATTACAATAATTTTCTTCATCTTGTCTTCTTGGCATCTTCTCAATTTTCTCTTCTCTCGATCCCTGAAAAGTGAAAATAAAAAATATATATATATATATATTTTTTTTGTTTGGGCTGGGCCCGGGACAATCCTGGGCCCACCTTCTCCTCGGCTGGGCCAGGCCACTGCTGGCGCAAAGATGGTCTGCAAGGCCGGCCAGGCCTTGCTCCCTTTGCTTGGGCCGCGGCCCTTGCACGGCAAGGCCGGGGCGGGCCTGTGGCCCTTGCCTGGGCAAGGCTCGTGGCCGGGCACATGTGGCCCCGCCTGCAAGGATCGGGGCGGGCCGCACTGTGGACCTGCCGGGCGGGGCCTACGGCCGACCCTATGGCCCCCCGCCTGGGCGGGGCCTTGGCTAAGCCCATAGCCCGCCAGGGTTTCAAAAACCCTGCGTGGCTTGTTTGGGCCGTGGCCCTTGCCCAGGCAAGGCCGGTGGGGGGCTCTTCCTTTGCACAGGCGGGGGTTTCTGAGCCCGCTAGGGTTTCAGAAACCCTAAGCGCATACTAGGGTTTCCGAACCCTAGTCTGCTGCCAGACCAAAACCAGGGAAGGGTTTGGCGGCTGGGCTTGTGGCGGAGGTCGAGTTGTCTTGGCAGGCGGCGGCGGCCGAAAAAAAATATTTTCCGGAAATTTAAATTACAAAATTTCCTCTGCCCTTTAATGGCTTACATTATTTTCTAGAGAAAAAACATAAACCACCAACATGGTGTAATTAAAAACTAGAGCCAATCGATCGGGATCCAATCACATATTCAATCAAAACAATTTTGAATTCATCATATATTCATGCAAGATGCCAATATCAACACATATCATACATTCAATCGCATAAACATAAATCATGCATGATCAATAGCCCTAGGCTCGATACCAATTGTAGGATCTTATTGTGATTTATATATGAAAAATCATTTGAACAACAACAATATTGTAGGCGAATTTCAAAAATTTATCATATCCATTTAATTCATAATTAAACGTAAACCACAACGAGAGATGCATGCATGATATATGTTTATTGACAAAGGATTAGAAAAATCTCACATACCTTTGTGACGATTGAATTAATTGACCGCAAGGATCTTGTCTCACTATCTCACGTTCCGAGATGGAGAATTGCTGTGAAACAAGATCGTTGTTTATTGCCACGATCACACCAAAAACCACTCGTAGATTCAAGGCTATGACTCTACAATTTTTAGGATGAGATAGTGGGCTCTTTTCAAAAACCTAAGGAAACTTTTTCCTTCTATTTTGTCTCTACAAAATCCGGCCACCCTAAGGAAAGTGTGATCTCTTTTTCTTTTCTCCAAAAGACTCTCACCTAGGGTTTTCAATAATATCCTTATATAGGAGAAAATTCAAAAACTCAAACCCTAGATGGGATTTTCAATTTTATCTCCTTAACCCTAGGATTGAAATCTGAAAATCCCTACATGGCTTAGGGATTTCAATTTCCTTCCCCATTTTTGAGCAAAATTCAAAATCCCTTAAGGCAAGGGATTTCCAATTTTCCCAAAATAAATTCTCACTTTTCTCTTTCCTTTAGTTGCCAAATAAAATCATGTTTAAATTTCATTTTGAATTTTAAATTAATCTCCATTAATTTCGAAATTCAAAACTCATTCTTTTTTTTTTTTCAATTATCAAATAAATGAAAAATAACACAATGAATTTAAACATAATTATCAGTTCTGTTTTCCCATTTATTAGAGCTAGCCTTGAGACCCGAATGGACCCACATGAACAAAGCTATGGAATTACAATATTCGACTAACTCATCCCTATAAGTTATCGACATATTTAATTCCGACATCGCATAACTCCACTAAAAGTTCGATGCCGAATAATCTCTCGATTCATGTGCGCTAATTTTTCTTTTGGTGTTGATACAATTTATCACACGGTCCATAGTGTAAATGCATTATTATCCTTCAGAAATATCGGTGATCGAATGGTACATAATATTACCGTTTTACCATTCTAATCATTATTTCCTCAACTCCTTTATATGACCGTGAATAAGAAAGACAAACGTTCGTAAGATGTCTCGCACATGTTACGATGTCTTAATTAATGAATATCATCATTGAATACCGGGCCTGGTTTATTTATTCACACACCCATCAATAAAGCATGAGGTGATATTATTTTTACGATTCCATATCTGTGAATCACATAACTCCAACTTAATATTGTCATGATCCCAATGACCGAGATGTCGTTCAATAACTGTGAACTAATCTCATTGGCGAATCAAAGATCATGAGATACTAAGTTGAGCTATGCATTCACTTCAGGATTAAGATAATTATACAAATATACTTAAGTTGTGATGATTAGGTTTAGAGTTGTGTAAACGGTTTTCACTCTAACCTAATCAGTCACATGGTCTATTCAACATGTTGCGAGCATGTCTAGATCAACCACAGAGTCCAACTCCCATACCCCGAGACCAGCATCACATGGTTCGATCTAACAGTCATAATCGGATTCGATTGCCCAATCAATCCTAAGACTGCGAATATCTATTTTAAACCCAGACGAAGAGTTTGTCCGCAGGTTCCCCCGACTCTTCTTTCGTTAGTAACAGGTTTATGGACTAAGCAATATCACAAACACTCTTGAGTATGTGTCAAAACATAACTTTATCTTATTTTATAAAATCAGCAAAATAATAATGTCTTACATTTGTCATTTCATAAATAACAAATTACATCCCACTTTATGGACACATTTCCAACAGTCGTTGCGAGGTGTTCGCTCGGCCCTGAATTCCTGCAGCCTCCCTTCGCGGATTATTCTTTCGATTTCGTCCTTGAGGTTGGCGCAATCATTGGTGTGGTGGCCGACTTCGCCATGGAACCTACAAAATTTCTTCTGGTTCCTTCGGCTAGGGTCCGACTTCATTAGTTCAGGTCGACGCAACAAGTTTTCGCGGCCTATTTGATTGAAGATTTCCTCGACGCCTACCGTCAGTTCATGGTAGGGGTCGTATTTTTGGAACAGCCGAGGCCTGCGGAGATCCTCCTGTCTTGGCTTCTTGGCCTCCGATGCTCCTTGCGTCGGGGTTGGTTGCTTGTCGCCGCTTTCTCCTCCTCAACGCTTCTTCCCATCTTGTCTTGATGGCGCCGACCCTTGCTCGACCCCTTTACCCTTGTTGGACCTGTGATCGGGGTCGTTAGCATCCACCTCTTCAGCGTTGATGTATCCTTGTGCCCGTGCAAGGAACTCTTTGTAGCTGGACGGGGGTATTCGGTTTAGCTCCCTTTTAAAAGGGGTCATCTTCTTCATACTCGACAACGCCTCCATCAGGGCTTCTCTGTCTGTAATATCCATCGTAGCGGCGACGGCCTCGCCGTATCTGGCAAGCCAATCTCTCAACGTCTCGTTTGGCTTTTGGTATATCGTTGTCAGGTTCTGTTTTGGGGGTATATACTTCTTGACCTCGATGAACTGGAGGGAAAACGTCTCCTTTAACTCATCCCAGCTGGAGATAGAGTTTGGCTTCAGCGTCCGGAACCATCGTCGAGCGGAGTCGGTCAGGTGGTTTCGGAAGGCTCAGCACATGATCTCCTCGGCGTATCCGTGCATGAGCATGTGCCCCGTATACATCTCCAAATGATCATCGGGATCTCCTCGTCCGTCATAGGGTGGAATCAACGGCGACTTGTATTTATCGGGGAGGGGGAGTGCCATTATCTCCTCGGTGAACGAGTGGTCGTGAATGCAGCTGGGCGTAATGTCGACGTTCACCACTTCGGCCACTCGTCCAATATTCTTTTTCAGCCCCGTAACGTCCCCAGTCAATCTTCTTTCCAGGTTGGCCATGCGTTCCATGAGGCTCCGCGCTTCTTCCGTTGAGACCGCTGATCCGACAGCTCCTGGTGCTTCCGGTCTTTGAGCGATGGGCCCACCCCTGGCCTGGCTGTCCGCCTGTACTGAGCCTGAGTCTCCCGGCTGGTTTCCTCCGGGATTTTGGGGCAGTTCCTCAATGGCTCGGATCCCAGCAGCTCTCAATCGGCTGCCAGAGGAATGGGAAGGTCGAGGCATGGGAGGGCCTTGGCGGTTCTCGCTCTCCCCGGTTCCTTCTTGGACATGTGGGCGGTCACCGTGATTTGGATTCTCCATTACGGCAGGTCCTTGTGGTCTCGGGGCATCTTCTAATGGCGGCATGGAGTTCCTTCCATCTAGTCGTTCCACTACAGTCACTAGCCCACGCACCAACTCGGTCAAAGTGGCTATTTGGGCTTGCATCTGCATCGAATCTGGCTGCGGTGCGTCGTGAGGTGGGACTCCATTTCCGTCTGGACGCAAATCTCATTCCATCGCGCTACCCATTAGATGGATGGCTGTTTTTAACTATATTCTCGGGGGTCGAATGCTTACGGTCTCTTGCGGAGTCGCCAATTGTTGACGGCAGAATTTCGTCAACAATAAACCAGCCGGGTTACCTTAGGTTGCCCTTCGGATTACCAGCTTATGGATGTGATGAAAGTAGAATCCGTGTTTGTTTTTGGGTATTTGTGTGTTTAGATGAACTATACATAAATACACAGAGGAAATTTTATAGTGGTTCACTCTGTAAAATCAGAACTACATCCACTGTATGTATTGTATTTCTTTTGAGGAGTTTTACAATTTACACAAATTGCTCTCTCTTGTTTTTTTGTTTTTCTCTTCTCTAGGGAAATCTGGACCCCTCTCCATTGGGGTCCTTCTCCTTATATACTTGGGCTTCCTTCGCAGGGGGTTTTCCTGTTGGATTTTTTCACGTAAGCACGTAAGTTTTGGTAACCAACCGAAACTTACCTCAGAACGTGGTCCATAGTATTTTCCACTTAAGGAATGTGATTGGTCACGTTCATCCTGTTGGGAATAGTGTCCTGAAAGCATGAGATGTAAAAGGATATTTATTATTTATTTAATAAAATAGTTTATTCATCATTTTATGTGCATATATTTATGAATATTTTATGAATATCAAATAAAATTCCTTGATTATTTATGTAACCTTAAACATGGTATATAAGTGTTATATACAAGAGGATAATGTTTAAGGATAATAATCAAAAATAACAGTTCATAATGAATTTAATTAAAGTTCGGAATCTTTAATTAAAACATTATTGATACATGTCATTCCCATTTAGAATGGAACGGTGTTATCCGACCTTTATTAATATGGCGAGATATTGAATGAGTGTATTTCGCATAATGAGATTATGTGGAACATGGACACGACACAATATGAATTTCTAATAATTTCCGTTAAGCATAGAAATTCTAATTGAGTCTACCGATGGTCATATATAGAATGATCTTAATCCCGAGTTCTTAACAAACTCCTATTTATGGATTTATGTCTTTTGATTTACTCGATGCAGATTCCGAGACCCCGAATCCTATTCCTTGTATTTTGGAGACATAATGAAATAGGTAGCTGGGGAATGTTATTATACGAGATGGAATCCATTCCTTCTTGAGAGAGAAGCGGATAAATAATTCTCTTGAGTGTTGATTCGGTACTTGGATTAGTAAGAGCTCCCGGTTCATAAATGTGTTTTATGAATCACTATCCATTAGAGAATCAATGGTACTCAAGGATAAAGATGTAATTAGAGAGGTTAACGTTCTACCCGACTCTAATTATGAATTATTTATGGAGGATCGATCTATATGCAATGACTATATCAAATGGACACTTCACGGTTTAGAAGTAATTAATGTCTATAATTCCGAGAGTGCAATTCCAAGTTTATAGTGGAGTAACTATTGGAATTAATAGAATTAATTAATTAATTAAAGTGTTTAATTAATTATTAATTTTATTGGAGCTCGAAATTATAGGTCCATTAGTCCCCGCGTCGTCCTTGTAATTCTACCGGACACAAAGGGCAAAATGGGAATTTTAGAATTACGGAATTCTAAAATTAAATACTCAAGAATAATTAATTGAGAATTAATTATTATTTAAATAATGAGATTATTTAAATTTGAATTTGAACATATCTAGATTTATCCATTTAAACTTATTTGATAAGTTGTTTAATTTAGAATTCAAATTAATTTAAGTTTGACTTAAATTCAATTTGAATCAATTAAAATTGAACTACTGGATAATGGATTAAAATATCTTCCTTCCTTATCTTATTTAGGTGCCACACACAAAGGGATAAAACCCTAGGGTGGCCGGCCAACTAAGGGATAAGGGGAAGGGATTTTTTGTTCCAAATTCAAAATTGGAGATAAGGATTTGATCCTATTTTGAAGATTGACTTCTTCTCTTTAAATATGAGATAAATGAAAGATTGTGTGACAATCTTGAAACACTTTTCAGCCCTAGTTTCCTAGTGTGGCCGAAATTTCTCATAGCTAAGAGAGAAAAATATTTTTCTCCAAAAATTCCACATCGTGCATGCGTTGGTGTTTGTGGAAATTGAGTGTTTTAGAAACCGTTTTGTCTCACGTGTGCCCACACACACGTCTACGTGGAATCAAGGAATTGACGTGGAAGACTTTGGTGTTCTAAACAAAAGAGCTTGGATCTAGGACTGTTCGTGGTCAAAGAAAATCAAGATATCATCCGAGTCGGCTACAAGGTATTTTTTCGGTTGATCCTTGAATCTTATAAATTAATGAGATTAATTTATTGGTGCATAAATTAATATAATCTATAGAGTATCTCAAAAGTTTTATGAAATTTTTGTGATACACGATCCGCCTTTCCGCTGCGTTTCCTCCCGCCCGAATCGATTCGGCAACCAACAATTGGTATCGGAGCGGTCTATAGGCGATATTAATTTATGCTTCGATTATTTGATAATTGAATATGTATGTATGTGATGAGTAGGCACTTGCATTTATGGATGTTTATTTTTATTCATGATGATGAATGTATGGATGATGGATTTGGTCGTTAATTATATGGTTCCATGGATCGGTTATATTCATTCGTTAATAAAATTATTTGTAATTTAATTCGGGATTAGAATTATTGTAATTCTAGGATTTGGGTAGAATTAGGGTTTAAGATTTTGAATCAAGAAGGAGGCCTTGAAGATCATATTTGAAGCCTTCAAAGAAGCCCAGAAACTGCCCAGAAAAATTCTGGAAATCGCGGCCCAGACGCGTCTCGGACGCCCAGACGCGTCTCGGACGCGGCCCAGGCGCGTCCCAGGACGCGGCCCAGGCGCGGCCAGGACGCGGCCCAGGCGCGTCCCGGACGCGGCCCAGGCGCGTCCCGGACGCGGCCCAGGCGCGTCCCAGGACGCGGCCCAGGCGCGGCCAGGACGCGGCCCTGGCGCGGCCAGGACGCGGCCCAGGCGCGTCCCGGACGCGGCCCAGGCGCGTCCAGGACGCGGCCCAGGCGCGTCCAGGCCGCGGCCCAGGCGCGTCCAGGCCGCGCCCCAGCGTGTGGCCAGGCCGCGGCCCAGCGCGCCTGGCGGCCCAAGTTCGGGATTTGATCCCGAACGGGCCCGAAGGTTTCGAAACCCTCGTGAAGCGTGCCGACGGGCCCGGAAAGTTCCGGATCCCAAGGAAGGTGAAGTCCAACCCGAGACAAAGAATGAAGCCAAGAATGAAGAATTCAAGAATCGAAGTCCCGTTGATGTAACGGAAGAATATAATTATTGTAATTATTTATTTATTCGATTCGATTGAGTTGTAATTTATTTTTCCATGGGACCCGGTCAAATCCATCTCAATAGTTGATTGCATATATTTATATTTTATGTTGATAATTATATATTATATATGTCCATGCATATAACATGCCATGTAGATATAATGTGCCTACTCATATGTTTTTTATAACATGCCATGCATACACGCGCAATTGTTATTATTTATTTTATTTATTATAAAAGGGTTTTAGAAAAATAAAATAAAATAAGAACCATGTGCTGAAAATTGATTTAATATGATTAAATTGATTTAAGTTGCAAAATTGATTTGCAAAATAATGTTACATGTGAAATTGAATTTAAAAGTTAAATTTTTGAATTTCACATATCCGAAAAATAAAATTGTTTATTTTTCGATTTGAAAATCATGAGATGTTTTTCAAACAAAATACATGTTTGCAAAATAATGAGTGGGAGAGGGTTGTATGACAATACGACCCACTGGTCTCCATCATTAGTTCAACACCGTGAGATTCGAAAGGGGCTTCGCGGCGGCACCGATTCCGCACTCCCTACGGAAAGTGTTCTTTCGGATCAATAACAAGGTTGACTTCCTAGCGATAGGATTCAAGGATGTATTTCGGTTTGACCTACCCTACGGCGGCACTCCGGAGTTAAGTCCAGTAGAATCAAAATAATGGGTTACACTCATGGAGATATAATCAAATTGTTGATTATATTTTTGACCAAAATTAACGGTAGTTGATAAATATGAAAATATGAGATATTTTGATTATATTTATTAATTGAGAAGGTCTCGGTTCAATTTGCGATATTTTTGACCTACCCTACTGGCGGCACTATATTATTCGTGGTAAATTGAATTATCGTTGGCACCCAAAATTAAAACATGATTTATGTATTTTCATGTGCATCATTCATCATATTTAATTGTGCCAAAATTAACATGCCTTGATATTCATGCACATAAATTGATTAGATGAATATTCTATTTATTCCCAAAGAATATGTCGAATCCCATTATCACACTACTAGCGACTCAAAAAATTAGACGGTGATAATTATGCTAAGTGGAAAAGTAACATGAACATACTATTGGTCCGCGAAGACTATAAGTTTGTCCTAGCGGAGGAATGTCCTCCTGAACCCGCTGCAACTGCATCCAAAACCGCAAGGGAGCCTTTTGATCGCTGGATCAAGGCCAACAATAAAGCAAAGTGCTTTATCTTTGGCCAACATGAGCGATAATGCTTCAGAAGAAGCATGAGGAGATGGAGACTGCTTATGAGATAATGGAGTCTCTAGAAGCCATGTTCGGCGCTCCCTCTGAAAAGGCTCGTTTGGATGCCGTAAGGGCTTTCATGAATGACAAAATGAAGAAAGGTTCTTCAGTCAAGGCACATGTTCTGAACATGATTGATCACCTCCACAATACGGAGCTCAATGGTGCCAGAATCGATGAAGCCACCCAAGTTGGCATCATCCTGGAAAGCCTATCCCCTGACTTTCATGAGTTCGTGAACAACTTTGTTATGAACAAAAGGAAGTGCAATCTCACTGAACTCATGAATGACCCGCAAAACTTGAATCCACTAACAAAAGAAGGGGAGGAGAAGCAAATGTTGTAGTTGCGGGAAGTTCGATAAAAACAAAAGGAAAAACCGAACCGGGGAAAAGAAGGAGAAAAAGGAACAAGGTAAATCAGTTTACTAGTTCTTGAAACATGTTTAGTAGAGGGTGATACCTCACCTGGATAATTGATTCGGGAGCAACTAATCATGTTTGTTTTTCTTTGCAAAGTCTTAGTTGTTATCTTGAGTTAGCCGATGGGGACTACACGATGAAAGTAGGCAATGGCGCAAGAGTTTCGGCAAAAAAAAAGGGGGAGAAGTTAGACTTCGTTTTAGGAAAATAAATTTTTAGTTTTGAACAATGTTTATTTTATTCCAGACATTCGCAGAAATTTGATTTCTGTGGCCAAATTATTTGAACAATTATTCAAAGTTTATTTTGATAATGAATTTGTTCATATTTCTCGAAATGGTTTAAATATTTGTTCTGGACATCTGGATGATGGTTTATATTGTATAAAACCAATCCCTAATTCACTGCTTAACACTGAAATGTTCAGAGTTGCCGAACCTAAGAATAAAAAGCAAAAGATTTCTCACGAAAATAACACATATCTGTGGCACCTTAGACTTGGTCACATTAACCTAAATAGGATTGAAAGACTGGTAAAGGATGGTCCTTTGCGTGAGCTAAAAGTTGGCGAGCTTCCAGTCTGTGAATCTTGTTTGGAAGGTAAAATGACCAAGAGACCTTTTACAAGCAAAAGGAGTAAGAGCTACGAAACCCCTACAAATGATACATTCAGATGTATGTGGACCGTTAAACGTCCAAGCTAGAGGAGGTTACGAATATTACGTCACCTTTATTGACGACTATTCGAGATATGGTTATGTTTACGATGCAACGGAAATCAAAACTTTTGGAAAGTTTAGAGAATTCCGAGCGAAGTTGAAAAACAATTAGGTAAACCAATCAAGACACTTCGATCGGATCGAGGGGTGAATACCGGACCAAGAGTTCCGGGATTTCTTGATTGAAGAAGGTGTGGTATCCCAATTGATCGCACCGGTACACCACAAAGCAGAATGGTGTGGCCGAAAGGAGAAATCGGACTTTGCTCGACATGATAAGATCAATGTTGAGTTATTCTTCACTTGCCTACTTCTTTTTGGGGTTATGCCCTAAAAACGCTATGTATATTCTGAATCTAGTTCCATCTAAATCTATACCTAAGACACCCCTAGAGTTGTGGAATGGTCAAAAACCTAGTTTGAGACACATTCGCATATGGGGAGTCCAAAGACACGTCTTTGAGGCAAAAGACCGGAAGTTGGAACCAAGGTCGGAAGTATGCATCTTTGTGGGATACCCACAAGGGACAAGAGGAGGACTGTTTTATAGTCAAGCGGATCAAAAGGTGTTTATATCGACAAATGCCACATTTCGGAGCATGACTATATGATAGATTTCAAGCCCAGAAGTAAGATAGTATTAGAAGAGTTACTTTCCGGTGAGATCGGACCACAATCGACAAGAGTTGTCGAACCACTCGAGAAAAAGACCACGCTTCCTAATCGGACTCCGGTGCACTCGTCGTGAGTGGGAGGGTAAGCACGTTACCCGGCCGTTATACCGGGAAGCCCAAATCGTCACTGGCGATGATGATTTGGAGGATCCATCGACCTTTAAGGATGCGATGGATGATTACGATAAGGAAGAATGGCAAGAAGCTATGAAACTCGAGATGGAGTCTATGCACTCTAACTTAGTCCGGCAACTTGTAGATCTACCGAAGGGTAAAACCCATTGGATGCAAGTGGATCTTCAAGAGAAAGAGAGGAGAGATGGAAAAGTAGAGACTTTTAAAGCAAGGCTAGTGGCTAAGGGTTATACCCAAAAGGAGGGAGTTGACTATGAGGAAACTTTCTCGCCAAAGAGCCATGCTTAAGTCCATCCGGATACTCTTGGCCATTGCAAAGATATTTTGACTATGAGATATGGCGGATGGACGTCAAGACAAATTTTTCTCGAATGGCTATCTTGATGAAACCATCTATATGGATCAGCCAGAGGGTTACATAGTGGAAGGCCAACAGCAGAAAAGTCTCGCAAACCGCAAAGGTCCATTTATGGACCAAGCGAGCTTCTAGATCATGGAACATCAGGTTTGATGAGGTCAGAAAGTCTTATGGATTTGATCAAAACATTGATGAACCATGCGTCTACAAGTATAAGAAAGAAGAGAAAGTGGTCTTCTTAATTCTTTACGTCGATGACATCCTACTCATAGGGAATGATGTGGGAATGATGATAGATGTAAAGGAGTGGTTAGCCAGCCAATTCCAAATGAAAGATTTAGGAGAGGCAAGCTATGTTCTTGGGATCAAGATTATTCGAGATCGCAAGAAAAAGCTTTTGGCGTTATCACAAGCATCTTATATAGACAAAGTGTTGTCTAGGTATTCGATGCAAAACTCCAAGAAAGGGAATTTGCCTTCTAGGCATGGTATTCATCTTTCTAAGGAGCAATGTCCAAAGACCCCGCAGCAGGAAGAAGATATGAGAAGGTATCCCTACGCTTGTAGTGGGAAGCCTTATGTATGCCATGTTGTGTACAAGACCCGATATATACGCTATGCGATGGGAGTAGTCGATCGCTACCGGTCCAACCCGTGATTAGATCATTGGGTTGCGGTGAAGTGTATTCTCAAGTATCTTAGGAGAACGAGAAACTATATGTTAGTATATTCCGGAGAAGATCTGTCTCTCACGGATACCACAGATTCGATTTCAATCGAGATAGAGATAGTCGACAGTCGACATCCGGATCTGTGTTCACTCTTAATGGAGGAGCCGTGGTATGGAGAAGTATAAAGCAAAAGTGTGTTCTTGACTCTACCATGGAAGTTTAATATGTTGCGACTTGTGAAGCCAAGAAAAGAAGCTACATGGCTCGGGAAGTTCTTAACCGATCCGGAAGTTGTTCCGGATATGGATAAGCCAATTAAGCTCTCTTTGTGACAACAAAGGAGCGGTGGCTAATTCAAAAGAACCTAGAAGCCATAAGAGTGCGAAACATATAGAAAGGAAATATCACCTGATCGGAGACATTGTGAATAGAGGCGATGTAAGCGGTTACAAGATCGCGTCGAGGACAACCTTGTCAACCCGTTCACCAAGACATTGCCATTGAACATTTTTGATCGGCACTTAGATGGATTTGGGATTAGAGACATGACACACCTGCTTTAGGACAAGTGGGAGATTGTTGGGAATAGTGTCCTGAAAGCATGAGATGTAAAAGGATATTTATTATTTATTTAATAAAATAGTTTATTCATCATTTTATGTGCATATATTTATGAATATTTTATGAATATCAAATAAAATTCCTTGATTATTTATGTAACCTTAAACATGGTATATAAGTGTTATATACAAGAGGATAATGTTTAAGGATAATAATCAAAAGTAACAATTCATAATGAATTTAATTAAAGTTCGGAATCTTTAATTAAAACATTATTGATACATGTCATTCCCATTTAGAATGGAACGGTGTTATCCGCACTGTTAATATGGCGAGATATTGAATGAGTGTATTTCGCATAATGAGATTATGTGGAACATGGACACAGACACAATATGAATTTCTAATAATTTCCGTTAAGCATAGAAATTCTAATTGAGTCTACCGATGGTCATATATAGAATGATCTTAATCCTGAGTTCTTAACAAACTCCTATTTATGGATTTATGTCTTTTGATTTACTCGGTACGGATTCCGAGACCCTGAATCCTATTCCTTGTATTTTGGAGACATAATGAAATAGGTAGCTTGGAATGTTATTATACGAGATGGAATCCATTCCTTCTTGAGAGAGAAGCAGATAAATAATTCTCTTGAGTGTTGATTCGGTACTTGGATTAGTAAGAGCGCTCGGTTCATAAATGTGTTTTATGAATCACTATCCATTAGAGAATCAATGGTACTCAAGGATAAAGATGTAATTAGAGAGGTTAACGGATTCTACCCGACTCTAATTATGAATTATTTATGGAGGATCGATCTATATGCAATGACTATATCAAATGGACACTTCACGGTTTAGAAGTAATTAATGTCTATAATTCCGAGAGTGCAATTCCAAGTTTATAGTGGAGTAACTATTGAATTAATAGAATTAATTAATTAATTAAAGTGTTTAATTAATTATTAATTTTATTGGAGCTCGTAATTATAGGTCCATTAGTCCCCGCGTCGTCCTTGTAATTCTACCGCACACAAAGGGCAAAATGGGAATTTTAGAATTACGGAATTCTAAAATTAAATACTCAAGAATAATTAATTGAGAATTAATTATTATTTAAATAATGAGATTATTTAAATTTGAATTTGAACATATCTAGATTTATCCATTTAAACTTATTTGATAAGTTGTTTAATTTAGAATTCAAATTAATTTAAGTTTGACTTAAATTCAATTTGAATCAATTAAAATTGAACTACTTGGATAATGGATAAAATATCTTCCTTCCTTATCTTATTTAGGTGCCACACACAAAGGGATAAAACCCTAGGGTGGCCGGCCAACTAAGGGATAAGGGGAAGGGATTTTTTGTTCCAAATTCAAAATTGGAGATAAGGATTTGATCCTATTTTGAAGATTGACTTCTTCTCTTTAAATATGAGATAAATGAAAGATTGTGTGACAATCTTGAAACACTTTTCAGCCCTAGTTTCCTAGTGTGGCCGAAATTTCTCATAGCTAAGAGAGAGAAAATATTTTTCTCCAAAAATTCCACATCGTGCATGCGTTGGTGTTTGTGGAAATTCGAGTGTTTTAGAAACCGTTTTGTCTCACGTGTGCCCACACACACGTCTACGTGGAATCAAGGAATTGACGTGGAAGACTTTGGTGTTCTAAACAAAAGAGCTTGGATCTAGGACTGTTCGTGGTCAAAGAAAATCAAGATATCATCCGAGTCGGCTACAAGGTATTTTTTCGGTTGATCCTTGAATCTTATAAATTAATGAGATTAATTTATTGGTGCATAAATTAATATAATCTATAGAGTATCTCAAAAGTTTTATGAAATTTTTGTGATACACGATCCGCCTTTCCGCTGCGTTTCCGCCGCCGAATTCGATTCGGCAACCAACACATCCCACGTTCATTCTCAGTTGTGCATGACGCCCACGATCGGTGCACGTCCGAGCGTCCGGGAAACACTCCGTGATGGGCAGAGTCTATAAAACCGGACGAGGACATTGGTTTTGGGTCCCTAAGCCTGCTATCTCGATTCATTTGTTATACACACCATCAAACGAGAGATTGAAGAGGTTTAGAAGAGCCAAAATCCAGTTTCAGTTTTTCTTCCACCGAGAGCTTCAATGGCCGGAGGTGTTTTTCTCGATCAGCTATTTTAGTTTTGCATCGATCTAATTGCTATTTAGAATCCTTAGGAGCATGTTTAGATCATTTAGAAATCTTAACATTTGGTATCAGAGCCTTAATTTTCCTCTGCCTTGTTCTGCTCACGTTAAATGCCAGAAGAAAATTTTTTTTTCGCAACTCTTGATTTTGACATTTTTGATGGAAACTAAGATTAGGAATCATTGGATAATCGAATTCCTATCATTTCTGAGTTTAAAACGTCAATTTTGGACGTCAAAATTGAGAGAAACAGTCGGGTTTCCGTTCGGGTTGAAACCGAGTCGAAATGACCCGGCTGGAGGTTGAAGAAGACTCCTCGACAGTTGAAAAAATGACATGTCATTTTGCGCCCTTTGGGTATATAAAATGACATGTCATTTCTGTTGAGAATTGAAATGCAACCCATTTCAAAACGACATGTCGTTTTCATTTGGAAAGGAAAACGACATGTCGTTTCCAGTTAATGGAATTCAGCCCATTTGGAAGGAAAACGACATGTCATTTCGCATTAATGTAATTCAGCCCTTTGGACAGGAAAACGACTTGTCGTTTCCGGTTATGAAAATCAGCCCATCAGGACCAAAACGACTTGTCGTTTTGGATGAAGAAAAAAAAAACCCCGAAAATTAAAAAAAAACCATTAATTCAGTATATATATGGGTATTTAGTATATGTTCACCCATTTTATGATTTTATGGAATTTTCATAAGTAAAACATATAAATGAAAGGTTCATTAATTTTTTTTGTGTTTAATGAATTAATTTGAATATTTATGTGCATACATTATTTATTTATTAGCAGTGTTAGTACATTGATATTCAAATATTTTGGGTTAATATTGCATAGAGTTCAAGCAATTAAATATGAACCTTTATGATTTATTAATGTTAAGTAATCCATATGATTTTAATTAATTAGGGAGTAGCCACAACATCTTTAATTACTTAAAATTATATATATTAAGTATTTTTGGATTACATTATGACATTAATTGTGATTAATCATATGTAATATAATAAATTTTATCCCACAGGAATTTTTATTATATTTGTATGATTAATTAGGATAGAATATCAAATTAAATTTCTTAATCTACCCACAGGAATTAAGAAATAAAGCATAATTTGATAGTTTTATCATAAGGTCAAAGAATGATCTAATTAAGTTAAAACTTTAGCCCACATGCAAGTTTTATGTCACTAGATCAAAAAAACATGATTTACATTGGTAAAACATGATATAAGTTTATGAGTCTCAAAATTTTAATTATAAGCATGTGTTTAATTTTTGCAGTTATACAACCTGCAAATTTCTCTGATATGAAGTGTGACATTCCTGAACTGAGGGGTGATAACTATAAGATGTGGAAGGAGAGAGTCCTTCTTCATTTAGGGTGGATGGACATTGACTATGCTATAAGGAAAGGCGAACCAGTCATTACTCCGACCAGCACCCCAAATGAAATTGCTCTTTATGAGAGATTATTCGGCATCGAACTTTTAGTGGAGTTGTACGATGTCGGAATTAAATATGTCGATAACTTATAGGGATGAGTTAGTCGAATATTGTAATTCCATAGCTTTGTTCATGGGGGTCCATTCGGTCTCAAGGCTAGCTCTAATAAATGGGAAAAACAGAAACTGATAATTATGTTTAAATTCATTGTGTTATTTTTCATTTATTCGATAATTGAAAAATAAAAGGAATGAGTTTTGAATTTCGAAATTAATGGAGATTAATTTAAAATTCAAAATGAAATTTAAACATGATTTTATTTGGCAACTATAGGAAAGAGAAAAGTGATAATTTATTTTGGGAAAATTCGGAAATCCCTTGCCTTAAGGGGATTTCGAATTTTGCTCCAAAAAGGGGAAGGAAATTCGGAAATCCCTAAGCCATGTAGGGATTTTCGGATTTCAATCCTAGGGTTAAGGAGAAATTCGAAAATCCCATCTAGGGTTTGAGTTTTTGAATTTCCTCCTATATAAGGATATTATTGAAAACCCTAGGAGAGAGTTCTTTTGGAGAAAAGAAAAAGAGATCACACTTTTCCTTAGGGTGGCCGGATTTTGTAGAGACAAAACAGAAGGAAATAGTTTCCTTAGGTTTTTGAAAAAGAGCCCACTCTCTCATCCTAAAAATTGTAGAGTCATAGCCTTGAATCTACGAGTGGTTTTTGGTGTGATTGTGGCAATAAACAACGATCTTGTTTCACGGCAATTCTCCATCACGGAACGTGAGATAGTGAGACAAGATCCTTGCGGTCATTTAATTCAATCGTCACAAAGGTATGTGAGATATTCTAATCCTTTGTCTATAAACATATATCATGCATGCATCTCTCGTTGTGGTTTACGTTTAATTCTGAATTAAATGGATATGATAAAATTTTTTGAAATTCCGCCTACAATATTGTTGTTGTTCAAATGATTTTTCATATATAAATCACAATAAGATCCTACAATTGGTATCAGAGCCTAGGGCTTTTGATCATGCATGATTTATGTTTATGCGATTGAATGTATGATATGTGTTGATATTGGCATCTTGCATGAATATATGATGAATTCAAAATTGTTTTGATTGTATATGTGATTAGATCCCGATCGATTGGCTCTAGGTTTTTAAATACACCATGTTGGTGGTTTATGTTTTTTCTCTAGAAAATAATGTAAGCCATTAAAGGGCATAGGAAATTTTGTAATTTAAATTTCCGGAAAAATATTTTTTTTTGTCCCGCCGCCGCCGCCGTCGCCGCAGACGCCACACACTCCCCCTCCGCCACAAGCCCACCCGCCAGACCCTTCCCTGGTTTTTTGGTCAGGCGGCGACTAGGGCTTGAAACCCTAGTATGCGCTTAGGGTTTCGAAACCTAGCGGGTTTGGTGTGCCCCGCCCAGCAGGGTCAGAGGGTTCTGCCGGCTGCCCTTGCCCAGGCAAGGGCCGCGCCCCAGCAGCCGCCACAGGGTCATGGGCCCGGCCGCCCCTGCGGGGCTGGCCTTGCCGCGGGCAAGGGCCATGGGCCTGGCCCCGCTTAGGCAAAATAGGGTCGTGTCAAAGTCCTGCCCAGTAGGGGCCACAGGCCTTGCCCAGGCAGCGTCATAGGCCCGGCCGCTGGCCTTGCCCAGGCAAGGGCCGCGAGCCCATGCAGGAGTGCGGCCTGCCTGGCCTGGCAGCCCATGCTGCGCCAGGCAGGGCCTGGCCCAGCCGAGGAGAAGGTGGGCCCAGATTGTCCCGGGCCCAGCCTAAACAAAAGAAAAATATTTTTTTTTTTATTTTCACTTTTCAGGGATCAAGAGAAGAGAAAATTGAGAAGATGCCATGAAGACAAGATGAAGAAAATTATTGTAATTATTTTCATTTGTTTTTATGGATTGTAATTAGAACGAGCCATAGAGAGGTTAAATTGTAAATGTATGATTTATTATTTAATCTCGCATCATTATAACATGCCATATAGGATATAGAGATGCCAATATCAAATTGCCATGCAAGCATGTTCATGCATCATTGTAGTTTAATATTATAAATTGTTATAATAATAAATGCAATGGGTAAATTTTATAAAGAGTTATAAAATACAACAAATTTATAGGGGTTATAATTTTGTTGAATTATTAATTGGACTTAATTTTAAAACAAAATCCTTTTTTTTTTTAAAAAGCTAAGTGGGAGGGTCGTTTGCGTTGAAACGTTCCCAAGGTCTCCGACTTTAGCCTGATCGTGACATGTGGATAGGTTAAGAACCACCTTAGTGGTCCTCACTTCAATGGGAGAAACCCATGAAACATGTCACTAAGGAGTCCTCAGGTTGCTTATAGAAGATAAGACTCGAAAAGGAAGTAGTAAGGCGAGACCATCCCTAGATGGATCGTTAGTTCATAACAACCTCTAGAGTCGATTAATCGGTTAAACACTTAGACTAAAGATCATTGTAATCTCCCATAGGAGCTAGGCAATGGATCTGAGGTGACCAAAAGAGATGGTGATTGGTTGCACTACATGTAGAGACATCTTGTAAAGTGGACCAAACGAGAGGCGTCTCGATACGATAGGAGGCTTCACGGACGCCACCCCTAGGTGGGACGTATTGCCGTTTATGATCGTAACACCATAAATGAAACATTTTTTAAGGATTTTATTTATGTTTAAGTATTTGCATTCATGCATCATACTTCTCTTAAATATAAGCAAATTACCAACACCGCTTTATTTTATTTTTCAAAGAATTATGTCTTTATCCCCGATCGCGCAAAATTCTTAGTACAAACAAACTAGTGGGTGAAAATTACGTTGATGGAAACATAACCTCGATATCGTATTGATTTGTAGACAAGCACAAGCATGTGCTCACCACCCCTGTCCTCTTGAGCCGAATGATGATTCGACTTAAGAAGAGCGAGACGACACATCTGCTTTGCTTGGATGCGTTCCGATGAGATTGCTAGGTGCTATATCTTAGCATCAATTAGCAATGTGTTGCAACAAAGAACATCGGAACATCTTGACGGGCGCAGATATGATCTACACATTTAAAATGTTTGGAAGCCAAGGCCGTCAAGCCAAGCAAGCGGCGAAGGCGCAACTTCATGAACCGCCGGATGAAATCCGGCACTCCTGTTCGGGACCATATGCTATTGATCATAAGTCACCTGAATGAGATGGAGCTCATGGGAGCTGAAATAGATGGAGAGACTCAAGTGGATATGATCCTAGAGACTCTCCCGGAGATGTTTGACAACTTCAAACTCAACTACTCTATGAATAAGTTGAGCTATTCACTCCCAGAACTCATGATGGAGCTTCGAACTACGGAAACTCTACTACTTAAAGACAAAAAGGAGAATGGAAAGGAAAACCTTGCTGAAGCGAAGCCTTCCACCTCTGGTGTCAAGAAACAAAAGAAAACCCGCAGTAACAAGAAGAAGCCGGCTGCGAAAGGCAAGAACACTGCAAAGGTGGACAAGAGTACTGACAAATGTCACCATTGCGAAGTTGCTGGCCACTGGAAATGCAACTGTCCTACATACCTCAAGGAGGTCAAAGCTAAAGGTACATTACTTATTACCGAAGCCGGTTTTGTGGCTGACTCTACTTTTTCTTGGATTGTAGACTCTGGAGCCACTAATCATGTTTGTTGTTCTCTGCAGGGGTTCAGGGAAAACAAAAGGCTTAGCAAGGATGAGTTCAACTTCCGCTGGGGGAATGGAGCATCAGTATCAGCAACAGCCGTTGGAAGTATTAAATTAATTTTTTTAGAACAGTTTTATTGTTTTGAACAATGTTTATTATGTCCCGGTTTTTGGGAAAAACCTTATTTCTGTGGCTCGTTTGATTGAGCAAGGATATTCTTTGGATTTTAATAATGATGTTATTCGGATTCTAAAGAATGGCTTCATGCTTACTTCTACAGTCATGATAAACAATCTGTTCTACGTTAAACCAAATATTCCAACGATTTGCGATACTGAATTGAATAATGATTCAATGAGAGAAAGTAAGAGATTGAGGTTAGACTTAATTGATCAAACCTACAAATGGCATCTACGTCTTGGACATATTAGCCTTGACAGGATTAAAAGGTTGGTAAGACACGGTCCCTTACAAACCTTAAGTGTAGGCTCACTACCTACATGTGAATCCTGCATATAAGGAAAAATGACCAAGAGACCCTTTTCAGCAAAGGGTAATAGAGCTGATGAATGCCTAGAACTTGTACATAGTGATGTATGTGGGCCATTCAATATCCAAGCAAGAGGAGGATATGAATATTTCATAACATTCACTGATGACTATTCTCGTTTTGGTCATATTTATCTAATGCGTCAAAAGTCTGAAACCTTTGAAAAGTTCAAAGAATTCAAGGCCTTGGTTGCAAAGCAACTGGATAAACAGATCAAAACACTACGATTTGATCGTGGTGGTGAATACTTGCTGGGAGAGTTCGAAGACTTTCTTAAGGAAGAAGGTATATTTTCTCAACTGACCGCGCCAGGTACTCCTCAGCAGAATGGCGTGTATGAGAGAAGGAATTGAACTCTATTAGACATGGTTAGATCAATGATGAGTTACTCATCTCTTCCAGATTCCTTTTGGGGATATGCCTTGGAAACAGCGGCATACATTCTGAACCAAGTTCCATCTAAGGCAGTACCTGGAACTCCATATGAAAGATGGAGTGGCAAGAAGTCATCTCTTGGCCACACCAGAATATGGGGTTGTCCGGCACATGTGCTTAGAAAGAAGACTGGTAGGTCGACTAGTCGCTCGTAACTATGCCTGTTTGTAGGATATCCCAAAGGAACAAAAGGCTATATCTTTTATAGTCCTATCGATCGAAAACATTCGCCGCCAGACGAATGCTCGTTTTCGAAGAGGATTTTATAAAGAATATGAAGCCGAGAAGCAGACTTGTACTTGAGGAATTGATCGGTGAAAATGTTCAGGAACATGTCCGCGGTCTATTCCTAAACCGACAAATGATGAACCACAACAAGAACTAACACCGGTGGAGCCTCGACGTAGTGGGAGGGTTGTGAGACAACCCGATAGGTACATGTCTTATGGAGATGCATTGATCAGCCTCTCGCTTTTAGACATCGATGAACCTATTTCCTACTTGCAGGCCATGGAAAGTTCTCACAAACCTATGGCATGAAGCCATGGACGCCAAAATACAATCGATGTACAAAAATGGCGTATGGACTCTAGTAGATCCTCCCGAAGGGGTAAAACCCGTAGGGTGTAAATGGATCTACAAGAAGAAGAGGGGTCCGGATGGGAATGTAGAGACATTCAAAGCAAGGTTGGTAGCCAAGGGCTACACCCGAAAAGAAGGCATCGACTATGAGGATACCTTCTCCCGGTAGCCATGCTTAAATCCATCCGAATTCTTCTATCCATTGTTTCCGCTTTAGATTATGAAATCGCATATGGATGTAAAGACGACTTTTTCGAATGACAATCTGGATGAGCGCATTTATATGGCACAACCAGATGGATTCATTGAAAAGGGTCAAGAAGAAAAGGTTTGCGAATTGCGTAAGTCCATTTATGGATCAAGCAGCATCCAAATCATGGAATATCGATTCGATGAGACCGTTAAAACTTACGGTTTTGTTCACCAATGGATGAGCCTTGTGTGTATAAGTTTATACAAGAAGGTAAAGTGGTTTTCTTAGTCTTATATGTAGATGACATACTACTCATTGGGAATGATGTAGGAAGACTAATCGAGGTTAAGCTCCGGGTCGGCAAAGCAGTTTGACATGAAGGATCTAGGAGAAGCTGCCTATGTTCTGGGAATTTAGATCTTTCGAGATCGGAAAAACAAACAATTGGCACTGTCTCAAGCATCCTACATCAATAAGGTAATGGACCGATTCGCTATGCAAAACTCCAAAAAGGGTTATCTACCCTTCAGACATGGAGTATCCCTCTCTAAGGAGCAGTCTCCCAAGACTCCTCAAGAAGAGGAAGACATGAGCCGAGTTCCTTACGCTTCAGCCGTAGGAAGCCTCATGTATGCGATGCTTTGCACCAGACCTGATATATGCTACGCAGTAGGCGTGGTGAGTAGATTCCAATCAAACCCTGGACCTGAACACTGGGTTGCTGTCAAGCATATCCTCAAGTATCTTAGGAGAACGAGGAACTATATGCTTGTATATTCAGGTACTGACCTGAATAGGACGGGATATACCAACTCCGATTTCCAATCGGATAAGGATTCCAGGAAATCCACTTCAGGATCAGTGTTTGTCCTGAATGGAGGTTCGGTGGTATGGAGGAGTATCAAGCAGACTTGCATAGCTGACTCCACCATGGAGGCCGAATATGTGGCAGCTTGTGAAGCTGTGAAAGAGGCTGTATGGCTTAAGAAGTTCCTTGTTTCACTGGAAGTTGTTCCGGAAGCTGATAGGCCCATGGTACTGTATTACGATAACAGTGGGGCTGTAGCAAACTCTAAGGAGCCTAGAAGCCAAAAAAGGTCCAAGCACATAGAGCGGAAATATCACCTCATCCGTGAGATTGTACAAAGAGGCAATGTTGAAGTAACAAAGATATCTACACATGACAACTTGGCCGATCCATTCATAAAGGCTTTATTTGGTAAAGTCTTCGATAGGCATCTGGAAGGTTTGGGCATGCGAGATTGTACACACCTACTTTAAGTCCAAGTGGGAGTTTGTTGGAAATGTGTCCATAAAGTGGGATGTAATTTGTTATTTATGAAATGACAAATGTAAGACATTATTATTTTCTTTGATTTTATAAAATAAGATAAAGTTATGTTTTGACACATACTCAACGATGTTAGTAATATTACTTAGTCCATAAACTATTACCAATGAAAGAAGAGTCGGGGGAACCTGCCGGACAAACTCTTCGATCTGGTTTAAAATAGATATTCGCGATCTTAGGGTTGATTGGGCAATCGAATCCGATTATGACTATTAGATCGAACCATGTGATCTTTGGTCTCGGGGCATGGGAGTTGGACTCGTGGTTGATCTAGACATGCTCGCAACATGTTGAATAGACCATGTGGTGACTAGGTTAGAGTAAAACCGTTTACACAACTCTAAACCTAATCATCACAACTTAAGTATATTTGTATAATTATCTTAATCCTGAAGTGAATGCATAGCTCAACTTAGTATCTCATGATCTTTGATTAGCCAATGAGATTAGTTCACGATTATTGAGCGACATCTCGGTCATTGGGATCATGATAATATTAAGTTGGAGTTATGTGATTCACAGAATATGGAATTCGTAAAAATAATATCACCTCATGCTTTATTGTGGGTGTGTGAATAAATAAACCAGGGCACAGGTATTCAATGATGATATTCATTGATTAAGACATCGTAACAACATGTGCGAGACATCTTACGAACTTTTGTCTTTCTTATTCACGGTCATATAAAGGAGTTGAGGAAATAATGGTTAGAATGGTAAAAGCGGTAATATTATATACCATTACGATCAACGATATTCTGAAGGATAATAATGCATTTACTTTGTGGACCGTGTGATAAATTGTATCAACACCAAAAGAAAAATTAAGCGCACATGAATCGAGAGATTATTCGGCATCGAACTTTTAGTGGGGTTATGCGATGTCGGAATTAAATATGTCGATAACTTATAGGGATGAGTTAGTCGAATATTGTAATTCCATAGCTTTGTTCATGTGGGTCCATTAGGTCTCAAGGCTAGCTCTAATAAATGGGAAAAACAGGGCGATAATTATTTCCAAAATGGGGAAGGAAATTCGAAATCCTTAAACATAATTATCGGTTTGCGTTTTCCCATTTATGAAGCTAACAGACGAATGGACCACATGAACAAAGCTATGGAATTACAATATTCGACTAACTCATCTCTATAAGTTATCGACATATTTAATTCCGACATCGCATAACCCACTAAAAGTTCGATGTCAATAATCTCGATTCATGTGCGCTAATTTTCTTTTTGGTGTTGATACAATTTATCACACGGTCCACAAAGTAAATGCATTATTATCCTTCGAATATCGCTGATCGAATGGTACATAATATTACCGCTTTACCATTCTAATCATTATTTCCTCAACTCCTTTATATGACCGTGAATAAGAAAGACAAACGCTCGAAGATGTCTCGCACATGTTACGATGTCTTAATCAATGAATATCATCATTGAATACCAGGCCCCGGTTTATTTATTCACACACCCGCCAATAAAGCATGAGGTGATATTATTTTTACGATTCCATATTCTGAATCACATAACTCCAACTTAATATTGTCATGATCCCAATGACCGAGATGTCGCTCAATAATCGTGAACTAATCTCATTGGCGAATCAAAGATCATGAGATACTAAGTTGAGCTATGCATTCACTTCGTGATTAAGATAATTATACAAATATATTTTGTTGTGATGATTAGGTTTAGAGTTGTGTAAACGGTTTTCACTCTAACCTAATCACCACATGGTCTATTCAACATGTTAAGCATGTCTAGATCAACCACAGTCCAACTCCCATGCCCCGAGACCAAAGATCACATGGTTCGATCTAATACTCATAATCGGATTCGATTGCCCAATCAACCCTAAGATCAATAATATCTATTTTAAACTCAGATCGTATAGTTTGTCCGGCAGGTTCCCCCGACTCTTCTTTCGCTGGTAACAGCTTATGGACTAAGCAATATTACTAACACTCTTGAGTATGTGTCAAAACATAACTTTATCTTATTTTATAAAATCAGCAAAATAATAATGTCTTACATTTGTCATTTCATAAATAACAAATTACATCCCACTTTATGGACACATTTCCAACAGTTTTAGAGGACCTATCACCATGATTCATGTATTTTATTTCTTACTGTGGTGAACGATGGAATATATGGACCAAGTGGGAGAATGTTGGATTTTTTCACGTAAGCACGTAAGTTTCGGTAACCAACCGAAACTTACCTCAGAACGTGGTCCATAGTATTTTCCACTTAGGGAACGTGATTGGTCACGTTCATCCCACGTTCATTCTCAGTTGTGCACGACGCCCACGATCGGTGCACGTCCGAGCGTCCGGGAAAGACTCCGTGATGGGCAGAGTCTATAAAACCGGATGAGGACATTGGTTTTGGGTCCCTAAGCCTGCTATCTCGATTCAGTCATTATACACACCATCAAACGAGAGATTGAAGAGGTTTAGAAGAGCCAAAATCCAGTTTCAGTTTTTCTTCCACCGAGAGCTTCAACGGCCGGAGGTGTTTTTCTCGATCAGTCTATTTTAGTTCCGCATCGATCTAATTGCTATTTAGAATCCTTAGGAGCATGTTTAGATCATTTAGAAATCCTAACATTTCCTCCATAGGTAGATGCAGTCAAGTGCTTCTCCTTTTTAGGCCCAGTCATAGCCCACTAATCAGTACTATTCACTCAACTGATTAGTCTTCTATTACGGCTCTGTGAGTCTCCGTAATGCTTTTCTGTCCCCCAGAGGGCAGTTTGTAAACTTGCCATTAATGTTGTCAGTGATCTCTCTCTTTCGCACGTAACCTGCTATGTCTCGGCGGAAGGCTTCCCTCGTCGCCAGTGTTGCCTTAGCCTCCTTCGTCCTTTCGAGCGACCTTTTCCGCAGTCGAGGGATCTTAACGCCTTAATTCAGACAGTTTGCATCCGTCGACGCCACATGGGTCGTCGCCCTAATCTGGACCTCGGCTTCAGGCTCTGCGGCTGATCTTAAGGGGTCGAAGCGCCGAGGGTTGTATTCTTGGCGGAGAGTGAATATTGCCACGTGTCGTGACATTGTTGGTCCAGGTCTTCATCACATTTTCCCACACAACACCTTTACTAAAGTCGTCAATTTCATATTGATAATCGATGAAGTTTATGATCTTTATGGCTCACTGGAAGAGCTTAAGCATTTCACCAATGCCGTCGATAGGTCAGTTTCGAAACTCAACCTTAATTATATGCATACGGTTAAATATTATTGTACAATTATTTGCTAACTAGGCGTCGTCTTAAATTCAGGTGGGATGTCAAGGAAACTGAGGAACTTCCAGATTGTATGAAGATTTGTTTCCAAGCACTTTATAAAACCACTTACGAAATTGCTAATGATATTGAGGCTGAGAACGGTTGCAAACAAGTTTTACCCCATCTGCGGAAAGTGGTATACATATATACGTTTAAAAATCAAAGTGTTGTTTTGAATCTTATGTAATGTAAATTAGTTCTAATTATTATGGTTTAATATTAGTGGGCAGATTTTTGTAAAGCATTGTTGGTAGAGGCAGAATGGGATCACAAGGGCCACAAGCCATCCTTTCAGGAGTACTTAAGCAATGCATGGATTTCATCGTCAGGCCCTCTTCTTCTTCTTCATTCATTTTTCTCTATAACTACACATGAAGTTGCCGAAGACATGTCGGATTTTCTTGAGAAAACCAAGATCTTGTATACAACATATCTCTCATAGTTCGGCTATGCAACGACATAGGCACTTCAACGGTAATCAATTGTCGTTTCTTGACATACCAAACCTAATAACACAATCGTTTCCTTTTAAACTTAATCTCGATATTTACGATACATTTTCGACTTTATTATTGCAGGCTGAACAAGAGAGAGGCGATGCTCCTTCATCAATACTATGTTATATGGAAGAGATAAGCGTCAGTGAGGACATAGCTCGGAAGCATATTCGAGGCATGATTGCCAAAACATGGCAGCCGATTAACAAGAAATTCTTGACTGGCCAAATGCCCACTACTCTTATCTTCGTTTGTCAACATTGCGCTAAACACTGCGCGCGTGGCCCATAGCCTGTACCAATCTGGAGATGCCTTCGGCCTTCAAGTAACAGATAATCGGACTCAAATTCTGTCTTTACTTATGGAGCCTCTCACAATACGAAGCAATTAAAAGATTTAAATTAATTGTTTAATTTTGATGTTCAAAATAGTGTCATCCACCATATAAATCATGCTATATTATTTAAGAAAACTAAAACTATTATTAACTTTCATGCTTATTCACTAAATGATGTGGCACGACATGGTTTCATTAAACACCAAAAACTTGAATATCATGGTGATTTGAGCCCCCAATTAGCATCATTTTTTTAAGAACCCTAAAAACTCTATAAATCTTAAATATACACATAAATTCAAGATTTACCCAAAGTAGAATTACTTGAAAAAGAACAGTATAAATTCTAATAATAAATTCTACATATACACAATAAATATAGAATTTTTCATGTAATGATCATCGAAATCATGTCGTTATTAATTAGTAATAATTAAAAATTAATAAAAAAACAAGCACAATTTATTAAAAAAGTCAATAAAATATAAAACTGAGATTTACTATAAGAAAATATATTACTTCGGAGACTTTAAATTTTACAAATATCACAAATTGACCAAAACATAATATTTCTCTCAAATAAATACAACCCTAAGACATAACGATTAAATCCGTACATTTACAGGAGTGACAACACAACTTTAGAATTTAAATAACAAATACAAATAGAGTAACATAAATCGAATCAATGCTCGGTCCTCTAGGAAACGCATCCACCACGATAACTTGCTTATTAAGAAAATACCTGAAGTTGGGGAAAAGATAAAAGGGGTGAGCCGAAACCTTATAGGGTGGAACAGAGATACAACAATCGAAAAACAATGAAATAACAATGTAATAATGACGCGATATCAATAAAACAACACAATGTAGGACACAAAGTAAAATGTAACAAACCAATGGGTGAAATATACTTCATTAAGTGCAACCGGCCAAGTTTGAAATAAATCATGCGGGTTTTAGGACTTGCCCTTAAGGATGTGCACTCCGCTCCACACCCCGACATCTCTAAAATAACGGCCATTAAGCAAAACCACCTATCTAGTCCTGTTTAGATAGGATTTTATAATCTCTCTAAACAAATCCCATCCCAGAAATTCACTTCCAGAACTACAAGTCACGAACCTAAGGAGGCATTGAAATGTCGATGAACAATATTATATCTTCATAAAACTCTATCACACTCAAGACATGTAGTTGCCACATTGATAAATACAGAACTTGACAAACCTTTTGCAACATAGAACAAGCGTAGCAGAGCAAAAAAATTGAGAACAGAAAAATACCTTGTTAATCTTATCAGGATTACTTCTTCCATCTCGTCGCTTTTGCTAAAGAAAAATTGAGAATAGAAAAATACCTTGTCAATCTTATTTGCTAAAGAAATGGAATACCTGAAACAGCGGGTGAGAGAATGAAAGAAAGAGAAGCCTCCAAAGACTGATTTTGTCTATTATACATATATATATATATATATATGAGCTTAATAAATTAGTCGGGCCGGGCCGGGCCGTGTTAGCCCGATAACGGTCCATATAACTAAACGGGCTAAGCGTGTTAAATGGGCTGGTATGAATTCAGTCAATTTATTTTCGTATTATTCGTGTCAGTCCGTTAACGATCCAATTAATAATCATACAGTTTAAATTTATTTATCTCGTATCATTTTATCATATCGTGCCCTATGTATGAGGGAGGAGCGGATGAGTGAAATCTGATATTATATCAGATTTTAGACGATTTTGCATAGGTGTAAAAACTACAAAATGACGGCAGCAACTGACTTTTTTAAATTTATGAAAAGTATCCAGAAAAAACTCAATAATCACACTAAAACCTTAAAAACATAAATCTTTTGCAACTAAAACCGTAGGAAACTTTTATAATGAACTTCATGGGATAATATACAATTAAAATGTCCTTTCCTCATATTTAAAATACCACTTGAGCAAAGCACAAGGATTAGCTTCTTTTCCGGCCACTCGCGGAACCATAATGGGCTTAGTGGGGGCACCTGCTCCCACTAGCTCAATTGGCTCTTTTGTATTATAATCTCAAAAATATATATATATTTTTTTTTACAATTTTCTTCTTACTTTGCCCTCACTAATATTATTAATTTACAACATTTACACCATTTTTTTTTTTAAATTCAATTATACCACTCTAATTTAACATTTAAATTTAATATACATTTATTTCAAATTTAAAATACCAACTAAACCGAAAATCAATCATAATAATATGTGAATTCATAATATTTTGAACCGTAAATACAAAAATTAAATTAAATTGAATTAAAATATTCATAATGTCATTTTAACTTAAAGTTTTTGTTTAATTTACACCCTTATTGAATGAATTTTTTGGCTCTGCCACTGCTTCCGACGATTGTTAGATTTTTCTGCACAGTTACTTAAAATCATATAGTTAAATAATTTCAATAACATAAAAATGCATTCCATATAAAAGCATTAAACAATTTCCATAAACAATTAGTAAAATCATATTTAGGTGCAAAATATTTTTATTAAAACTCATATTTAACTATAATTAAGCTGGGTATTACCAGGGTTAATTAAATGGTTTTCTTTTTTACATACAGGTATAATTCCTTTGATAGAAATGACTTGGAATTTCAGTTAATTCCAAACATATTAACAGCCAAAATATAATAAGCACAATTAGAAGTCTTATTCCACAGGAATCATGGTCGAGGTATTAGAAACAAGTCATGCTCGATACCAACATTCAAGTACTATAACCTTTTGTTAGCTTTGACGATGAAACTTTTTGCTGACTAATTAATAGGTTTGCGCTTGTAAATTTCAGTATCTGGGGTAAATTTTAGGGTGTGTTCACTTGGTAGACTCAACTTGAGTAAGCCCAACTCAAGTTGAGCCCACAATTGAAATGGGTGTTCATTTACACCCGGTCCGGATTGTGATTCAAATCACAATCCGAGTTAATGCATGAAAAAGGAATTCAACTACCCCTTGAATTCTCTTTAATCCGAGTCTGTTGCTACAGGAAAAAGAGGTCTGGCCAACTCTGCCAGATTCCTCTGCCTTGTGACCGTTTCTTCTCCGCCATTTGCTTCCTTCCACACGGAAAGGCCTTTCTTCTCTGTGCATGCCCATCATCTACAGGCCTGATTCCTGCTTTTTCCTGCTTCATAACCCGCGTGCTGAAGCTCACCCCAGATCTGAACTTTTTTTTTGATTTTGCCCTATTGTGTGGTGACCGAGGAAAGAATACCTCGCTGTTCACCGACTGCCCAAAACGGAGAAAATAGCTCCTTCCTCAGAGTCACGACGTCCTCCACTGGCCGTTCTTCTGTGTAGATGCATCCGCCACCGTCGATCTCAAGCTCCGGTTAAGTGGAGATATTCTGCCGGTCGTAAACGTCGGAGGAGAACTTTCTGTGTTTCATCTGCATCACGTTTGGGCCTGTTGACGGAAGACTACACCCGTTCTTCCACCAGATCGAACACGGTAAGCCCTCCTCTCTTTCCTATACGATTTGTGAGATTCTTGTCGAACATTGGAACCCAATTTCTGTGCTGAAAATTTCGGGAAATTTTAGAAACATGCTTGATGTCGAGAATGTGAGATTTGCGTCGGATTGTGTGTTGAGAGAATAGTGTTTCAGGTTGTGTCCTTGGTGTCGATATCTTGTGAATTTCGTTTGGTTTAATGTTAAAAACGTGTGGAGAATTGAAATTCGAGAAAAAATATAAAAGGGCAAATTGGAGAGAATTGTTGGGCAAATTCGAGAAGAGGTTGTGATTTTGAGCATGCTGTCTATCTTAATAATGTTCATCAGGAGAGGGAGCAGTTACCAATATATGCTTGTGTTTTTGATTTGCATATTGTCAGCTTTTTACTTGTAGTTTGCAAGTTATATGTAATCTGGAAATTTGTTAATGACACTCACAATTTATTGTCTTACCATTTCTTTGTTCAATATATATGGTAGTTGATCTATATTCATTGCATGCCTTTGCGGCTACAGTGAATTGTTAGCGTGGAAATTATTCTGAGGCTCTAGTACTTTGGCAGTGGCGTTTAATTTAATTATGGTTACCATATTCTATATCTGTGAGCTCTTTCGACTCTGATGTTGTTGTGCAGATGAACTCTTTGTTCTTATTGGCTCTAGTACATTGGCAGTGATGATTTTATTGGCATATCAGTTTCGTTGTAGCGATATCCCTCTTGTTTTTTTTTGGCATTTATCGATTTTGCTACTGCATGTAATTAGGTTTCCTTGGATTTATTGTCATGTGTTGTCAATTGTTATTGCATTTTGACCTCTGCTCTTAAGTCCGGCGCCTATTACTATGTGGTTTGGTAGCGTAAGTGCCAATCTAGGAGGATAATGCTCCGAAATTGAAATGGTGCTATGACTATAAAAATCTGAGCCAATAAAAAGATATAAGTACAATAATCATCTTTCTTCTTTGTCGTCGCATATGTCGCATTCTTCTCGTGGTTGGTGGTCTTCCTTGTGTGTATTAGATGCCACAGCAGAGTGAGGATGATGTCACCTTCTACTGGTCGGAGAAACAAAAAACTGCACTTTTGAAGCAACTTGCGGATTTCAATACTAAGAACCGGGTCGTCACCGACTCAAATGATTGGGAACAATGGGCGAAAAGATTTGTCTTCTCTCTTTCCGTCACCTATTCCTCCAGGGCGCGTTAAAGAGGCAAAGGAACGCCTGAGGAAAAAATTCAACGCTGAGCTCGCCCTCCGCTCTAACACCGGACTAGGATGGGATCCAGTCAACAGTACCCCAACTTGCACTGACGAGTACTGGAATGAATTCTGTAAGGTTAGTATGTAATCCTTATTCCATACGCATCATTTTTTATATGCTTCTTATTCGTGCCACTTATGATGATTCAAATGGATAAAGTGGGAGCCTTAGAGGGGCAGGGGACATGGGGCTTAGGGGCAGGGGTGGCCTGGCCTAGGCGCAGGGGTGGCCTAGGGAGGGTGGCCGGCTGGCCTAGGCGCAGGGGTGGCCTATGGAGGGTGGCCGGCTGGCTTAGGGGCAAGGGTGGCCTAGGGAGGGTGGCCGGCTGGCCCTAGGCGGGGTGGCCTGGGAGGGTGGCCCGGGGCGGCAGGGTGGCCTGGAGGGGTGGCCTAGAGGGGTGATGGGGCTTAGGGGCAGGGATGGCCTGGCTTAGGCAGGGTGGCCGGGCGGCTTGGGCAAGGGTGGCCTAGGGGAGGGTGGCCAGGCCTGGGCAGTGGCCTATGGAGGGTGGCCGCTGGCTTAGGGGCAGGGGTGGCCTGGAGGGGTGGCCTAGAGGGGTGATGGGGCTTAGGGGCAGGGGTGGCCTGGCTTAGGGGCAAGGGTGGCCGGCTGGCTTAGGGGCAGGGGTGGCCTAGGGAGGCGGTGGCTGGCAGGGCAGGGATAGCCTAGGGGAGGTGGCCGGCTGGCAGGGAAGTGTTCTATTTCTACATTGATCTGTTATTCTATTTCTACTACTTTTGTGTCGCTTTTTATAATAATTATAATAATCTTTCGTTATTGATATTTGTTTAATAGACACACAAGTGGGCAAAGCGTGCACGTAACGATCCTCTCAAGAACTATGACTTGTACTACGAAGCGTTTGCCAGTAGGCGTGCCCGCGGTGCATTTGAAGAGACTTTGGAAGAGAATGAGGACGAGTGCGACGCCTCTGTGCCGCTTGAAGGAGAGCATGATGTTGATGGCGGGACTTCTCAACATTTCGAAGGTGAGGAAGCATTTGTCAACACAATGCAAGGGGCTTTAAACTCAGCCGCCCGTTCCCTAAACATGGCATCCTCATCTCGACATATAGCGAAGCGCCACAATAGAGGTGGCCGAGGCATGGATCCAGAGGCAAAATCTATTTTGAAAAGTATTGCAACTACTCTGAATCAGCGTAAGAGTAGTCGAGGTACAAGTTCAGGTGCTTCTCAGCAAGTGGAATTCCAGCAATCAACATTCCAGAAGTGTCAGGTGGCAATTAGTGAGATGTTACTGGATAATGAACAAACTGTGTTGTTCATGGAGTATATAAATTGGAACCCCAACTGTCAAGAGTTGTTCTTGGGCATGAATGAGGAACAAAGGCTCTTTTACGCGTTGCGCATATTGAAAACCATACCAAGTAATCCCGCTCCAAACATGCAAAGAACAATATCCAAATACACATGAACCAGGGTCCATCAGATGCGGGTGCATCGTCACAATTTCGCCCACCTGCCTAACAAAGAGCCTCCTTTCCCCCAATACCCCCTTTCCCGAACCCACCCCACCATACCCTTCTTTCCAACACCCTACTACTAATGGCCAACCAACCCTTCCTAACTACCAAAATTTCTCACAATTCTTCGTTAACCCCAATACCCGCACCCGCCCGGCCCTTTTGGAGGCACCGCGATGATGAGATCTAGCTTAGGTTAATCTTTCCGTGTTATTTGTTCTCTCCTTTGATTGTGATGCATTGTCTTCGCGTTTGTATCTTATTTGAAACAATTGTTTCGCATTTCTATTTGACATTGGCTTTAGACTTGTAGTTTAGTTTGTGAGTTTGTTTGTTGTAACGGTATTGACTTTGATTTGGAACTTTGCTTACATGTTAGACGTTGTTGTTAATGAATGCATGCGTTGGAATTATTTATGATATAATTTCAAATATTGTTTTGTATTGTGTGGATTATATTGGCGATGAGGATGTGGAGTGGCGGTCCATGGAACGTGGGACACAATGCTCCATCGGACGATGATTCGATGATGACTTCTTTCTTGGAGCAGCCATAACTGCGGTATTCTATCTGACATACGTGGAACATCCACTACCGACTCCTAGGAATGATAGCCACTACACAGGTACGATGCGTCTAAGTGATTTGTTAAATGGACATGAGATGGTTATATACAATAAGATTAGGATGGGTAGCGATTGCTTTAGGCGATTGAGTTGGCTATTGGAACAAAGGAATTTATTGAGGAGTACACGAAACATGAGCGTTGATGAGCAGTTGATCATTTTTTTGACAATTGTTTGTCAAAGCGAAAGCAATAGAGAGACACAACATCAGTGGCAACACTCGGGGGCTACAATTTCAAAGTACTTCATGGTGGTGTTGAATGCCATATTTCGTCTTAAATCGTGATTTTATTAAGCCCCCGACTTTAACCACATCGATCCACATATTGAGGCAAGTGGGCACAAGTACAGACCTTGGTTCGATGTAAGTCTAACTTCTTCTTTTTGTTTCTTATTCGTACTAAAAAATTATGATTACACAATATAATGGGATGAAGAATAACGTTTATTCTAATTGTCGCAGAATCGCCGGAGCACTCGACGGGACGCACGTTCCATGTTTACCGCCGTCAGAAAATGCAGAGGTATGGAGAAATAGGAAGGGATTCAACTCGCAAAATGTTTTGGGAGTGTGTTCCTTTGACATGAAGTTCACGTTTATGTCTGCCGGGTGGGAGGATTCCGCGCATGACGCTCGTGTTCTTGAATCAGCACTTGATAGGCCAGAAAAGAAGTTCCCTGTCCCTCCACCAGGTACACGCAAATCTTAAAATCGATACTAGTTGGAGTTTGAATCTGTGTGGGTTTAAAAAGTTGGCACAAGCATGCTAAAACAGTTCCTCTTCCTATCGTGTAGGAAAATTTTATTTAGTAGACTCCGGATACGCAAACACAGGTTGTTTCCTAGCTCCTTATCGCGGTTCTACATACCACCTGCAAGAATACAGGGCACGTCGTGGTCGACCTCGAAGTGAGCGGGAGTTATTTAACTACACTCATTCATCGCTAAGGAATTGTATCGAACGGACGTTCGGGGTATGAAAAGCGAGGTTCCGCATTCTAAAGATAATCAACAACTACCCGATGAAGAAACAAGCGAGAATTCCCATTGCGTGCGCTGTGATACATAACTTTATACGCATGTATCAACATAATGACAGCTTCATAAATCAATACTTACAAGATGGGGTACCCGTAAGTGAAATTGACCCCCTGAATGTGGACGATGATGTCAATCAAAATCATAACCCAGATCGGAGTACGGTACCTCCAACAAACACCGCGAGTCGGAGGGAGATGAGTCTTATGAGGGATGAAATAGCGAGAAGTTTGTGGCAGGCTAATGGTGGAAATAACAATTGATAATGTACATCCGTCAATGGAGAAATATGTAAAATATTTGTTTGTAACAGGTAGATCGACCCATTTGACGCAATACCCTTTTTTTTTTTTTTTCTATTTTCGGATTTTTTTTTTTTTTGTGACAACTAATTTTCTCTATCATTAATTAGTTACATGTTTTTGTTATAAATATGGCACGTTCAAAAAAATTAGAAACGTGTGTTCTTGATTGCTCTTTTTTTTTTTGCTTCATTTTGGTAAGTGGAAGAGAATTGAGATGGTAGTTGGAATTATGAATCTGTGAAATGAACACATCACAGTTCGAATTGTGGGTCAAACTTGAGACTCCAATGCATTATTAAACACTAACTCCAATTCCAATTATAATTCCAACCATGATTCTAACTCTAATCATAACTTTAACTCAAATTATTAAATTGTGATTGGTGAAGTGAACACACCCTTAGTATAAGACATTCCATTAATAGTACATGGCTTGCTTGTAGATTTATCGGATCACAGCTCTATTGACGTAACGTTTTCCTCCATTCTACTACAACGGAAAAATGCTGGCTTTTTCGGTGTTGGGAGTGATATGGAGAAACAGCTTAGCATTAGAACAATGGTTTCCATTGTGGGTCTATGACGTGGTTCTTCCTGAACACAAAGTAAGCCAATATGGACACATCTTTTGACTTCATTTTCTATGTATTAATTTCTCAAACGAGGATCTACCAACTCTAGTGGAGTCCCATCTCTCCAATGTTTCCAAGCCTACATAAGTTATCGGTGCCATTAAGAGAATTTTACCAGCAGTAATGAAGGCAAACAAAGACCAATAAATACTATCTTATTGTGTTCTTGCATAGGTCAGGTGGTTCTCCAAACTCTCCGAATTGAGGAAACTAGTGTTACTCTTGCCGGTGACAATCTTGATTATTAAGATACCAAAGCTGTACACATCAGACTTCTTTGAGAACTGTCCATGGAATGTATTGTGTGGGAAAATATATGCTTTGCCACATCAGATGACGACCTAGCTCCACGTAGCTTTCACCTGCCACGTCATTGTGAAAGGGCTGATCGTATGATAAAATCCATGCAACCGTCGACCTGGACGGAGACCGCGGCTTGTGAAATATCCATACACACAGTCGAGGCCTGCACAATTCGTTCTCTGCATACCAGTACCATGGGAGTGTTGGTTGCCGAATCAAATTCGGATGCGGAAGCGTGAAGATAGCAGATCGTGTATAACAAAATTTTTCATAAAACCTTTGAGATACTCTATAGATTATATTAATTTATGCACGAATAAATTAATCACATTAATTTATTTTTTAAGAACTCCATTAGGAATAATACCTGGCGGCCAATTAGGATGATAACTTGAGTTCTTTGACCTCGAACAATCCTTGCTCCAAATCTTTGTGTTTAGAAAATCAATGTCTTTCACGTCAATTCCTAGAATCCACAAAGACATGTGTATCAATCCTCCATAAATAATTCATAATTAGAGCTATGTAGAATCCATTAACCTCTCTAATTATATCTTTATCCTTGAGTACCATTGATTCTCTAATTGACAGTGATTCATAAAACACATTCATGAATCGGAGCTCCTACTGGTCCAAGTACCGAATTAACCCTCAAGAAAATTATTTATCTACTTCTATCTCAAGAAGGAATGGATTTCATCTCGTATAATAACATTCTCGGCTACTTACTTCATCATGTCTCCAAAATACAAGGAATAGGATTTAGGATCTCAAAATCCATACCGAGTAAATCAAAAGACACAAATCCATAAATAAGTGTCTGTTAAGAACTCAGGATTAAGATCATTCCATATATGACCACCGGTAGACTCAATTAGAATTTATATACTTAACGAAAATTATTAGAAATTCATATTGTGTCTATGTCTATGTTCCACATAATCTCATTATGCGAAACACACTCATTCAATATCTCGTCATATTAACAGTGTGGACAATACCGTTCCATTCTAAATGGGAATGACATGTATTAATAATGTTTTAATTAAAGATTCCAAACTTTAATTAAATTCATTATGAACACCATTTTTTATTATTATCCTTAAACATTATCCTCTCGTATATAACACTTATATACAATGTTTAAGGTCACATAAATAATCATGAAAATTTCATTTATATTCATAAAATATTCATAAATATATGCACATAAAATAATGAATAAACTCTTTCATTAAATAAATAATAAATATCCTATTACATCTAATGCTTCTAAGACATCACTCTCAACAATCTCCCACTTGTCCTAAAGCAGGTAGAATATGTCTCCAATCCTAAAACTTTCTAGGTGTCCATAACTTATCTATGCCAGGAACAACTTTCAGATCAGTTAAGAATTTCTAGAGTCAGGTTACTTTCTTTTGCTGCTTCATAATAAGCTGCTACACATTAACTTTTAACAATAGAATTAGCAATCACACTTTGCCAAAAACCTTTCGTATCATGACTCATGCATTACTCATAGTCAAAATCTGTGTATCCAACTAAAGACAACTATTTCACTGACAAAACTATCTTATAGTTTCTTGTTTTCCTCATACACTTAAGGATACACTACACGGCTACCCAATGATCGAATCTTAAGTTTAACTGACAACGACTGACTACTTCCACTGAATATTAGATATTCGAGCTTGTAAAGAATAAAAACATCTTCTTTTCTTTCGTTCGAAACATCTTGGTTTGGATCAAATCTATAAGACTTAATAACCTCATCAAATCTGATGTTCCATAATCTAGAAGTTTGCTTAAATCCATAAATGGATCTCTATAGTGTTGGGAATAGTGTCCTAAAAGCTTGAGATGTAAAAGGATATTTATTATTTATTTAATAAAATAGTTTATTCATCATTTTATGTGCATATATTTATGAATATTTTATGAATATCAAATAAAATTCCTTGATTATTTATGTAACCTTAAACATGGTATATAAGTGTTATATACGAGAGGATAATGTTTAAGGATAATAATCAAAAGTATTGTTCATAATGAATTTAATTAAAGTTCAGAATCTTTAATTAAAACATTATTAATACATATCATTCCCATTTAGAATGGAACGGTGTTATCCACACTGTTAATATGGCGAGATATTGAATGAGTGTATTTCGCATAATGAGATTATGTGGAACATGGACACAGACACAATATGAATTTCTAATAATTTCCGTTAAGCATAGAAATTCTAATTGAGTCTACCGATGGTCATATATAGAATGATCTTAATCCCGAGTTCTTAACAAACTCCTATTTATGGATTTATGTCTTTTGATTTACTCGGTACGGATTCTGAAACCCTGAATCCTATTCCTTGTATTTTGGAGACATAATGAAGTAGGTAGCTGGGAATGTTATTATACGAGATGAAATCCATTCCTTCTTGAGAGAGAAGCAGATAAATAATTCTCTTGAGTGTTGATTCGGTACTTGGATTAGTAAGAGCGCTCTGGTTCATGAATATGTTTTATGAATCACTATCCATTAGAGAATCAATGGTACTCAAGGATAAAGATGTAATTAGAGAGGTTAACGGATTCTACCCCGACTCTAATTATGAATTATTTATGGAGGATCGATCTATATGCAATGACTATATCAAATGGACACTTCACGCTTTAAAAGTAATTAATGTCTATAATTTCGAGAGTGTAATTCCAAGTTTATAGTGGAGTAACTATTGAATTAATAGAATTAATTAATTAATTAAAGTGTTTAATTAATTATTAATTTTATTGAGCTCAGAATTATAGGTCCATTAGTCCCCGCGTCCGTCCTTGTAATTCTACCGGACACAAAAGGGCAAAATGGGAATTTTAGAATTACGAAATTCTAAAATTAAATACTCAAGAATAATTAATTGAGAATTAGTCATTATTTAAATAATGAGATTATTTAAATTTGAATTTGAACATATCTAGATTTATCCATTTAAACTTATTTGATAAGTTGTTTAATTTAGAATTCAAATTAATTTAAGTTTGACTTAAATTCAATTTGAATCAATTAAAATTGACTCTTCGGATAAAAGATAAAATCTCTTCCTTCCCTATCTGATTTAGGCGCCACACACATAGGGATAAATCCCTAGGGTGGCCGGCCACCAAGAGGATAAGGGGAAGGGATTTTTTGTTCAAAGAATGAAGCCGAAGAACAAAGAATTCAAGAATCGAAGACCCGTTGATGTAACGGAAGAACATAATTATTGTAATTATTTATTTATTCGATTCGATTGAGTTGTAATTTATTTTTCCATGGGACCCGGTCAAATTCATCTCAATAGTTGATTGCATATATTTATATTTTATGTTGATAATTATATATCATATATGTCCATGCATATAACATGCCATATAGATATAATGTACCTACTCATATGTTTTTATAACATGCCATGCATACACGCGCATTCGTTATTGTTTATTTTATTTATTATAAAAGTGTTTTAGAAAAATAAAATAAAATAAGAACCAAGCGCTGAAAATCGATTTAATATGATTAAATTGATTTAAGTTGCAAAATTGATTTGCAAAATAATGTTACTGTGAAATTGAATTTAAGAGTTAAGTTTTGAAATTTCACATATCCGAAAAATAAATTGTTTATTTTTCGATTTGAAAATCATGAGATGTTTTTTAAAACAAAATACATATTTGCAAAATAATAAGTGGGAGAGGGTTGTATGACAATACGACCCACTAGTCTCCGCCGTTAGCGCAACACCGTGAGATCCGGAAAAGGGGCTTTGCGGCGACATTGAATCACCCTCCTAAAGGAGAGTGTCCTTGCCGGATCAATAACAAGGTTGGCTTCCTAGAGATAAGATTTCAGGATGTATTTCTGAATTGACTACCCAAAGGTAGCAATCCGGAGTTAAGTCTATGGGATCTGAAACTGTGGGTTACACTCATGAAATATAATCAAATTTGTTGGTTATATTTTGACTGAAAATAACGGTAGTTAATAAATATGAAAATATGAGATATTTTGACTATATTTATTAACTGATAAGAGTCTCGGTCTAATTGGCATATAACTTGACTACCTAAAGGTACACTTTATATGTGGAAAATTAGATTATCGTTGGCACCTAAAATTAAAACATGATTTATGTATTTTTCATGTGCATCATGCATCATATTTAATTGTGCCTAAATTAACATGCCTTGATATTCATGCACATAAATTGATTAGATGAATACTCTATTTATTTTCAGCAATATGTCGAATCCCATTATCACACTACTAGCGACTGAAAAATTAGACGGTGATAATTATGCTAAGTGGAAAAGTAACATGAACATACTATTGGTCTGCGAAGACTACAAGTTTGTCCTAGCGGAGGAATGTCCTCCTGAACCCGTGACTAATGCATCCAAAATCGTAAGGAAGCCTTTTGATCGTTGGATCAGGGCCAACAATAAAGCAAAGTGCTTTATGCTGACGAGCATGAGCGATGTGCTTTGCAAGAAGCATGAGGAGATGGAGACTGCTTATGAGATAATGGAGTCTATAGAAGCCATGTTCGGCGCTCCTTCGGAAAAAAGGCTCGTTTGGATCTTTGTAAGGGCTTTCATGAACGACAAAATGAAGAAAGGTTCTTCAGTCAAGGCACATGTTTTGAACATGATTGATCACCTCCACGATGCGGAGCTCAATGGTGCCAGAATCGATGAAGCCACCCAAGTTGGCATCATCCTGGAAAGCCTGTCCCCTGACTTTCATGAGTTCGTGAACAACTTTGTTATGAACAAAAAGAAGTGCAATCTCACTGAACTCATGAATGACCTACAAAACTTTGAATCCACCAACAAAAGAATGGGAGGAGAAGCAAATGTTGTAGTTGCAGGAAGTTCTGGTAAAAACAAAAGAAAGAACCAGAACCAGGGAAAAGCGAAGGAGAAAAAGGAACAAGGTAAATCAAATTTACTAGTTCTTGAAACATGTTTAGTAGAGGGTGATACCTCAGCCTGGATAATTGATTCGGGAGCAACTAATCATATTTGTTTTTATTTGCAAAGTCTTAGTTCTTACACGACTTAAATTCGAATTTGAATCTGAATTAAAATTGGACTACTGGATAAAGGATAAAATCTCTTCCTTCCCTATCTGATTTAGACGCCACACACATAGGGATAAGTCCCTAGGGTGGCCGGCCACCAAGAGGATAAGGGGAAGGGATTTTTTTTTCAAAATTCAAAATTGGAGATAAGGATTTGATTCTATTTTGAAGTTTGACTTCTACTCTTTAAATATGAGATAGATAGAAAACTGTGAAACAATTTTTGACATATTTTCAGCCCTAAAGAAAGGTGTGGCCGAAATTCTCATATAGGGAAAAAGAGTGAAAAGTCTTTTTCTCCAAAACAAATTCCACATCGTGCATGCGTTGGTGTTTGTGGAAATATGAGTGTTTCAGAAACCTGTTTTGTCTCACATGTGCCCACACACACGTCTATGTAGAATCAAGGAATTGACGTGGAAGACTTTGATGTTCTAAACACAAAGCTTGGAGCAAGGACTGTTCGTGGTCAAAGAAATTCAAGTTATCATCTGAGTCGGCTACCAGGTATTTTTTCGGTTGAACCTTGAATGATATAAATTAATGAGATTAATTTATTCGTGCATAAATTAATATAATCTATAGAGTATCTCAAAAGTTTTGTGAAAATTTTTGTTATACACGATCCGCCTTTCCGCTGCGTTTCCGCTGCCGAATTCGATTCGGCATCCAACATATAGCTTGCAGACTTTCTGCTCTAGGCCTTTCTTTATGTAACCCTCTGGCTAATCGATATAGATGGTTTCCTCAAGATAGCCATTCAGAAAAGTTATCTTGACATCCATCTGTCATTACTGCTGGGGTAGGGCTCGGCCTGCGAACCGTACGTGAGACGAGTTTCTGCCTCATACAGCTCGAGCCAAAGACTGAGGGAAGTTTAGGAGAGATGGGGAGACCTAGCAGCTGCCGGTCAGGGAAAAAAATTGATCCTATAGCGCTTCGCGTTCTTTCTATTCCATTCCATTTCATTTCGGGATAGGTGGCTTGGAGGATCTTATCAAGTTCAATTAAACTAAGAATGTCGATTATTCTATCGTAATAGTTTGCGGTCACTCCAAAGCTTCTATTTTATTCAAGTCCACCCTCCCAAACTGCTCCTTATTCCACTTCCTCTTTCAAGGCATTAACCTTCAACCAAAAGATGTGGCTTGCTTTCCCTTGAAGGAAAAGGAAAAAACACCAAGAAGCTACTTTTTATATAAAACCTACATCCACCAACCCCATCTTTTCAAATTGGAAAGGGGGTGGCCTTTTCTTTATACCTCCCCACTCACCTTGTTAGGTGGGGATATGGTCTAAGATGGGTTTAAAATATTCAAAATATGTTTCTATGGCCAAGAGTATCCAGATGAACTTAAGCATGACTTCAGATGAGAAAGTTTCCTCATAGTCAATTCCCTATCTCTAGGTGTAGCACTTTGCCACTAGCCTTGTTTTATAAGTCTCTACTTGTCCATCCGCTCCTCTCTATCTCTTAAAGACCCACTTGCATCCAATGGGTTTTACCCCTTCAGGTAAATCTACAAGTTGCCAGACTGAGTTGGAGTACATGGACTCTATCTCGAGTTTCATAGCTACTTGCCACTTTTCCTTATCAAAATCATCCATCGCACCCTTAAAGGTCAACGGATCCTCCTTATCGTCATCAACAGTGACGATCTGGGCCTCCTCGATATACCGGTCAAGTAACTGCTTACCCTCCCACTACGACGAGGTGCCACAGGAGTTTGATTAGGAATTGTGGTCTTTTCTCTTAGCGTTCTAACAACTCTTGTCGGTTGTGGTTCAATTTTATTGGAAAGTAACTTTTCCAGAACTGCTTTGCTTCTGGGCTTGAAAACTATCATATAGTCATGCTCCAGAAATGTGGCATTTGTCGATACAAATACCCTTTGATTCTTGTGACTATATAAAATAATCATTCTCTTGTCCCCATTGCATATCCCACAAATATGCATATTTCTAATATCGGTTCCAACTTATCAGTCTATTATTTCATCACATGAGCCGGACACCCCCAATGCGAATATGCTTTAAAACTGGCTTTCGACCATTCCACAACTCGAGGGGTGTCTTTGGTACAGACTTAGATGGTACTAGATTCAGAATATACATAGTGGTTCTCAGGGCATAACCCCAGAAAGAAGTAGGAAGTGAAGAATAACTCAACATTGATCTTATCATGTCGAGCAAAGTTTGATTTCTCCTTTCGCCAATACCATTCTATTGTGGTGTACCAGGTGTAGTTAGTTGGGATACCACACCTTCTTCAATCAAGAAATCCCGAAACTCTTAGTCCAGGTATTCACCCCCTCGATCTAATTGAAGTGTCTTGATTGATTTACCTAATTGTTTTTCAACTTCTGCTCATAACTCTCTAAACTTTCTAAAAGTTTCAAATTTATGATGCATTAGGTAAACATAACCATATCTTGAATAGTCATCAATAAAGGTGATGAAATATTCATAACCTTCTCTTGCTTAGACGTTTAACGGTCCACATACATCCGAATGTATCAACTAAAAAAGTTATATGGCTCTTTCTCCTTTCGATGTGGAAGGCCTCTTAGTGATTTTGCCTCCCAACAAGATTCACAAACAGAAAGCTTACTAACTTTTAGTTTGCGCAAAGGGCCATCCTTTACTAGTCTTTTAATCATGTTTAGGTTAATATGACCAAGGCTAAGATGCCACAAATATGTGTTATTATCATGAAAAATCTTTTACTTCTTATTCTTAAGTTCGACAACTTTTAAACATTTCAACATTAGGTAGTGAGCCAGGCATCAGTTTAAACGGTATAAATCATTTTCCAAATATCTATAACAAATATCAGAACCATTCTGAAAAATGTGGACATTATTATTAAAGGCAATTGTTCTAATAATTTGGAATTAGAAATCAAATTTTTCTTTATGCCTAGAGGGAAATAAGCATTGTTCACAATAAGGTATTTTCAAAACTAAAGTCTAACTTCTCCTACTGTTTTTGCTTATACCTTCGTGGTATTCCCACCATCGTGTAGTCCCTGACGGCAAGTTCTTTCTAAGAACTAATATTTTGCAAAGAAAACCAAACATTATTAGTTACTCCCGAATCAACTATCCAGGACGAGGAATCACCCTCTACTGAAGATGTTTCTAGAATTAGTAAATCTTATTTACTTTAATTCTTCTTCTTTGTTTAGGTGGAAGCAATTTTGCATTTAAGGGCTAAAACTTAATAAAGAAAACGAACATGATTAGTTATTACTGAATCTACTATTCAGGATAAGGTATCACCCTTCTACTAAAACATATTTTTAGAACTAGCAAATCGTATTTGCTTGATTCTTTTCCTTTATTTCAGTGGAAACGACTTTTCTTTTATCTTTTGGTCATGCCCTTACAGTATTTAGCCAACCCTTTCTTATATGAATTTTCAGATACGATCTCTAATGACTGCATTATCTCATAAGCTATCTCCATGCCTTTATGCTACTTGTGAATTACCACACACAACCTTAGCTAACAATTAGCTATAGTGGTTTTGTTAGGGACAGGAGGACAATCCTCCATTTGGGACAAACTTATATTCATCACATGAATGTGAGTTGTTTATGTTACTTTACCACTTCGCATAGTTTATTTCTAGTCAGTGTTTCAGTTTCATGTAGTGAGATTATAAGATTTGACATATCGCTGGAAATAAGTAAAATATTTATCTAATAAATTTATGTGCATGAATATCAAAATATAGAATTTTAGGCACAATTAAATATGATGCATGATGCACATGAAAAAGTTTTAATTTTAAGTGCCAACGATAATCCAATTTACCACAAATAAAGTGTACCTTTGGGTAGTCAAAATATTTACAAATTAAACTGAGACTCTTCTCAGTTAATAATTATAGTCAAAATATCTCATATTCTCATATTTATTAGCTACCGTTATTTTGGTCAAAATATAACCAACAAACTTTGATTATATCTTCATGAGTGTAACTTACCATTTACGATTCTATAGACTTAACTCTGGATTGCTACCTTTGGGCAGTCAATTCAGAAATACATCATGAAATCCTATCTCTAGGAAGCCAACCTTGTTATTGATCCGGCAAGAACACTCTCCTTTGAGAGGGCGATTCAGTGTCGCCACAAAGCCCCTCTCCAGATCTCACGGTGTTGCACTAATGGTGGAGACCAGTGGATCGTATTGTCATACAACCCTCTCCCACTTATTATTTTGCAAATATGTATTTTATTTGAAAATCATCTCATGTTTTTCAAGACCTGATAAATAAACAATTTATTTTTCAGACATGTGAAATTCTAAAATTTAACTCTTAAATTCAATTTCACATATAACATTATTTTGCAAATCAATTTTTCTACTAAATCAATTTAATCTTATTAAATCGATTTTAGCGCATGGTTCTTATTTTATTTGATCCTTTTAAAACTCTTTTAAATAAATAATAATAAATGGGCGTGTATGCATCGCATATTATAAAACATATGAGTAGGCACACTATATCTATATGGCATGTTATATGCAAGGACACATAATATATAATTATCAACATAAAATATAAATATATACAATCGGCTATTAAGATGGAATTTGACCGGTATGACCGTGCGCTGTTTGGGCGCGAGCGCGCACGGACTGGCAGCGCGCTGCTTGCTTTCTGGCCACTGGTATAGGCAGAACTGATGTTGTTTTTGGGCAGCTTCAAACTTGATCTTCCAGGCTTCCTTTTGATTCAAAATCAAAACTCTAATTCTACCCAAATCTTAGAATTACAATAATTCTAATCCCGAATAAAATTACAAATAATTTAACTTGAATGAATTTAATGTGATCCATGAAATCATATAATTAATGACAAAATTCACCATCCATACATTCATTAATATGAATAAAATATAAACATCCATAAATATAAGTGTCTACCCATCACATACATACATAATTAACTATCACATATTTAATATATTAATTCTGATAAGTGTTGATAAGGGTTATCTAATGTTTTTTTCATATTATTTTGGAAAATGAGATACACATTCGGAATAGATTCCAATAAATTATTTTATTCAACTTGGGACGCGTTCTTGTGAGTCGGTATGAAATTGTTTGGAGGTTTATAATTACCTCCCTTTTTCATCTTCCAAATTAGATTTTCAAATGGAATTTCAAGTTACTCGGAATTGTATCTATTTAATGTATCTATTTTTTATCACTTCATTTTGTTAAAGATCTTGCTTTGTAACATAGTCCAAGTATTTTAGAGCTGCTTTAATTTCTTGCTTTAGTTTCTTTAATTTTGTTTATTCTATGAAGTTTGTATTCTCTCTTTCCATTTCATTTCATCTCACCCTTTTGATAATCTAATTTCAATTGTTGAGTCATGGAATGCAGGTTGACATTAATATCCATCAGTTCTTCACTGGATATTTGGAAGGGCGTTTTGATTTAAAACTGTGGCCTCAGATACTTAAACTGAAAGATTGGCCCCCGTCTAATTTATTTGGGGAGCGTTTGCCTCGTCATAATGCCGATTTCATCTCCTGCTTGCCATTTAAGGAATATACGAATCCTCTTAATGGAATTTTAAACCTCTCTGTCAAATTGCCCAAGGGATCTTTAAAGACGGACATGGGGCCCAAGACATACATTGATTATGGTGTTCAGCAGGAGCTTGGACGTGGAGATTCTGTAACCACACTTCATTGTGACATGTCTGATGCAGTACTTTTTGCTTTATTACAAGACATCTTTTCTCCTGGTGACAAAATGCATTCTATATTTAAATCTTTTCTCGATATACTTGCATGTTGAATGGTAGTTAACTCCGTTAGAAGGGAAGTAGGAAGAAGAAACAAATAGATGTCATGCTGGCTGCTTTCATTTGTTCCAAGGCCTGGGTCTCTGTGTGTGCGTGCTTCTCTCCTTTTTGTGTTTCGTTCGTTTATCTGACTTGTTATCAAATAGTTTTTGTTCTAATCTTCTACCTGGTAATCGTTTTCTTATCAATGTGAGCGATCAAAAGATATTCCTAAAGTGGTTTTCATGTTCTTGGTCAAGATTTTATATTGCGACACTAAGTTTAGTAAGGATTTGGATCACCAGACGTGTTAATTTGGCAGGCTACTATACTTCCTTGGATTCTTATATAGTTTTAATGCTTCCAACAGTCTTTCTCAATTTGTCCATTTGGGAATTTTGTGCTTTACTCAAAAATTTTCCCTCTTGAAAAATAATAAAAAATTGATTATATAGACGCATGTGCTTCGACTTACTTGGAACTGGGATTATTTAGTTTTTAGATTTTATTGATTCTGATGTCTTCTTTCTCCTTATATGTTACATGGTTGATGAATCAAGGATTTTATTCATACATGTCACAATATACCTTCTATGAGTTGATTACCTCTATTTAGACCAACTATGCGCTAACACTAATTGCAGTTATATATAATGTTTCAACTTTTGGTTCTAATTTTTACATACCAAGGTTTCACCGTTTAGAGTTTTTAGTCCATATGTTAACAATAGATCAATTACTAAATGAATTTATATAGTAATTGGTGGAATTCTATGTTATGAAAATTATGTGGCAACATTGCACCATTTTTATGCCATGATAGTTACGTGAGTATGTTATCTCATTCATCAACGTGCTTTTCTGCTTTGTGTCCTTCAAATGGAAACATTACTTATTCAGTATATCAATATCTCAGGTAAATGTTCTGACTCATACTGCTGAAGTGAAATTTACACTTGAATAGCTTGCTACCATAGAAGACCTGAAAAAGAAGCATAGTGAGCAAGACCAAAGAGAAATTTTTGGAGGTCGTGTAGCTAGTGATTGTGAGTGGAAGGATAAAGAATTTTCACAGCTAAACTCCCGAAAGAGTCGGGAGGAAAATTTGGGTAAAGATGAAAGTTGTGGTAATATTGATCAGTTACTAAATTCTGGAAATACGTTGGAAGGCTAGTAAGAAGCTGAGGGTGGTGCTCTATGGGACATATTCCGGAGAGAGGATGTTCCCAAGCTGCAGGAGTATCTGAAAAAGCATTTCAGAGAATTTAGGCACACTTACTGCTGTCAAGTACAACAGGTAGTTGCAGACTCAACAATAATTTTAACTCTATGCTTTTCCTTTAATATGATGCAGCAAAAGCTTTTTTTAGCTTGCTTTTCATGAATATAGTTTCACCAATTTTTATTTGTGGGTTTTTTTTTTTTTTTTTTTTGAGAATTATATTTGTGGTATTCAAATTATCTATACATCCTTTTAATTTATTTGTGATACCTTTCATGTTATTTTGTTTCCTTACAATGCAAGCCTTTTTAAATATATTTGATTTGAATCACTACATAACTATAAAGCCCAGTCGTTAAAACATGCTGAACATAGTCTTGAACACTGTATGTGGAAGTGTAAGACCATCCAAAGTCTTGGTGATGATTGATAGGAACTTGATAGATATAGATAGTTGGTTGTGTTGTTTTTTAGTTGTTCCAGCTGGTTAGTAGTCTTTTAAGAAGTTAGAAGTCTGTTAGTATGAATTAGTAGTGTAAATAGGGGGTTTAGTGGCTTATGAGAGAGTTGCAGCCTCTTAAATGCTGCGGTTTTTGTATTTGAATTGCCACATTTCTTGCTTCAGTCAATAAAATCATTCTCTAGTTTTGCCTGCAGAATTATATGCTCTCATTTGCCACTGATTTGTTTAATTTCATATGTTCTTATGTAGGCATTCTTCTATTTCATCGTTTATTGCTGTTTTTATTGAATAGGTTATTCACCCAGTTCATGATCAGACAATGTATTTGACTATGGACCACAAAAGGAAGCTTAAGGAGGAATATGGTTAGTTAATTATCGAACAATCCATACAGATCATTTGCATTCTTATCTGTTGTCCATTTTACATACTTGAATAATATCTTATAGGGATTGAACCGTGGTCCTTTATCCAATTGGAGATGCTGTCCTCATACCTGCTGGCTGCCCTCATCAAGTTAGAAACTTGAAGGTAATTATCGATTAAAAGTTAATTTCCTCCCTGTTTATTTATTTATTCTTAATGAATTCCTCCCATTTTATCGTACCAAACTTGTCTCCTTAGTTGATTAGAATATGTGCTTCAACCAGTCTAACTTTGACAATTTGAAATAGTCATCATTAAGGTTGTGAAGGTTTCTTTGTATGTTGCTTGATTGCAATATGTGAAAAACTTGTTACTTCTGTTGTGCAATAAAATTGTAATAAATTGTGGCCATTTTCAGTTTATAAATTTAAGTACTATGCATGAATAAAAGTTGCATGCAGTAGGTGGATAATGTATATACCTGTTTGCGGATCTAAGAAACCTGTAGGTTTACTACTTTTATTTGCAATAAAATTGTAGTGATTTCTAACTTAATTGCATTAGACACCTGAAGGTTTACTACGTGTATTTGCAATAAAATTGTAGTGATTTCTACCTTAATTGCATTAGACACGCTTATGTCCAATCATTTTTTTTTTTCAATTTAAATTGAAAATCTACTTGATAGGATCTTCACACGGTTTAGTTTTTTACTTTATGCTTTTATGGTCGTGTAAATTTTCAAAAGTTGTTGCATGCATGCAAATGACCTTTTATCCTTTTTAATATTTAAACATAACACTGTTATTATATGCTGCTTTCACCAGTCCAGTATAAAGGTCGCACTTGACTTTGTCTCACCCAAAAATGTTGATGAGTGTGTTCGGTTGACGGAAGAATTCCGAACACTCCCCTCCAGTCACAGGGCTAAGGAAGACAAACTGGAGGTACATTTTTATAGATTGCATGTTCAGATATTTCTATTAGCACATGATATGTATCCTTTTTTTTTTTTCCAAAGAGACTAAATGTTGAGACTGTCCTTTTTAGATTGCATAATGGGTGACGATACTTTTGATAAGAACTTGTTTGAAATTTACTTTAGAGATTTCAATATGCCATTCTTGGAACAGGTGAAGAAGATGGCCCTTTATGCAATGAAGGAAGTTGTGGAAACTTTGGATCCAAAAGAAAGGTTAGTGATTAAAAACTTTTGCTACCTGCATTTGAAGGTTGTTCTTAGGCTTGTCTTAAGCTCTCAAATGCTTGTAATTGAAAAAAAAAAAATGTTTTTTTGAATAATATGCTTTCTCAACGAATTAATTAGTTTTCGAGGTATGTGTCGACAAATTTGGATACAGGGAAGCTTTGTAGCTTGCTTTGCCTTCTATGTTGCCTTTTTCACAAGTATTTTTGCAGAAAAATCCATCTGAACCTAAACTCAAATTGTATTTGATGTTAAACAAAAAGTAGAAGGAAAACTTACCTTCAGCTTTATGATACAATTTTTTTGAATTTTGGACATTGTTAAAATAGGATGATATGAGAAATGTGGTTAGTTTTGCTTCATTCTATTTGAATATGCCAGGTAAAACAAGTCACTTTCTTTCTCAGGTCTAAGAGAAAGCAAAATCAGGGAAAGGGAAATGAGGGAAGGGGAAAGAAGGGAAAGGGAAAGTTTAAGAAGACCGAGCCCCAACTGTATTTAACCTGAGTAATTACCATACTTTTGACCGGGTACTCATTTTTTTAGCATTGTGTATATCCTTTCTTTAAAAACTATCGAGTACTCTTTTCTTGGCGTGGTGTATATCCTTTCTTAAAAAACTATCTTCTCTACTAACCTTGTGAAGCTGTTGCTCTCTGTTTTTGCCTAGTAGTCTGGAGAGTTGACTGATACAATGAAAGGTTAACATGGTAGTTAAGAACTTCCTTTTTTAGAAACACTTTGAAGCAATATAATTATACGAGATGTTTTGAAAGAATCTATGTTGATCATATAGTTATCATTTCAATTCGTTGCATGTGAAGTTGTGATATTATCTTTTTTATTTGTTAATTTTAATTCCAAGTTTTCAGTTCAGTATCTCTTAACTTTTTTTTTTTGGCACCGAAACTGCTATTTTTGTTTGCAAAGAGTTGGCTTGAGTAGGAATGTTTTGAGATTGGTTTCATATCATTGAAGTAAAATCTTATTCTGATCCATAAATACATACGAAAAGGCAACAACGATATAGATCCTGATTAGTAAAGTTATAGATCCTCCAAATTACTTACGGAGACATAATAATATTGATTATTGAGACACAAATCAACAGTTTTTTTTTTTTTTTTTTTTTTTTTTTTTTTTAAAGAACTCAACACTTGATTTGGATGTTATTTACTAGTGGTTTCAGAGGGGATTGTTTTCGTTCTAGTCCTTGCTATCGTTTGCAGATGGATTTTGCCAAGGTTAGGACATTTTAATTTGGGAGAAAGAGAAAAGTAGGTTAAAATTTGAGATGAATAAAAATTAATAGGCCAATAGTTTATATAAGTTAATAAATAAGCCAAATTACTATTTTTGTCCATAGCTTGTCTAGTTATGAACTATAATTTGACAAGTTATTGTCCATAATTATCCATAACTTATTTGGTTATAAATCATAACTTGACAAGTTTGTCCATAACTTATCTGATTATAAACCATAACTTAATAAGTTATGGTCTACTAATTTTTATAACTAAAAATTAACCTATATATACTTTCTTAAACTTTTCATATTAGTCTATTTTTTACTATTTCTCTTTTAATTTTGTTGGGCCCACAATGATGCCGTAGTGTTAAAAAAATAAAAGGAAAATAGTAGAAAATAGGTCAATATGAAAAGCTTAAGAAAGTATATAGGCTAATTTTTAGTTATAGAAATTAATATGCCATAACTTGTCAAGTTATGGTTCATAACCAGTTAAGTTATGGACAAACTTGTCAAGTTATGTTTCATAACCGAACAAGTTATGGACAATTATGAATAATAACTTGTCAAGTTATGGTTCATAACCAGACAAGTTATAGACGAAAATAATAATTTGGCCTATTTATTAACTTATGTAAATTTTTAGCCTATTAATTTTAATTCATCTCAAATTTTAGCATATTTTCCTCTTTCTCCCAAAATAAAAATCTGAATAACGAGTCTTAGGGCCTGTTTGGTAGCATTTTCGTTTTTGTTTCTCACATTTTTCGAAGCAAAAAATTGAAAACGGAGATAAAAAACGTGTTTGACAAAATTTGTGTCAGAAAACAAAAACGAAAATGGCGTTGTCGTTTTCCGGAATTTTGAAAACGGAAAAAAGCCGTTTTCATTTTCTTGTTTTCATTTTTGGTTTCCTCTTCTTTCTTCCTCGATCATCCTCCCGTTTCTGCTTCTTCCGATTGAGGTTCGTTTTCATTTTCTTCGGTGTCAGCTCATCACCTTTCCTTTTTGTCTCTGCAAGCCCGACTTCGCCGGCGATGGGTGATCCTCCGGTGTGGTGAAATCCCTGGCGACCTTCCTTATACGACACCATTCCGATCAACTCAGCTCCATCGCTCTCTCCCGGGACCCCAAGCTCCATTACCCTCTCTTCGTCGAGTAAGCCCCGATTGCAAGAAATTCCTTCCCTCTTTTTCTCAATTTCAAGTTTTCTTCTGATTTATCTCTATCAATTCTCTCTCTATTTTTAGTTTTGCGGAGCTTCTGGAGGACGATCCTCCGCTCACTCGTCTCGTCTTCTCTCAACCCACCGACTACTTGCGGTTCTTCAACCAAGCCGCTGTTTGGGCTCACGTAATAATATACGCAAAGATTCCGATTTAGTTTTTGCTTTACGAAGTAACATTTGATTTTGGTTTATTAAATCATGGATTTAATGTGTTTGTAGAAAGTCATATTGGGGATTTGAAAGGTTCTGACAAAGGGATTAAAAAGGAGTTCATTCATGTTGGGATCGATGTCTGTGATTCTCCCCTTGAATGTGTTGGTAATTTGTGTTTGTGCCATTTTAGTCTGTCGTTTCTGTGTGTATTTGCCGTTGTTAAGCTTCTTCTTGTTGTTGACACACGTTTTCATTTATATTAATGTTTATTAAATATATTTATTTAATATAATATTATTATTTATTCAATATATTATTAATTTAAATATTATTTCATGTTTTTAAAAATTAAACAACCAAACACATTTTTAGTTTTTTTTAAACTGAAAACAATCTCAAAATAAAACTATCAAACACATTTTTAAAAATGATTCCAAAATGAAAATGAAAACGTTTTCGTTTTCATTTTCATACAAAAAACAAAAACGTTTTAAAACCAATTCCAAACGCACCCTTAGTTTTAAGATTATTTTCTCTCTCGGTGTTATTTTTGTAAATAACTCTTTAGCTATTGCTGACAGATTTAAGATTATGTACACACACACACACATATATATATATATATATATATATTCAATTACCAGACAAATGTTAGGACTTAGGATTTAATCCAAAGTTCTTTTCTTCTTGTTTTTGAATTTGAGATTTACTCTAAAGTTAAAAGATTTACTCTAAAGTTAAAAGGGGAAAACAATATGAATAATTTCGCTCGCATATAGTAATTGATAGTTTATTTGAAAAAAAAGAATATTCATCTATCCCAATGAAATATGAACTGAAATTGTAATGTTAAAATGATAAGATTAGGCAGCGTATATTAAAATGTTATCTATAACTTTTAAATTGTAATGTTATTTACAAATTTTAAATTGTAGAAATACTATATAATGCTTATATTCGCATTCGTATAGTGCTAACAACAGTTGTACTTCCATCATCAGAACAACAACAACATTAAAAAAAAAAAAAAAAAAAAATGAGAAAACGAGATAAATTGGCGTAAGGACGTTAATGTTTGTATTGTCAGGTAAAATTGCCATTCACGCCTTAACTGTAATCAAGATTCTTGGTTACGGTTGGCACGGAAGAGATCCGCAAACATTTGTTTTGAAGGACTGCAAGCAAAATTATAAGTCATCTAACGTTGAATTGTAATTTAGAAAATAAAAGAATATTAGCAAGAAATGAAAGTTGAAGCAAAAAATAAATAAATAAATAAATAAATAAAAATAAAAATTTAAATGAACTACTATTGTACTCACCTATAGATACAGGGGAAAAGATAAGAGTCCGGACAAATTTTAAGAATCCCCTTTGAAACTTTTTTCCCCCTCGAATTTTAAGCAATCACTGTCTATTACTTGACTTTTTAATTATTAAAAAAAACCTTTTACATTTACGTATTGCAATTTAATTTTTTTTTTAAGAAAAAATTACATTTCATTAAAATATTAATAAATAGTCGTCTTGGTATAATGTTAACTCATTAGAGAGACAAACGCACGCTTAAGGTCCGAAATAGCCAAAGCACCTTGGCACACTAACAATGAGCAGATTGAAAGCTTGACCGGAGAAAACCCCTCTTTTCAATTTAAGTTATCGAGTGCTGGAAGGGCATATTGTCAAAACTCACAGAAATAGGACATCTACACGGCATAGAAAAATTATAACCGAACTAAGACCACCTTATCAACATTAAGCTAAACACTTAAATGTAATAAAAAACAACAAACTAGATGAACTTTTTACAAACACAAGTTACAAAAAGATAAAAACCTCCGACCACCGCCAAGAGAAACCTCCAGTGAAGGGCGTCTAGCCAAAGTATCATCGAGAAAGACAGCCAGTAAAGAGATCTCAGCCACCAAGCAGGAAGCTCCCCTGAGAAAGGAGATCGTTCATTTAGCTTCTAAGCTCTTAACTGGTGCAGATCTATCCAAATGGAACCACCATACCGTACACCACCGTCACCAACGAAAAGTCCATAATGAGATAAGTCGGAGGACTAAATTTCATAGCCAGGAGTCCGGCGACGTGCCCAAATATGGTGCCTGAAAAGATCCCTGGAATTGAATCCAAACCATGCAATTTGATATTTAGATTTGAGGTTAATATTGCAAAAACTTATAAACCCCCACTAAGGAAAATTAATGAATCACATGCCTCTTTTTAAGTTTTTTTTTAATAAATTATTTGTTTTCCTCAGAAGAGGCATAGGTGCTAAAAAGAATGGTCACTCCTGCTTCTCCTAAATTACAAATTTTATCGACCTATTGCTTGGTAACTCAATTTTAAACAAAACCAAATAAAATCACAACTTTTAAAACAATAATTAGATTTGCCAAGGCTAGGGCAGTGACGGTTAGTGTTTCAATTAACACAAATGTAGTTTTGTCATTCCCCACCAATTTCATAGGCAAGACTACAAGAGTGCTTGTGAGTTGTGAGCCCTTGCGTCGTCTTTGTAATTCTACAAGACACTAAGAGGCAAAATGAGAATTTTAAAATTATGAAATTCTAAAATAAAACACTCAATGATAATTAATTAAGAATTAATTATAAATTAAATAATGTGATTATTTAAGTTTAAGTTTGAATTTTGAATCACACATGAGAAGGTGTTCACATAGTTTGAATGCACATCATAGTGTGAATCATTTTAGGATTCAAATTGCTTGCTCCTCATAGTTATCCAATTAACTTATTTGATAAGTTGTTTAATTTGAAATTCAAATTGATTTAAGTTTGACTTAAATTGAAATTTGAATTTAAGTTAAAAATTGGACTGCAGATAAAATCTTTCCTTAGTCTTTTTCTGTAAAATTGCTCCTACCACAAGGATGATATCCCTTAGTGCCGGCCGGCCCCTATTGGATAAGGGAGAGAGGATTTTGTTTCAAAATCTAATTTGAAGTGGGAGATAATTGATAAGCTTTATCTTGAAGATAAGATAAAACTTCTTCTAGGAGTCTCATTGTTACTTTATAAAATAAGATTTTGTAGAAGATGCTGATATACAATTTTTGCTCTCCCTAGCTATAGTAGCCGAATTTTGTAGAGTGAGAAAGAGGGAAATTTTCTCCAAAAATTTCACGTCGTGCATGTATCGGTATTCGTAGAAATCTTGAGTGTTCTTGCTAATCCCGTTTTATTTCAGGTGTGCCTACACACACGTCTTCGTAGATTCAAAGAATTGATGCGGAAGATTCGGGTTTTCTAAACTAGCATTGGAGCGAGGCATGTTCGAGGTCAAAGAACACAAGGTACCATCCTAATCAGTTGCTAGGTATAATTCATAATCCGGTTCTTAGTAAATAAATTAATGTGATTAATTTACTCGTGCATAAATTAATATAATTTATAGAGTATTTCAAAAGTTTTATGAAATTTTTTTTATACACTATCCATTACTCTCATGCTTCTGCATTTGAAATCGTTTCGGAAACCAACAATTATTATCGGACCGGTCTATAGACTATATTAATTTAAGCTTCGATTATGCAATAATCAATATAGTGTTAAATATGTGATATTTAATTTGTATGTATGTGATGGGTAGGCACTTGCATTTATTTATGGATATTTATATTGATTCATGTTGATGAATGTATGGATGATGGATTTTGTCATTATTTATATAGTTACATAGATCGGTTAAATTTGTTCAATAAATTATTTGTAATTTTATTCGGGTATTAGAATTATTGTAATTCTAGGATTTGGGTAGATTAGGGTAAGAAATCATTGCATTAGGTAAAAAGGTATCAATCATCCAAATCTGTGCATTCTAAAGATATTTCAACGACCTTACTCGTTTAATATTCCTCATGATAGGATATCTTAAAAGATATGAATCTAGAATGGAAAAATTAAGAGAAAAAAGTATTAGAAAAACTAATTGAACCACACAAAAGATAATTTAAGTTTTTATGAATTAGTAGAAATTAGGGTTGTACATCGGCCGACTACCAACTAAATTTGTGGGTTCGGTGACCGACCAATGTCATCAATTTCTTAGATGATAAATCGAAATCTAACCAAAGATTTTGAGAGGCTGACCAAACACTAATAAAAAATGGTTTTTATATTGATCTATGCTGTTTGGTTTCGTGACGAGAAGATAAAATGACAAGAGAAATGAAGATGCAGTGTACGAAATGGATGTATATAAGAGTTAAAAAAAATTTTGATGAAACTTTAGAATTAATAAAAGAGAAAATTTCAAGCTTAACAATTATTTTTTATAACCCTATTATTTATACTGTTACACAAAATTTTGATGCTACTATATAAAATAATCTGCAGGATACGAAATAATAAACTGCAGATTATGAAAGACAACCTGCAAATTATTAGTGGCATAAGATAATTTTGATGCACCTTCCATACAAGCATATAGCTCTTGCTAAACTAAGTTTTGATGCACCAAAAACCTTAATTAACTAACATAAACACCTGAATTTTCTAAACGATAACAAAAATTGAAACTTTGGGGTTACAGTATAATATAAAAGATATTTTTTCTCAATAATATTTTACATTTGTTTTCTATTTGACTATCTGTAATCCTAAACCTCTTCCAACTTTTATATATATTTCCAACATTTATAGTCTTATTTTCAATAACAACTCAATAACTAAATAACAAAGAATCACTACGAAAATGCACGACTTTTTCTCCCTTTTTTTGATGAAAAGATGACATGTTTGTTTGGAGTCTTTATGGTAAAGCAAACTATTTAATTTTGACAACTAATTCTGAATTTTTAAAATTATTATAATGTGTCTCATTTTATTAAATTTGTTTAAATTTTTCATTAAATTTGGGGGATTAAAAGTTGAGAAATTAAAGATTTTGTTACATTTTAATTGGGATGTTAGAATTTTTCGTCAAATGTTTTTTTTCGACACCAATTTAACACAATCATCTCCAAAATAACTTATAATTGCAACAATTTTATAAGTTGAGGGGTAACTTGCTAAAATTAAAATTCAAAAAGTAAGTTGCTAAAACCATACTGTTAGTTTCATAAACTAAATAGCATGAAAAAATTGCAAAAGCGCGGTATATGATTGGATCGTATATTTCAAAATTTTTACATAAATCTTCTTTTGAACAAGCCACTATAAATACATTAATTTAATGTGCATACGTATAAAATAAGAATAAGAATTTTACGTTTGTTTGATTAGGCAGATAACTTCAAAATTATTTTAACAACGAACAATTCGTTTCCTTTGAATCCTTAACTCTTCTACGCCAATCTTCGGTATTAACTAAACGAAAGTCTAAGGCCCCGTTCATTTCGCTTATTCGAGTTTAGAATTCGAGTTTTGCTACAGTAAAAAGTTCTCACAAATAATCACATCTAACTTTTTTGCTACAGTAAAAAACTCTCACATAAAATCAAATCTCAACTCGAATTAAAAACTCGAATCAGCGACGTGAACGGGCCCTAAGTATTCACAAAACAGGATGAGACACTCACTTTTTGAATCCCACTATGATCTCAACACATGAGAAAGCAAGAATTAATGCCAAGAAACTCTCTTGGTTTTTCTTTTCTCAAAGGGAAAAAACCAATTGTCTTAAGAGTTAATTTTTTAACTCTCTTAGACCCGTATTTGGTATTCTTTACAATGAAGTTCCTTAGAAAAACTATAAGTGAAATTTCTATTTTTAGTTGTTGGATTAATTTTTTAATAGTTAGATCTGTATATGTCTATTTTAAAAGTTAACTACGGATTGTACATAATTAAATATAAATTAATTGGGTCACTTTTCCTTTTCGAGAAGAGATGCGCGCACCAGACAAAAAAACTCCCGGCGTGGCGCCGTTTTGGGCAAGCAAGAGGAGAGAAAAATCATTCACCTGCCCCTTTTTGTTTTACCTCCAAAAGTCATATATCTGTTTTAAGTAAAATCCAGTTTTTCTTAAACATAACTTTCGGACGTTTGGAAGGGAGATTCGTGTTATGATTCGAATCATAATTCGTAACTCGTTATAGTATTTTTTTCAAAAAAAATACACGTAAAATGAGAATAGTTATGAATTATAGTTCAGAATCCATGAACCAAACGTTTTCAATTTGGAAAACTGTAGATAGTAAAAAAAAATTAATACTAAATTATGAGTATGTTTATTTGCATAATTGTATATGTGAAAAAAAATATTATAATAAAAAAGTTAAATTTAAATTTTTATAAAAAAAATAATGTAATAATATAATTTGATTAAACGAACAATACCTATAACTCATATGCTTTTTGAGCATCAGTTCCGACACATACAAATTCAAGAGTAAATGTCTAAAATAGCCTTGACAATACATTGTTTACAGTCTGTAACGAACAAGTTGAAGTTGAAAATTTTTTACCTTTTTTTTTTTTGTTTGCAGAAAGAAAGTTGAAAGTTTTTTTTTTCTTTCCTCACGAAATTGATAGTAATTTAGTAGAAAATGTTTATTAAAAGAATAATAACAGTACGAGTGAAACATAAAATACAATTAATGCTAATTTTTGTCAATCACGATTTATTGCTAATTAATCACAAAAATATATTTTTCTGATCCGTGAGTTAGAGCACAAAGAGGCACATGAACAGTAACAGTAGTACAATATTTATCCCAAAAATAAAAAAAAGGCAAAAAGAGATAAAAAAAAAGGAAAATCATTATCAGCTGATACCGAAAAGAAAAGATAAGAAAAGGAAAATAGAAATCCTAAGGATAACTTTTAATTTTAATTTTATTATAGTTATAAGTTATTATAAAAAGTTATATTTAGATCTCATTTAATTTGTAAATTTAAATTTTTATTTTGAGTTAAAATGTGATTTTATATGAGATTTTTTTTTATTATAATAGAAAAATTAAATATTTTTAAAATTTAATTAATTATACTATATTAATTCTTGCATAATTTAAAACTAAAATTATCTATAAACCGTTTTTTATTTTAACTATAAATTCTTAAATTTTTTTTTTTAAAACACTTTTAAAAAAATTTACTAAACACTAAAAACTTTAGGCCCGTTTAGTTCGCTGATTCGAATTTTTAATTCAAGTTAAGATGTGATGTTATGTGAGAGCTTTTTACTGTAGCAAAAAAAGTTAAATGTGACTGTTTCTGAGAGCTTTTTACTGTAGTAAAACTCGAATTCTAAACTCGAATCGGCGAAGTAAACGGGGCCTTTAACTGCAAGCAAAAATTGATTTTATAATAAAAAATAATATTAAACTAAGGTCTCGTTCACTTCGCGGATTCGAGTTTTCAATTCAAGCTGAGATGTGATATTTTCTGAAAGTTTTTTACTGTAGCAAAAAAAGTTAGTGCCTCGTTCACTTTACCGATTCGAGTTTTTAGTTTTAGGTTTCTACAGTAAAAAGCTCTAAAAAAATGTCACATCAAAATTTTCTGCTACAGTAAAAAGCTCTCAGAATTCGCAAAATGAACGAGGCCTAGATGTGATATTTTATGATAACTTTTTACTGTAGAAACTTAAAATTGAAAACTTAAATCGGTGAAGTGAACGAGACCTAAATATTAATTTTTTCTCAGGCCTTGTTCACTTTACCGATTCGAATTTAAAATTTAAATTTTACTACAATAAATTTTTTTTAAAAATAATCATATTAATTTTTTTATTATAATAAAAATTTTTTACATAAAATTATATTTTAACTCAAATTATAAACTTCAAGAATGACCTATCTTTACAAAGAACTAATATATATATATATATATATATATATATATATATATATATATAGACACACCAAAAACTCACGCTAGAATTGTTGTGACGATTGCAAGCTATACTTGCTGAGATGATTGCAAGCTATACTTGCTGAGATGATTGCAATGGGAGTTAACGGGTAATCGAGGCCTAGACCTCTTCAAAAACCAAAAACAATAAAATAAAAATATATTATTTTTGTGTTTATTTTGCCGCCATATTTTCAAAACTCTCACAGTAACGCCCCCGGTTTAATAGGCCGTCTATCCGACGTCTTTTCACTCTCATTTCGCAAATCCCGTCCATCGTTTCCACTTTCCACTTCCCAACTCTCTCTCTCTCTCTCTAAAAATCTCTTTCCATTTCTGTTTCTCTCTCTGAAATTCAAAATTTCTTGCTTGATTATTCCGGAAAGTATCGAGAATATTCCGGAGAATCGCTTTTCCTTGGAGGACACAGAAGGGAAGCGAATAAGAAAAGGAGGCGCGGTAGAAAGAAGGTTGAGAAGAAGGATCAGGAAGCTAGGGATTCGGCAATGGAGATCGTCGGGGGCGAAGGAGTAGTTGGGAAGAAATAACGCGGTAGAAATCCGAAAAATTCGAAACCTTTGGCTCAGAAAGGTCCGGGAAGTAAGAAGGCGAAGCTTGTTGTGGAAGGTGATAAGGAGAATGGAGAAGAGATGAAGGAGTCTGAGGAATTTAGGGTTTCGGAGATGGAGGGAGTTGTGGAAGAGAATGTTGTTGGTGAAGGAGTTGAGAAGAAGAAACGTGGAAGGAAGAAGAAGGTTGCGAAGGGATCGGAAGTTTTGGTGGAGGATGTTCCGGAAAAGGCGAAAGAAGTTGTAGAAAATGGTCGGGATAAGGAAAGTTCAGAACCTTCGGCCAAGAATGAAGGGGAAAATGTGAATGTTGTTGTGGAGGATGTTCTGGAGAATGGAGAAAATGTCAAGAATGCTCAGGAAGTTGGGGATTTTGAAATGGCGAATGCTGTTGAAGATGGTGGAAATGGAGTTCAGAAGAATAAACGTGGACGCAAGGGTAGGAAAAAGGAGGTTTTGGGGGAAAGTTCGGAGATTTCTGTCGAGAAAGAAAAGGCGAAGGTTTTGAAGACGGTTTTGAAGGAAAGTTCAGAATTTTTAGTTGAGGAAGATGGAGAAAAGGCAAAGCTTGTTTTAGAAGGTGATGAGGAGAATGAGTTGGGTAAGAGAGAGGAAGGTGAAAGGGGTCTTAGTGGTTTGGTTGAAGAGAGTGGGGATTTTCTTTTAAAAAATCGTCTGAGGAGCAGAAATACAAAGGTCGTGTATACAGAGGATGTGCTTTTCGGATTTGATGACGGTAATGAGAACGATAAGAGGGTTTCGGGAAGGAAGCGAGGGAGAAAGGGTCGTAGGAAGATGAAAGATGCCGAGGATAAGAAGGTAGCCATTGAGGATGACCAAGAAAAAGACGTCGGAGGTGTTTTGACTACAAAACGTGGCCGAAAGGGTAGAGGAAAGGCTAAAAGTAAGGGGAATTTGGACAATGACCAAAAGGGCGTGGAGTTATCTGACGATTACAAAGGTTATTCACTGAGGCGTGTAAATGTCCCAGTGCAAGGGAAGCCAAAATTAAATAAATCAGACCCAAAAGTAAGACACCCAACCCAAACCCCCCCCCCTCCTCTCTTTTCTTTGCTATCATTATTGTTACTTTATTTACTTGGAGGTCTGTTTTCGATATCTGATTCAACAGTTTGTTGGAGGGGTTTCCTTAATGTGCCACCAATGTCAAAGGAATGACAAAGGCCGGGTTGTTAGGTGCAAAAGTTGTAAGAGAAAGCGGTTCTGTGTTCCTTGCATAGAAAACTGGTATGAATATATTTTGAATGTGTTGATTTCTTCACTTTGTGCATATTATTGTATATATATTGGTCTTGGCACCATATTGGATAGTTTGTTTATAGTTTAGGAAACCTTTCTGGAGCTGGTTTTGAAATGAGTCTGAGCGCCATGTGTCATATGCATAAATTTTTTAAATTGGTGAAAACTGTTATGCATGCAAAAGGAAAACCATCGAATATAGCAGAAGTACTACATAGTACTATTATTCAGTATCCTTGTTATTGTTCTTATTATTATCACTATAATAATTAAGACTTATATTACTATATGTTTCAGTTTTTGCACAACAGATGAAGATGCTGGATTTTTATTCTTGGCCTAGTTGAAATCCTCATGGAGGAGTGTCAATAGTTTCTACTTCATGTACGATACATATTAATATTAATAACCGAAAAAAAACAAAGTCGTGCAAGATTGTGGGATAACAGTTCTTATCTCTCTTCTTTTACTGTTTTGGTAAGTTGTTTTTAAGCATCATGTTATGTAGGTATCCAAATACACCTAAAAAGGACATTGCCGAGGCTTGTCCTGTATGCTGTGGAAATTGCAACTGCAAAGCATGCTTGCGTTTAGATGCACCAATAACAGTCAGTTTCTCATTTTCTCTTGTCTCTTCAATGCTCACATAAATAAGCATATAAATGAGGTTGCATAAAATTTAATAATGTTGCAGAAGATTGAGAACCTGGAATTAAATATAAGCAAAGACGAAGAAATTGAACACTCAAGGTATTTGCTTCAAGGGCTTCTTCCATTTTTGAAAAGATTAAATGAGGAACAAGGAATTGAAAGTGAGATGGAGGCTAAGAGACAAGGTACATTATTCAACCACACTCTGAGAGTGGCTTTATCCTCATTTAATAGTTACAGTCAAATGTTTTTTTATTTTATTTTTATTTTTATTTTATTTTTATTTTTTTTTTTTTATTATTATTTTTTTCATTCCTCGTGGTGTTTCATTTTCACTACTAGACATTTTTAGCAAGTATTCCTTGGGTCAGGTGTGTATTTCTCTTAAAAGCAAACAAATACGTAATCATTTTTCATTTTGGGGAGAAGTGTAATGGTTTCTTGGCTTTCTTGCTTGAGATCTATGAGAAAATAAATGAACTATTGTGTAGTTTCAATTTGATGGGACATTCATGTTGTCAGGGGTTTCTTTGTCGGAGCTAAAGATACAAAAGTCACATTGCTTTAAAGATGAGCGTATTTATTGGTAGGCCCTTTTCAAAATCACATACTATTATCGTATTTACTCCTACTACTGTTGCTGCTACTGGTACTACTACTACTAATTATTATTATTATTATTATTATTATCGTTTGAGTATCTAACAAGTATCTTCTCTGTTGCAGCAACAACTGCAAAACTGGTATTGTTGATTTTCACAGAAGCTGTCCTCTATGTTCATATGACCTTTGCCTCAGTTGTTGCCGGGAGATTCGAGACGGACACCTGCAGGGAGGTGGGGAGGATGTTATTATGCCATTCATTAACCAAGGCTTCCAGTATTTGCATGGTTGCGAGAGCAAAGAGAAAGCTCCTTCTGAGAATAAGCGCCGTAAAAAAGTTGACCAAGAGGAAGCTCCTTCTAAGAATAAGCACCGTAAGAAAGTTGACCAAGAGGAAGCTCCTTCCACCAGTAGTTGTAATGTCAGTGTTATTCCAATTTCGGAGTGGAAAGCAAATGAAGATGGAAGCATTCCTTGCCCCCCAAAGGACTTGCAGGGCTGCAGTGGTGCGCTTCTGGAACTGAGGAGCCTGTTTCCAGAAAATTTTGTCTCTGAGTTGGTAAAGAAAGCAGAAGAACTAGCAGATGTTTATAAACTCATCGATACATCTGAAACTCCTATACGTCAGTGTTCGTGTCTCAATGCTAGGGATGCGAGTGAGTTGAGTAGCAACGCGCTAAGGAAAGCTGCTAATCGAGAAGATTCAGATGACAACTATTTGTACTGTCCAAAGGGTAGCAAAATCCAACATGAGGATTTGAAGCATTTTCGGTGGCATTGGATGAGAGGTGAACCAGTAATTGTTGATAATGTGCTTGAAACTACATCAGGCTTAAGTTGGGAACCATTTGTCATGTGGCGTGCTTGTCGTCAATTGCGTCATGTCAAGCATGATAGACATTTGGAAGTCAAGGCCATTGATTGCTTGGATTTGTGTGAGGTAGGCATTTTTTATCCATTTACTTTTACTACGAAACAATATTTTACTGATGAGCTTAAAAAAAAAAAAAAAATTTACTGATGACTCTAGTTACGTTTCTAATTGCTTATTGATTGATTTTGGTATATTTCTAACTGCTTACTTAAGCTTGTAATGATACTTTAAACCTGTTTTGCTTCTTATGATATAGTTAAAAAGTTATGGAGGATTCTTGTATGGGTCATGCCATTCATTTGATTCACCATTGATGAAAGTTTTATCTAGTTTAGACACTTGCAGGACACTGTTTGAATAAACATGCATTTTATGTAATTCCTGTGTTATTTGTTCTCATGTTATATCTTGTTTTCATTCATGAGTTGCAACTCCTTCATGCTTGATAGAAATGGAGGAACAAATTTGCATGAATCTAATTTGAACAATGCTAGCCAAATATGATGCGTTGCTGCTGGAGAGTAACCTCTATTCTTGTTTTAGATGAAAATGAATTGTTACTGCTCAAAGGGAAATGGTTTGATTGAAAGATGCAATATAAATCTTTCGTGCAGCATATGTGGTTGTTTAGATATGTCCGAGAAATTGTGATTTATCTAAGATATTAGTATGTATGAGTGATGAATGTTTTGACCTTAAGCTACACTTTATCTTTTTCAAATTTTTTAATAGAATATCGTCCAGTTGGGCTTGAGAGTATCTTTTGCTTTGTTTTTCCCCTTATGATGTATACAATCTTTTTTCAAGTTTGAACAATATTTTGCACGTGGTTCGTGTATTATTATTGTTAAATGTGTCAAACTATGATTTATTCATGATAATTTCCTGAAAATACTTTCTTGTACATGACTTTTTATTATCTGATTGCAAAAGAAATTTGGTTGACTAATACTAAGTAAACGATTTTCAGCACCAGGTTTCCTTAGTATATACTAGAATTTTGATCATGAATTTGAAAGTTTTTAATGGTTGAATTCAGTTTAATTTGATTTCTGATAAGTGCTGATAAGGGTTATCTACTGTTTTTTTTCATATTATTTTGGAAAATGAGATACACATTAGGAATACATTCCAAGAAATTGTTTTATTAAACTTTGGACGCGTTCTTGTGAGTTGGTATGAAACTGTTTGGAGGTTTATAATCACCTCCCTTTTTCATCTTCCAAATTAGATTTTCCAATAGAATTTCAAGTTACTCGGAATTGTATCTGTTTAATGTACCTATTTTTTATCACTTCATTTTGTTAAAGATCTTGCTTTGTAACATAGTCCAAGTATTTTAGAGCTGCTTTAATTTCTTGCTTGAGTTTCTTTAATTTTTTTTATTCTATGAAGTTTGTATTCTGTCTTTCCATTTCATTTCATCTCACCCTTTTGATAATCTAATTTCAATTGTTGAGTCATGGAATGCAGGTTGACATTAATATCCATCAGTTCTTCACTGGATATTTGGAAGGGCGTTTTGATTTAAAACTGTGGCCTCAGATACTTAAACTGAAAGACTGGCCCCCATCTAATTTATTTGGGGAGCGTTTGCCTCGTCATAATGCTGAATTCATCTCCTTCTTGCCATTTAAAGAATATACGAATCCTCTTAATGGAATTTTAAACCTCTCTGTCAAATTGCCCAAGGGATCTTTAAAGCCGGACATGGGGCCCAAGACATATATTGCTTATGGTGTTCAGCAGGAGCTTGGACGTGGAGATTCTGTAACCAAACTTCATTGTGACATGTCTGATGCAGTACGTTTTGCTTTATTACAAGACATATTTTCTCCTGGTGACAAAAGGCATTCTATATTTAAGTCTTTTCTCGATATACTTGCATGTTGAATGGTAGTTAATCAGTTAGAAGGGAAGTAGGAAGAAGAAACAAATAGATGTCATGCTGGCTACTTTCATTTGTTCCAGGGCCTGGGTCTCTGTGTGTGCGTGCTTCTCTCCTTTTTGTGTTTCGTTCGTTTATCTGATTTGTTATCAAATAGTTTTTGTTCTAATCTTCTACCTGGTAATCGTTTTTTTTATCAAAGTGAGCGATCAAAAGATATTTCTAAAGTGGTTTTCATGTTCTTGGTCAAGATTTTATATTGCGACACTAAGGCCTCGTTCACTTCGCGGATTCGAGTTTTCGATTCGAGCTGAGATGTGACATTTTCTGAGAGCATTTTACTGTAGCGAAAAATTTTGATGTGACATTTTCTGAGAGCTTTTTACTGTAGAAACCTAAAACTAAAAACTCGAATCGGTGAAGTGAGCAAGGCCTAAGTTTAGTAGGGATTTGAATCACCAGACGTGTTAATTTGGCAGGCTACTGTACTTCCTTGGATTCTTATATAGTTTTAATGCTTCCAACAGTCTTTCTTAATTTGTCTATTTGGGAATTTTACTCCTCATTGTACTTAACTAAAAAATTTTCCCTCTTGAAAAATAATAAAAAATTGATTATATAGACGCATGTGCTTCGACTTACTTGGAATTGGGATTATTTAGTTTTTAGATTTTATTGATTCTGATGTCTTCTTTCTCCTTATATGTTATATGGTTGATGAATCAATGATTTTATTCATACATGTCACAATATACCTTCTATGAGTTGATTACCTCTATTTAGACCAACTATGCGCTAACACTAATTGCCGTTATATATAATGTTTCAACTTTTGGTTCTAATTTTTGCATACCAAGGTTTCACCATTTAGAGTTTTTAGTCCATATGTTAACAATAGATCAATTACTAAATGAATTTATATAGTAATTGGTGGAATTCTATGTTATGAAAATTATGTGTGAACATTGCACCATTTTTATGCCATGATAGTTACGTGAGTATGTTATCTCATTCATCAACGTGCTTTTCTGCTTTGTGTCCTTCAAATGGAAACATTACTTATTCAGTATATCAATATCTCAGGTAAATGTTCTGACTCATACTGCTGAAGTGAAATTTACACTCGAACAGCTTGCTACCATAGAAGACCTGAAAAAGAAGCATAGTGAGCAAGACCAAAGAGAAATTTTTGGAGGTCGTGTGGCTAGTGATTGTGAGTGGAAGGATAAAGAATTTTCACAGCTAAACTCCCGAAAGAGTCCGGAGGAAAAATTGGGTAAAGATGAAAGTTATGGTAATATTGATCAGTTACTAAATTCTAGAAATACGTTGGAAGGCTTGGAAGAAGCTGAGGGTGGTGCTCTATGGGACATATTCCGGAGAGAGGATGTTCCCAAGCTGCAGGAGTATCTGAAAAAGCATTTCAGAGAATTTAGACACACTTACTGCTGTCAAGTACAACAGGTAGTTGCAGAGTCAACAGTAATTTTAACTCTATGCTTTTCCTTAAATGTGATGCAGCAAAAGCTTTTTTTAGCTTGCTTTTCATGAATATAGTTTCACCAATTATTATTATTATTATTATTATTATTATTATTATTATTATTATTATTATTATTTTGAGAATTATATTTGTGGTATTCAAATTATCTAGACATCCTTTTGATTTATTTGTGATACCTTCCATGTTATTTTGTTTCTTTACCACGCAAGCCTTTTTAAATATATTTGATTTGAATCACTACATAACTATAAAGCCCAGTCGTTAAAACATGCTGAACATAGTCTTGATCACTGTATGTGGAAGTGTAAGACCATCCAAAGTCTTGGTGATGATTGATAGGAACTTGATAGATATAGATAGTTGGTTGTGTTGTTTTTTAGTTGTTCCAGCTGGTTAGTAGTCTTTTAAGAAGTTAGAAGTCTGTTAGTATGAATTAGTAGTGTAAATAGGGGGTTTAGTGGCTTATGAGAGAGTTGCAGCCTCTTAAATGCTGCGGTTTTTGTATTTGAATTGCCACATTTCTTGCTTCAGTCAATAAAATCATTCTCTAGTTTTGCCTGCAGAATTATATGCTCTCATTTGCCACTGATTTGTTTAATTTCATATGTTCTTATGTAGGCATTCTTCTATTTCATCGTTTATTGCTGTTTTTATTGAATAGGTTATTCACCCAGTTCATGATCAGACAATGTATTTGACTATGGACCACAAGAGGAAGCTTAAGGAGGAATATGGTTAGTTAATTATCGAACAATCCATACAGATCATTTGCATTCTTATCTGTTGTCCATTTTACATACTTGAATACTATCTTATAGGGATTGAACCGTGGTCCTTTATCCAAAAACTTGGAGATGCTGTCTTCATACCTGCTGGCTGCCCTCATCAAGTTCGAAACTTGAAGGTAATTATTGATTAAAAGTTAATTTCCTCCCTGTTTATTCATTTATTTCTTTTTTCTTGATGAATTCCTCCCATTTTATCGTACCAAACTTGTCTCCTTAGTTGATTAGAATATGTGCTTCAACCAATCTTTAATTTTGACAACTTGAACTAGTCATCATTAAGGTTGTGAAGGTTTCTTTGTATGTTGCTTGATTGCAATATGTGAAAAACTTGTTACTTCTGTTGTGCAATAACATTTTAATAAATTGTGGCCATTTTCAGTTTATTAATTTAAGTACTATGCATGAATAAGTTGCATGCTGTAGGAGAATAATGTATATACCTGTTTGCGGATCTAAGAAACCTGAAGGTTTACTACTTGTATTTGCAATAAAATTGTAGTGATTTCTACCTTAATTGCATTAGACACCTGAAGGTTTACTACTTGTATTTGCAATAAAATTGTAGTGATTTCTACCTTAATTGCATTAGACACGCTTATGTCCAATCATTTTTTTTTTTTTCAATTTAAATTGAAAATCTACTTGATAGGATCTTGACACGGTTTAGTTTTTTGCTTTATGCTTTTATAGTCGTGTAAATTTTCAAAAGTTGTTGCATGCTTGCAAATGACCTTTTTATCCTTTTTAATATTTAAACATAATGTTGTTTTCACCAGTCCTGCATAAAGGTCGCACTTGACTTTGTCTCACCCGAAAATGTTGATGAGTGTGTCCGGCTGACGGAAGAATTCCGAACGCTCCCATCCAGTCACAGGGCTAAGGAGGACAAATTGGAGGTACATCATTTTTATAGATTGAATGTTTAGATATTTATATTAGCATATTGAGTGGGTCATGGTTCTCGTGGCCTGTTCTGCTATGTCGGTGACTACCCATATTTACATTTTCAATCTGCCCATATTATAGCACATGATATGTATCCTTTTCCAAAGAGACTAACTGCTGAGACTGTCCTTTTTGGATTGCATAATGGGAGACGATACTTTTGATAAGAACCTGTTTGAAATTTACTTTAGAGATTTCAATATGCCATTCTTGGAACAGGTGAAGAAGATGGCCCTTTATGCAATGAAGGAAGTTGTGGAAACTTTGGATCCAAAAGAAAGGTTAGTGATTAAAAACTTTTGCTACCTGCATTTGAAGGTTGTTCTTAGGCTTGTCTTAAGCTCTCAAATGCTTGCAATTGAAAAGAAAAATGCACTAGTGTTTTGAATCATATGCTTTCTCAACGAATTAATTGGTTTTCGAGGTATGCGTCGACAAATTTGGATACAGGGAAGCTTTGTAGCTTGCTTTGCCTTTTATGTTGCCCTTTTCAAAAGTATTTTTGCAGAAAAATCTATCTGAACCTAAACTTGAACTGTATTTGATGTTATACAAAAGTAGAAGGAAAACTTACCTTTAGCTTTATGATACAATTTTGTTGAATTTTGGACATTGTTAAAATAGGATGATATGAGAAATGTGGTTATTTTTGTTTCATTCTATTTGAATATTCCGAATAAAACAAGTCACTTTCTTTCTCAGGTCTAAGAGAAAGCAAAATCAGGGAAAGGGAAAGAAGGGAAAGGGAAAGTTTAAGAAGACCGAGCTCTAACTATATTCAACCTGAGTAATTACTATACTTTTAACCGGGTACTTGTTTTTTTGGCGTTGTGTATATCATGTCTTTAAAAACTATCGAGTACTCTTTTCTCGGCATGGTGCATATCCTTTCTTAAAAAACTATCTTCTCTACTAACCTTGTGAAGCTGCTGCTCTCTGTTTTTACCTAGTAGTTTGGATGGTTTATGACTGATACAATGAAAGGTTAACATGGTAGTTAAGAACTTCCTTTTGTAGAAACACTTTGAAGCAATATAATTATACGAAATGTTTTGAAAGAATCTATGCTGATCATATAGTTATCATTTCAATTCGTTGCATGTGAAGTTGTGGTATTATCTTTTTTATTTGTTAATTTAATTCCAAGTTTTTAGTTCAGTTCAGTATTTTTGGGCACTGAAACTGTTATTTTTGTTTGCTAAGGGTTGGCTTGAGTTGGAATGTTTTGAGATTGGTTTCATATCATTGAAGTAAATTCTTATTCTGATCGGTAAAGACATACATTCATTGTGAAAAGGCAGTAACGACAGAGATTCCAGACTAGTAAAGTTATAGATCCTCCAAATTACTTTAGCAGACATAATAATATTGATTATTGAGACAACAGTTTATTTATTTATTTATTTTTTATAGAACTCAACACTTGATTTGGATGTTATTTACCATTGGTTTCAGAGGGGATTGTTTTCGTGCTAGTCCTTGCATAGTATGCAAATGGGTTTTGTTGTGACCACAATGATGTCGCAGTGTTAAAAATGAAAATTTGAAAAACGAGGGTTAGTTTTAAGATTATTTTCTTTCTCGGTATTATTTTTGTAAATAACTCTTTAGCTATTGCTGACAGAGTTTAAGATTATGTACATATATATATATATATATATATTTTTTTTTTTTTCAATTACCAGAAAAATGTTAGGATTTAATCCAATGTTCTTTTCTTCTTGTTTTTGAATTTTTGATTTACTCTGAAGTTAAAAGGGGAAAACAATATGAATTATTTCGCTCTCATATAGTAATTAATAGTTGATTTGAAAAAGACAATATTAGTCTGTCCTAGTGAAGTTGGTATCATGGATGTGGTATAAGAACTGAAATATGTTTGTAAATCCTTCCCTTGTCAATGTTAAAGATTGGGGGAGCGTATATTAAAATGTTATTTACAATTTTTAAATTGTAATGTTATTTACAAATTTTAAATTGTAGGAATACTATATAATGCTTATATTCGCATTTGTCTAGTGCTAACAATGATTGTACTTCCATCATTAGAACAACAAAAAGAAAAAAACATAAAAAAGATGAGAAAACGAAATAAATTGGCGTAAGGACATTAATGTTTGTATTAAAAACGGTCACTCCTGCGTCTCCTAAATTACAAATTTTATCGACCTATTGCTTGGTAGCTTAATTTTAAACAAAACCAAATATAATCACAACTTTTGAAACTGTAGAATTAGATTTGCCAAAGGCTAGGGTAGTGACGGTTAGTGTTTCAATTAACACAAATGTATTTTTGTCATTCCCCGCCAACTTCATAGGCAAGACTACAAGAGTGCTTGTGAGTTGTGAGCTACATTTTAGATGTCGGAAGGTCACTAGCTCCCCTAGTTTGCTCCTCCATGTGTTGCGGCTATAGAGGTGGGGGTTGCCACCTAATAGATGCAAAAGTCGGGGCCACAAACTATTTGCGTCCAATGTGTCGATTAAAAGAGGAGGGATGACAATTCAACAGCGGGAAATTGTAAAAAAGATTAGCTAAGTCCTTAATTCGTGGAAAGCATTCAGAGAACAAGGTAAAAGGTGTTAGGAAAGATTAGGCGTAACCTAATTCTAATACCAAGAACGAAAAGGAAAAATAGCACAAAGAAAAATAAACACACAATCACACCAAGAAATTTTTATATAAGTTCACTAATTTAGTTATGTCTTGTTTTTGCCGCTACAGATTTCACTATACTTTGAGAAAGATTGTTACAGAGAATCATTCAATCACTCTTAGTATTTCTCTCACTCTCACAGTGTTTCCATGCAGCCCTCGAACCAGCGCTGCGGCACCCATCCCTTGCCTGCACGGTGCTCCACCAGCGCTGCACGTTGACCAGCCAAGACCGCGACGCTCAACTGCTTTTCTCCTCCACTTATTTTCTCTTGTTCTGTTGATTCAGCTCCACGCTCCAGCAGAAAGAAAGACATAATGACGTTGAAAGTTCATAAGCATAGCCGAAGGATGCCAACATGAAACATGACAGACAAGCCAGCTAACAAGTAAAGGAGTCAATGTTGCCTAAGTAAAGAGAACGTTATCAACATCTTTGAGGCTAGCTGGAAGCTGATCAAAGAGTGAGAGGAAAAAGTATTAGTTATTACAAATTGATTTGCAATAAAATTGTGAAGAACCCACTAGAACGGTACTTTCAATTTTTTTTTTTTTAAATTGATCCGATTCATGTTGTTATATAAAATAATTAATCATAAAATTGTTCATAACTATATTAGACAAAGAATTATGAATAATCAATGTTGACGGTAAAAATTTGTCAACAAAATAATAACAAATTTTTTAACGGAAAAATACAGATTAAATGTTGCAAAACGTAATGAAAAGTGGGGAAAAGTAAGAACACGCAAAATTTTTAGTGATTCACTCTCGATTCTGAGAGCTACGTCCACTGTAGAGAGGAAGAGAAAATTCATTATTTTTTTGGGGGGAGAGAATTACAAGAGAATGCTCAAGATCAAACTTATGGGATTTTTGGCCTATTAATACTCTATTTATTGTGCTAATCACCGCTCATATCTCTTTGCTTATTGAAATTTAGGATATTTCTCTTATTTTTTGTGATAGTTTTCAAAAAAGAGATATTACAATCAATCTACGCTGTTTCCTTATTTGAATTTCATATATTTAAATTATAAACAACAAATCTGGCATAAATCATGCATATACTTATCTTTGCGTAACCTCAACTTCGTAAAAGTTTCTTGAGGCCTCTTCGCCTAAGTTTGTGGGTACGGTTGAGCTCACGCCCATATATGATGCTTCTCATAATGGTCGCCTCCATAAAACAATGGTTGTTGACGTGACCTTTAAGATTGAGCTGTCTTTGGTCATTTAATGAGCTTTTTTTATGACTAATGGTTCCTCTCATGGTCCATTTTTAGGGTCTCCGTTTTACCCTACAACAATTAAAGTGTTTCAAAACCAACGGTCTTCCTAATCATTCTCTTTTTTTTTCAAAATTAATTGATATGTGGGCATCAGTTGTTATCTTTGTTGGGAAGGCGTCCCAGAAGGATGAGATGTAATAGGATATTTATTACTTAATTAATAAAAGAGTTTATTCATTATTTATGTGCATATATTTATGAAAATTTTATGAATATCAATGAAAAATCCATGATTATTTATGTGATATTAAACACTGTATATAAGTGTTATATGCGAGATGATAATGTTTAAGGATAATAATTAAAATGATGTTGGTAATGAATTTAATTAAAGTTAAGAATTTTTAATTAAAACATTATTAATACACGTCATTCCCATTTAGAATGGAACGGTGTTATCCGCACTGTTAATATGACGAGATATTGAATGAGTTTATTACGCATAATGAAATTATGTGAAATAAGGACATATACACAATATGATTTCTGATAATTTCCGTTAAGAATAGAAATACTAATTGAATCTACCGATGGTCATATATAGAATGATCTTAATCCTAAGTTCTTAACATACTTTATTTATGGATTTGTATCTTTTGATTTACTCGGTACGAATTATGAGACATTGAATTCTATTTCTTGTATTTTGGAGACATGATGAAGTAGGTAGTCTCGAATATTATTATACGAGATGAAATCCATTCATTCTTGAGAAAGAAGTAGATAAATAATTCTCTTGAGGGTTGATTCGGTACTTGGACCAGTACGAGCACCGATTTATGAATATGTATTATAAATCACTGTCCATTAGAGAATCAATGATACTCACGGATAAAGATGTAATTAGAGAGGTTAACGGATTTTACCTAACTCTAATTATGAATTATTTATGGAGGATTGATCTATATGTTGGGAATAGTGTCCTAAAAACATGAGATGTAAAAGGATATTTATTATTTATTTAATAAAATAGTTTATTCATCATTTTATGTGCATATATTTATGACTATTTTATGAATATCAAATAAAATTCCTTGATTATTTATGTAACCTTAAACATGGTATATAAGTGTTATATACGAGAGGATAATGTTTAAGGATAATAATCAAAAGTAATTGTTCATAATAAATTTAATTAAAGTTCAGAATCTTTAATTAAGATATTATAAATACATGTCATTCCCATTTAGAATGGAATGGTGCTATCCGCACTGTTAATATGGCGAGATATTGAATGAGTGTATTTCGCATAATGAGATTATGTGGAACATGGACGCAAACACAATATGAATTTCTAATAATTTCCGTTAAGCACAGAAATTCTAATTGAGTCTACCGATGGTCATATATAGAATGATCTTAATCCCGAGTTCTTAACAAACTCCTATTTATGGATTTATGTCTTTTGATTTACTCGGTACGGATTCCGAGACCCTGAATCCTATTCCTTGTATTTTGGAGACATAATGAAATAGGTAGCTGGGAATGTTATTATACGAGATGGAATCCATTCATTCTTGAGAAAGAAGCAGATAAATAATTCTCTTGAGTGTTGATTCGGTACTTGGATTAGTAAGAGCGCTCTGGTTCATGAATGTGTTTTATGAATCACTATCCATTAGAGAATCAATGGTACTCAAGGATAAAGATGTAATTAGAGAGGTTAATGGACTCTACCTGACTCTAATTATGAATTATTTATGGAGGATCGATCTATATGCAATGACTATATCAAATGGACACTTCATAGTTTAGAAGTAATTAATGTCTATAATTCCGAGAGTGCAATTCCAAGTTTATAGTGGAGTAACTATTGGAATTAATAGAATTAATTAATTAATTAAAGTGTTTAATTAATTATTAATTTTATTGGAGCTCGTAATTATAGGTCCATTAGTCCCCGCGTCGTCCTTGTAATTCTACCCGGACATAAAAAGGGCAAAATGGGAATTTTAGAATTACGGAATTCTAAAATTAAATACTCGAAGAATAATTAATTAAGAATTAATTATTATTTAAATAATGAGATTATTTAAATTTGAATTTGAACATATCTATCCATTTAAATTTATTTGATAAGTTGTTTAATTTAGAATTCAAATTAATTTAAGTTTGACTTAAATTCGAATTTGAATCTGAATTAAAATTGAACTACTGGATAATGGATAAAATATCTTCCTTCCTTATCTTATTTAGGTGCTACACACAAAGGGATAAAACCCTAGGGTGGCCGGCCATTAAGAGATAAGGGGAAGGGATTTTTTGTTCCAAATTCAAAATTGGAGATAAGGATATGATCCTATTTTGAAGTTTGACTTTTACTCTTTAAATATGAGATAGATAGAAAATTGTAACAACAATTTTTGACATACTTTCAGCCCTAGAGAAAGAGTGTGGCCGGAATTCTCATATAGCAAAAAAGAGAGTGAAAATTTTTCTCTCCAAAAATTCCACATCGTGCATGCGTTGGTGTTTGTGGAAATTCGAGTGTTTTAGAAACTGTTTTGTCTCACGTGTGCCCACACACACATCTACGTGGAATCAAGGAATTGACGTGGAAGACTTTGGTGTTCTAAACACAAAAGCTTGGAGCTAGGACTGTTCGTGGTCAAAGAAAATCAAGATATCATCCGAGTCGGCTACAAGGTATTTTTTCGGTTGATCCTTGAATCTTATAAATTAATGAGATTAATTTATTGGTGCATAAATTAATATAATCTATAGAGTATCTCAAAAGTTTTATGAAAATTTTTGTTATACACGATCCGCCTTTCCGCTGCATTTCCGCCACCGAATTCGATTCGGCAACCAACAATTGGTATCAGAGCGGTCTATAGACGATATTAATTTATGCTTCGATTATTTGATAATCGTAATTGATATTAAATGTGTGATATTTAATTATGTACGTATGTGATGAGTAGGCACTTGCATTTATGGATGTTTATTTTTATTCATGATGATGAATGTATGGATGATGGATTTGGTCGTTAATTATATGGTTCCATGGATCGGTTATATTCATTCGTTAATAAATTATTTGTAATTTAATTCGGGATTAGAATTATTGTAATTATAGGATTTGGGTAGAATTAGGGTTTTTGATTTTGAATCAAGAAGGAGGCCTTGAAGATCATGTTTGAAGCCTTCAAAGAAGCCCAGAAAAAGTGTCCGGAAATATCCAGAATTGTGGCCCAGGCCCGGCCAGGACGCGGCCCAGGCGCGTCCAGGCCGCGGCCCAGCGCGCCTGGCGGCGCAAGTTTGGGATTTGATCCCGAACGGGCCCGAAGGTTTCCGAAACCCTCGTAAAGCGTGCTGAAGAACCCGGAAAAGTTCCGGATCCCAAGGAAGGTGAAATCCAACCCAGAGACAAAGAATGAAGCCGAAGAATAAAAAATTCAAGAATCGAAGACCCGTTGATGTAGCGGAAGAATATAATTATTGTAATTATTTATTTATTCAATTCGATTGAGTTGTAATTTATTTTTCCATGGGACCCGGTCAAATCCATCTCAATAGTTGATTGCATATATTTATATTTTATGTTGATAATTATATATTATATATGTCCATGCATATAACATGCCATGTAGATATAATGTGCCTACTCATATGTTTTTATAACATGCCATGCATACACGCCAAGATTACACTATTTATTTTATTTATTATAAAAGTGTTTTAGAAAAATAAAATAAAATAAGAACCATGCGCTTATTTGAAAATCGATTTAATATGATTAAATTGATTTAAGTTGCAAAATTGATTTGCAAAATAATGTCACATGTGAAATTGAATTTAAAAGTTAAATTTTTGAATTTCACATATCCGAAAAATAAATTGTTTATTTTTCGATTTGAAAATCATGAGATATTGGTTTTTCAAACAAAATACATATTTGCAAAATAATGAGTGGGAGAGGGTTGTATGACAATACGACCCACTGGTCTCCATCATTAGTTCAACACCGTGAGATTCGAAAGGGGCTTCGCGGCGGCACCGATTCCGCACTCCCTACGGAAAGTGTTCTTTCGGATCAATAACAAGGTTGACTTCCTAGCGATAGGATTCAAGGATGTATTTCCGGTTTGACCTACCCTACGGCGACACTCCGGAGTTAAGTCTGTAGAATCTAAAATGATGGGTTACACTCATGGAGATATAATCAAATTGTTGATTATATTTTTGACCAAAATTAACGGTAGTTGATAAATATGAAAATATGAGATATTTTGATTATATTTATTAATTGAGAAGGTCTCGGTTCAATTTGCGATATTTTGACCTACCCTACGGCGGCACTATATTCGTGGTGAATTGAATTATCGTTGGCATCCAAAATTAAAACATGATTTATGTATTTTCATGTGCATCATGCATCATATTTAATTGTGCCAAAATTAACATGCCTTGATATTCATGCACATAAATTGATTAGATGAATATTCTATTTATTTCCAAAGAATATGTCGAATCCCATTATCACACTACTAGCGGTTTGAAAAATTAGACGGTGATAATTATGCTAAGTGGAAAAGTAACATGAACATACTATTGGTCTGCAAAGACTATAAGTTTGTCCTAGCGGAGGAATGTCCTCCCCGAACCCGCGGCAATTGCATCCAAAACCGCGAGGGAGCCTTTTGATCGCTGGATCAAGGCCAACAATAAAGCAAAGTGCTTTATGCTTTGCCAAAGATGAGCGATAATAACCATGAAGAAGCATGAGGAGATGGAGAGACCGCTTATGAGATAATGGAGTCTCTAGAAGCCATGTTCGGCTCCCTTCCGAAAAAGGCTCGTTTGGATGCCGTAAGGGCTTTCATGAACGATAAGATGAAGAAAGGTTCTTCAGTCAAGGCACATGTTTTGAACATGATTGATCACCTCCACGATGCGGAGCTCAATGGTGCCAGAATCGATGAAGCCACCCAAGTTGGCATCATCCTGGAAAGCCTATCCCCTGACTTTCATGAGTTCGTGAACAACTTTGTTATGAACAAAAAGAAGTGCAATCTCACTGAACTTATGAATGACCTGCAAAACTTCGAATCCACTAACAAAAGAAGGGGAGGAGAAGCAAATGTTGTAGTTGCAGGAAGTTTTGGTAAAAACAAAAGGAAAAACCAGAACCAGGGAAAAGAGAAGGAGAAAAAGGAACAAGGTAAATCAGATTTACTAGTTCTTGAAACATGTTTAGTAGAGGGTGATACCTCAGCCTGGATAATTGATTCGGGAGCAACTAATCATGTTTGTTTTTCTTTGCAAAGTCTTAGTTCTTATATTGAGTTAGCCGATGGGGACTACACGATGAAAGTAGGTAATGGCGCAAGAGTTTCAGCAAAAATAGTGGGAGAAGTTAGACTTCGTTTTAGGAAAAATAAATTTTTAGTTTTGAACAATGTTTATTTTATTCCAGACATTCGCAGAAATTTGATTTCTGTGGCCAAATTATTTGAACAATTATTTAAAGTTTATTTTGATAATGAATTTGTTCATATTTCTCGAAATGGTTTAAATATTTGTTCTGGACGTCTGGATGGTGGTTTATATTGTATAAAACCAATCCCTAATTCCTTTGCTTAACACCTGAAAATGTTCGTAGTTGCCGAACCTAAGAATAAAAAGCAAAAGATTTCTCACGAAAATAACACATATCTCTGGGCACCTTAGACTTGGTCACATTAACCTAAATAGGATTGAAAGACGGTAAAGGATGGTCCTTTACGTGAGCTAAAAGTTGGCGAGCTTCTTAGTCTGTGAATCTTGTTTGGAAGGTAAAATGACCAAGAGACCTTTTACAAACAAAAGGAGTGAGAGCTACAGAACCCCTACAAATTGATACATTCAGATGTATGTGGACCGTTAAACGTCCAAGCTAGAGGAGGTTACGAATATTACGTCACTTTTATTGACGACTATTCGAGATATGGTTATGTTTACGATGCAACGGAAATCAAAACTTTTGGAAAGTTTAGAGAATTCCGAGCGGTTGAAAAACAATTAGGTAAACCAATCAAGACACTTCGATCGGATCGAGGGGGTGAATACCGGACCAAGAGTTCCGGGATTTCTTGATTGAAGAAGGTGTGGTATCCCAATTGATCGCACCGGTACACACCACAGCAGAATGGTGTGGCCGAAAGGAGAATGGACTTTGCTCAACATGATAAGATCAATGTTGAGTTATTCTTCACTTTGCTACTTCTTTTTGGGGTTATGCCCTAAAAACGCTATGTATATTCTCGAATCTAGTTCCATCTAAATCTATACCTAAGACACCCCTAGAGTTGTGGAATGGTCAAAAACCTAGTTTGAGACACATTCGCATATGGGGAGTCCAAAGACACATGCCGAGGCAAAAGACCGGGAAGTTGGAACCAAGGTCAAGTATGCATCTTTGTGGGATACCCATAAGGGACAAGAAGAGGACTGTTTTTATAGTCAAGCGGATCAAAAGGTGTTTGTATCGACAAATGCCACATTTCTGAGCATGACTATATGATAGATTTCAAGCCCAGAGTAAGATAGTATTAGAAGAGTTACTTTCCGATGAGATCGGACCATAATCGACAAGAGTTGTCGGACCACTCGGAGAAAAAGACCACGGTTCCTAATCGGACTCCAGTACCACCTCGTCGTGGTGGGAGGGGCAAGCACGTTACCCGACCATTATACGGGAAGCCCAAATCGTCACTGCCGATGACGGTAAGGAGGATCCATCGACCTTTAAGGATGTGATGGATGATTCGATAAGGAAGAATGGCAAGCGACTATGAAACTCGAGATGGAGTCTATGCACTCTAACTTTCGATCGGCAACTTGTAGATCTACCCGAAGGGGTAAAACCCATTGGATGCAAGTGGATCTTCAAGAGAAAGAGAGGAGCGGATGGAAAAGTAGAGACTTTTAAAGCAAGGCTAGTGGCTAAGGGTTATACCCAAAAGGAGGAGTTGACTATGAGGAAACTTTCTCGCCAAGAGCCATGCTTAAGTCCATCCGGATACTCCCGGCCATTGCAAAGATATTTTGACTATGAGATATGGCGGATGGACGTCAAGACAGCTTTTCCGAATGGCTATCTTGATGAAACCATCTATATGGATCAGCCATAGGGTTACATAGTGGAAGGCCAACAGCAGAAAGTCTCGCAAACCGCAAAGGTCCATTTATGGACCCAAGCGAGCTTTCTAGATCATGGAACATCGGGTTTGATGAGGCTGTAAAGTCTTATGGATTTGATCAAAACATTGATGAACCATGCGTCTACAAGTATAAGAAAGAAGAGAAAGTGGTCTTCTTAAATCTTTACGTCGATGACATCCTACTCATAGGGAATGATGTGGGAATGATGACAGATGTAAAGGAGTGGTTAGCCAGCCAATTCCAAATGAAAGATTTAGGAGAGGCAAGCTATGTTCTTGGGATCAAGATTATTTGAGATCGAAAGAAAAAGCTTTTGGCGTTATCACAAGCATCTTATATAGACAAAGTGTTGTCTAGGTATTCGATGCAAAACTCCAAGAAAGGGAATTTGCCTTCTAGGCATGGTATTCATCTTTCTAAAGAACAATGTCCAAAGACCCCGCAACAGGAAGAAGATATGAGAAGGTATCCCTACGCTTCGGCCGTGGGAAGCCTTATGTATGCCATGTTGTGTACAAGACCCGATATACGCTGTGCGATGGGAGTAGTCGATCGCTACCACCCAACCCGTGATTGGATCATTGGGTTGCGGTGAAGTGCATTCTCAAGTATCTTAGGAGAACGAGAAACTATATGTTAGTATATTCCGAGAAGATCTGTCTCTCTCACGGATACACAGATTCTGATTTCCAATCGATAGAGATAGTCGACGGTCGACATCCGGATCTGTGTTCACTCTTAATGGAGGAGCCGTGGTATGGAGAAGTATAAACCAAAAGTGTGTTGCTGAATCTACCATGGAAGCTTTAATATGTTGCGACTTGTGAAGCCGCAAAAAGAAGCTACATGGCTCGTGAAGTTCTTAACCGATCCGGAAGTTGTTCCGGATATAGATAAGCAAATTAAGCTCTCACTGTGACAACAAAGGGAGCGGTGGCTAATTCAAAAAGAACCTAGAAGCCATAAGAGTGCGAAACATATAGAAAGGAAATATCACCGATCAAAGACATTGTGGATAGAGGCGATGTAGCGGTTACAAGATCGCGTCGAGGACAACCTTGCGACTGTTCACCAAGATATTGCCATTGAATGTTTTTGATCGGCACTTAGATGGATTTGGGATTAGAGACATGACACACCTGCTTTAGGACAAGTGGGAGATTGTTGGGAATAGTGTCCTGAAAGCATGAGATGTAAAAGGATATTTATTATTTATTTAATAAAATAGTTTATTCATCATTTTATGTGCATATATTTATGAATATTTTATGAATGTCAAATAAAATTCCTTGATTATTTATGTAACCTTAAACATGGTATATAAGTGTTATATACGAGAGGATAATGTTTAAGGATAATAATCAAAAGTAATTGTTCATAATAAATTTAATTAAAGTTCAGAATCTTTAATTAAGATATTATAAATACATGTCATTCCCATTTAGAATGGAACGGTGTTATCCGCACTGTTATTATGGCGAGATATTGAATGAGTGTATTTCGCATAATGAGATTATGTGGAACATGGACGCAGACACAATATGAATTTCTAATAATTTCCGTTAAGCACAGAAATTCTAATTGAGTCTACCAATGATCATATATAGAATGATCTTAATCCTAAGTTCTTAACAAACTCCTATTTATGGATTTATGTCTTACGATTTACTTGGTACGGATTCCGAGACCCTGAATCCTATTCCTTGTATTTTGGAGACATAATGAAATAGGTAGCTGGGAATGTTATTATACGAGATGGAATCCATTCCTTCTTGAGAAAGAAGCAGATAAATAATTCTCTTGAGTGTTGATTCGGTACTTGGATTTGTAAGAGCGCTCTGGTTCATGAATGTGTTTTATGAATCACTATCCACTAGAGAATCAATGGTACTCAAGGATAAAGATGTAATTAGAGAGGTTAACGGATTCTACCTGACTCTAATTATGAATTATTTATGGAGGATCGATCTATATGCAATGACTATATCAAATGGACACTTCACAGTTTAGAAGTAATTAATGTCTATAATTCCGAGAGTGCAATTCCAAGTTTATAGTGGAGTAACTATTGAATTAATAGAATTAATTAATTAATTAAAGTGTTTAATTAATTATTAATTTTATTGGAGCTCAGAAATTATAGGTCCATTAGTCCCCGCGTCGTCCTTGTAATTCTACCGGACATAAAAAGGGCAAAATGGGAATTTTAGAATTACGGAATTCTAAAATTAAATACTCGAAGAATAATTAATTAAGAATTAATTATTATTTAAATAATGAGATTATTTAAATTTGAATTTGAACATATCTATCCATTTAAACTTATTTGATAAGTTGTTTAATTTAGAATTCAAATTAATTTAAGTTTGACTTAAATTCGAATTTGAATCTGAATTAAAATTGAACTACTGGATAATGGATAAAATATCTTCATTCCTTATCTTATTTAGGTGCCACACACAAAGGGATAAAACCCTAGGGTGGCCGGCCATTAAGAGATAAGGGGAAGGGATTTTTTGTTCCAAATTCAAAATTGGAGATAAGGATATGATCCTATTTTGAAGTTTGACTTCTACTCTTTAAATATGAGATAGATAGAAAATTGTAACAACAATTTTTGACATACTTTCAGCCCTAGAGAAAGAGTGTGGCCGGAATTCTTATATAGCAAAAAAGAGAGTGAAAATTTTTCTCTCCAAAAATTCCACATCGTCATGCGTTGGTGTTTGTGGAAATTCGAGTGTTTTAGAAACCGTTTTGTCTCACGTGTGCCCACACACACGTCTACGTGGAATCAAGGAATTGACGTGGAAGACTTTGGTGTTCTAAACACAAAAGCTTGGAGCTAGGACTGTTCGTGGTCAAAGAAAATCAAGATATCATCCGAGTCGGTTACAAGGTATTTTTTCGGTTGATCCTTGAATCTTATAAATTAATGAGATTAATTTATTGGTGCATAAATTAATATAATCTATAGAGTATCTCAAAAGTTTTATGAAAATTTTTGTTATACACGATCCGCCTTTCCGCTGCGTTTCCGCCGCCGAATTCGATTCGGCAACCAACACTATATACAATGACTATATCAAATGGACACTCCATAGTTTAGAAGTAATTTATGTCTATAATTACGAGAGTGCAATTCTAAGTTTATAGCGGAGTAATTATTGAAATTAATAGAATTAATTAATTAATTAAAGTGTTTAATTAATTATTAATTTTTAGAGCTCGCAATTATAGGTCCATGAGTCTTCATGTCATCCTTGTAATTCTACAAGACACTAAAGGGCAAAATGAGAATTTTAGAATTATGAAATTCTAAAATAAAACACTCGAAGATAATTAATTGAGAATTAATTATAAATTAAATAATGTGATTATTTAAGTTTAATTTTGAATTTTGAAACACACACGTGAAGGTGTTCACATAATTTGAACGCACAACATAGTGTGAATCCTTTTGGAATTCAAATTGCTTGCTCCTCATAGTTATCCAATTAACATATTTGATAAGTTGTTTAATTTGAAATTCAAATTAATTTAAGTTTGACTTAAATTGGAATTTAAATTTAAGTTAAAAATTGGACTGCAGGATAAAATCTTTCCCTAGTCTTTACTTGCAAAATTGCGCCTACCACATGGAGGATATCCCTTAGTGCCGGCCGGCCCTATTGGATAAGGGAGAGGGGATTTTGTTTTAAAATTAAATTTGAAATGGGAGATAATTGATAAGCTTTATTTTAGAGATAAGATAAGACTCATTCTGGAAGTCTCATTATTACTTTATAAAATAAGAGATTGTAGATGATGCTGATATACAATATTTGCTCTCCCTAGCTATAGTAGCCGAATTTTGTAGAGTGAGAAAGAGGGAAATTTTCTCCAAAAATCCCACATCGTACATGTGTTGGTGTTCGTGGAAATCTTGAGTGTTCTTGCTAATCCCGTTTTATTTCAAGTGTGCCCACACACACGTCTTCATAGATTCAAGGAATTGATGAGAGAGAATCAAGTTTTCAAAACTAGCGTTGGAGCAAGGCATGTTGAGGTCAAAGAACACATGTTATTTTCCTAATCGGTTACTAGGCATAATTCCTAATCCGGTTCTTAGTAAACAAATTAATGTGATTAATTTATTCGTGCATAAATTAATATAATCTTTAGAGTATCTCAAAAGTTGTATGAAATTTTTTTTATACACTATCTGCTACTCTCACGCTTCCGCATCTGAAATCATTTCGGAAACCAACAATTAGTATCAGAATGGTCTGTAGACTATATTAATTTATACTTCAATTATGCGATAATCAATATGGTGTTAAATATGTGATATTTTATTTGTATGTATGTGATGGGTAGACACTTGCATTTATTTATGGATGTTTATATTGATTCATGTTGATGAATGTATGGATGATGGATTTGGTCATTATTTATAGATCGGTTAAATTCGTTCAATAAATTATTTGTAATTTTATTCGGGTATTAGAATTATTGTAATTTTAGGATTTGGGAAGATTAGGGTAAGAAATCACAAGTACAAGAAGCATGGTAAAATCTGGAAATGATGCCCCGCCCACGGCCCAGCTGCGCCCTGCCCGCGCGCTCAGCTAGTGTTGTCAAAAGGGTTGTGCCAGGCCTGTGCAACCCTTCTAACCCCAGGCCCATTAAGGGTCTGGGCCGTGCCTGGCATGGCCCTGCACAGTGCAGGGTTATGCTAGCGTCGGGCCTGAGGAGAAACTCTCAAGCCCAGCACTGACCCTCAGCCCTAATCCATAAGGGCTAAGACCGGGCCCGGGCCCAGACCCTTTTAATCTAAGGTGGCCAATTTTGCAAGGGAAGGATAAGAGAAAATTTCACGGTTTTCTAGGTATAATTATGACGCCTTTTAGGCTTTTAACCAATGTGCTAATTACTTTTTTCCTTAATTGTCTAAATCACTATTTAAATGGTATGTGTTGGTATGAGTTCTTCTACATCACTATTTAAACTTATTTAATTAATTTGATGAAATTACAGTTTACCTGTCTTTCTGAATGCTCTACATACTAACAGTACTTGTTAATTTCTAACAAGTGTATGGCATGAAACTTGGCATCATCATTTTTTTGTTATTAATATTGTTGCAACACTGAATTGTTTGTTACGGTTGCTTCTAATATGCTCTATAATTTATCATGAATTTCTCAGATTAATCCGACTTTTTCTCTAAAATTTATATTCAAATTAAATGGGGATTTCAATCTCTATTAGTAATAAGAAATCCTCTGTTTCGTTTCTCACTCATCTTTGAATTTATCGGGGTCGTCTCATTCTTAAAATTCGGTCTTCATGAAAACGTATTTTTCTATACGACAAACTTTGAAATTTAGTATTTTGATTATGAAATAAAACAGCTCTTTATTTATATAACAAACTCAGGTTATTCATTATCTAAATCCAGCTTAATTCACGGATTAATATTAATGAAATCGTTGGATATTACACATAATAAGCATAAAAAAGAACAAAATGGAAAAAGAAAATCAATTCTACTTTATAAGAAACGATAAAAATAAAACAAAATGATTTGCACTTTCAAAAATGAAATAATTAGAAAAATAAACACTAACACAAAACGAAGGAAAAAAAAAAAAGAAAAGCAAAACAACAATCACCATAAAATAAATAGCAAAGAAAATTTAACATACCTCTTTGTAGTTTTTTAGAATAACTATTGAATGGTAAAAATTAAAGTTTTATCATAAATTTTAAAATAGCAATTATTTGTAATTTGAAAATATGACATGAGGTGTGTGAAGAGAAAAAATAAAATATCATTATTTTTTGTAATGAAATTTAATCATGTAATTAAGTCTATTATAATTATTATTTTTTATTATTTTATATGAGAGTCTTTTTTAATAAGAAATTATAATTAAAAGGGACGTGAAGAATAAAAATACTTGTGTGAATATAATTACCGTTACTTAATTTAATTTTAAAAATCTATTATTTACTATAATTTTTTATATTAATTAAAAATACGAATAAAAATTTAAACTCATAATTTTAACAATTTTCTCAATTTTTAAATAATCGTTGGGGTGTAATTTTCCCGAGAAAGTGCTTTCTGCGTATGTTCATGGGTCAAGTCACTCTCCTAACTTATATTATATATACGAGTGTGAGCAATAATGTAACAACGTCAGAGAAAAGGACAGTTGTATTGATTAATGTATTTGAAATGAAATTCTTAACGGTGAAGCTGACTTGATGACTCGGCAAAATTCTTAAAATGAATCCGAATTCCAGACTTTTTGCTATTTGTCTTTGTCGAAGCATTGAAAAGGGCTCGGAGTGAAATTTCTCTGAATCCCATATCATTACATGAGCATGTCTAGTAAAATCGCTTTCTGACTCCTTAACCTTTTTATCTAGAAAACAAGAATAGTACAAAAGGATAACAGGAGAAATTACTCGAATGTAACAGCCATAGGATAGCGATCCCTTATCAAACTTCACAGCTCTACCGTATCCTAATAAAAAAAAAAAAAAAAAAAAATGCTTTAAGAACAATATCGGTGTTATACATTATCATTAATAGAAAACGAATCTTTTTTATAAACCTTAAACTCATTCTTTATTAGTAGGTGGTGTTAAAGTATGACTTTTATAGCATTGTTCTATCTCAGTCACGTATCCAATTCCTATCTTTTTAAGTTGAGGAGATCAATCAATAGGACGTACGGAAATTTTGGTACCTCCAGGTAAGGTAAGAGGCGAGAAAACGACAAACAACAATAAAGTGAGCAGCATACGTACTTTCAAAAGACAATAAAACAAACAAACGACACTAAAACTGGAAATGAGATCTAAGGCAGGCTACAACAAAAATGTTAAACGACAAAAAAATAAAACGACAGTGAAAGAGGGAATTACACCATCAATGGAAAACGACGATATAAGAAGCAAACGGCAACAATTAGAAAACGACAAAATAACTTGTAAAACAAAAATTCTGATAAACGAAAAGAAAGAAATGACAATAAAAGAATCAAGATATGTAAAAAAGAAAAATGGCAACAAACAAAGAAACGACAGTAAAAGACGCAAACTCCAAAAACCAAGAATGTGTCAAGAAAAATTAAACTGAAAAAATAAAACAGGTACACGAGAAGAAAGATACACACAACAAAAAAGTGTAAACGACGACAAAATAGGAAGAACAAAGATAACACTCCAACAACAGGTATAAAAAAGAATCACTAAAACGGCGACAAATCTATAAACGACAACAAAATCGTAAAAAAGAGAAAAAAAAAGAAGCGAGTGAAAACAAAATGAAAATCGAAAAAACAGAAATTAAGTTAGAACCAAAAGGTAACAGATGAGAGTAAAACTTAAGTAGGGAAAAGGAAAATATTAAACGAGACTAACAATAATAGAGGCAAGCGACCACGAAACGAGAAACAATAATAAAATGCAAACGACAACAAACTTGTAAACGACAATAAAAAAAAGTAAGAACAAAAATGGAAAACGACAACAACCCATCTCCCTAACGACAGTTTGGCTGCAAGAAAAGAATAGTCCATTGATCGATAGCCTCTCCTGAAATTTGTTTTAAATCACTTTTAATCACCATTGGCCTTGTCTACCCCGCAAAGATATTGAATAGACCAGCTTTTTTTAAGTACTATTTTAGCTTTCTTATTCCCTCTCTCTGTTTTCATACTTTTTCTCTTTTATTTCCGTACCAAAAATGTACATTTATCGATAACAATAATAAGTAGAGTTTTTTAAACAGAGAACCTGATGCAAAACACCATACCAAATCTTTGAATCAAACATGATTGCAGACAATGCATCAGCATATATAACAATTTTTTAATACATACAATTTCATTCGGCACAGACAAACATGGGAAATCTTCTTAGCGTGGTGATATGGTAGAAATAGTAAGCCCGTTGATGGTAGGATCTGTTGATGACATTGACTGATCATTGGGAACAGCGACTCTACCCACAGCAAATGCTGGCTTTGGTTCAGGAAGTGAAACTGACTCACTTCCCTTCAAAAACACAAGGACACTTGACATGGTGGGCCTATCTGCTGGGTCTTCTTGGACACATAGAAGCCCAATATGTATGCATCTTCGAATCTCGTCGGTTGGGCTTGAACTTGATTCTCTCAACAAAGGGTCCACAAATACCAGCTCTTTTCCTTCCTTCCATAGTCGCCATGCCTGTGGACATGAATAGTTAATTTGAACAAAATTATTATTTTCTTGGTCTGATTCGTTTTCACATATAGTTGAATGTTGTATGAGACAAAGAAACGTACATATCCAAGTAATGTCTGGGCTTGTTTTGTAAGGTGGAATCCACTGTTCTTTTTGCCGCTAATTATCTCAAGCAAGATCACGCCAAAGCTAAAAACATCGGACTTTACGGAGAATATTCCCTCCATTGCGTATTCTGGAGCCATGTATCCGCTATCACAAAAATTGACATTATCATGTTAGCAAGAGGATCAATTTTCTTCAAGAATTCATGGGAAAATTTTCATATTGAAGCTAACTTACTATGTTCCTACAACTCTTTTGGTGTTATTGGTGTTTTGATTCTCACAAAATATCCTTGCCACGCCAAAGTCTGATATTTTAGCAACCATTTCATGGTCTAATAGTACATTGCTTGGCTTGAGATCTCTATGAATGATTTTAAGCCGGGAGTCCTCATGAAGATAAAGAAGCCCCCTTGCAATTCCACTAATTATATTGTAGCAAGTCTTCCAATCAAGTTGAGACCGTCTTTCTGAATCTGGAATTCGGTATGTACACAAGCCCATTTCAGTATCTAAATACTGTAATAGTAAATCACTATATACGAGCAATATTTCTAAGAAAGTAGCAGAGGAACAAACCAAAGATGAAGAAGTTAAGGCTTCTGTTTGGCATGAACTCATACAACAAAAGCTTTTCCTCTCCCTCTATGCCACATCCCAAGAGCCTCACTAGGTTCCGATGCTGAAGTTTTGCAATAAGTTTGACCTCATTTCTGAACTCTTCTAGGCCTTGCCACGACTTCTTCGACAATCTTTTCACTGCTACTTCCTTTCCATTTGGCAGCACACCCTGAAAGATTTTCCAAAATTCAGATATTTAACAAACAGCCTACAAAAAGAGAGAATTCTGTGTTAGGTTACCTGGTACACAGTGCCAAAACCACCTTGACCAAGCTTGTTTGAATCCTTAAAGTCGTCGGTGGCGGCCCTTATAGTGGTCAGATCCATGAAAGGAAGTTCCTCGGAAGTCACCAGATTACCTTCTTGTGTGATCGTTACAGCCGTGGGGCTTGCCAATTCTCGTAACAGAGCGCGCTCACTTTTGTTATCTACAGAGGAAATTTAATGCTAATCGGTAAAACAAAATATAATTTCAGAATCTCTTGCAATTTAGATTCATTCACCTCTTTGTCTTCTCTTCAAATGTTGGAAATATACCGTACAAGACCCAATGATGATAAGTACTAGCAAAGTCGACGCCAAAGTGACCGCCATAACCTCCCAAATCTTCAATTTAGCCCCTGCTTTTTAGAGGAAACAATTTCCTTGAATTCCAAGTTCCTATAAACCGTAAAACATTAACTAATTTTGCTTTCTCCTTCAAATGGTTTCTCCTAGCTTTGTTTGGCTTATTTAGATCCATCTAAAAGGTGACTCTTGGTACCATTTTTTTTTATATGTAAATTTAAAAAGTTTGCATATCGATATTAATTAAGAGAGAAAATAAAAGAAAGTTTGAAATCCGAACCTTGTGGAAATGGATAAACCAACAGAGAAGTTGATGAATCGTTGTAGAATTGGTAAAGCTCGAACCTCACGTTACAGTTCTTACTAACGACAGTTCCACCTTGGCGATCGGAGCAGCATTCGGTAAGTTCCGAAAAGACTGATTGTAAACAGTTATTACAGTCACCCCCAGAGATGTCCCTGGTACACTGTAACAGACCATAGATGGTCTCCTCATCCGAAAACTTGATTTTCCCTGTTGCGAACATGCGGTTAGAAGCATTAAACGCCGCTTTGTCAGAAAGTTTATGCATCAAATACATCAAAACTTTGTTAAACAAAATGGGATCTTTTACAGGCTTCTTCTTCTTATTAGTCTCCGGAAACATCCCAGTATAGACCTGCATCGGCACGAGGATCTCAAACGAGTATCGAACTTGGCAAAGCTCGTACCATATAATCGCATCTTCACTCTTGCAATTGTTCAAGATACGATCGCTCGCGTCCTTGATGCAATTCTGACAGACAGTAGGGTTAACATCGCCTCTACAAAGCGTTTGTCCATAGACTATATCCAGGTTCTCTCCAGCGGAGGTGTTGTAGAAACCTCCTAGTGGTGTGCCGCGGCTTGTGTTTGAGGACAAGTCATTGAGGAGAAGCCTGAGGTTGTTTTCAAATTCGCTGTTACTACTGTAGTTTATGTTAGATGAACAATCTGTGTAAAGAGGGTCTGCTCTAGAAAAGACGGAGAGGATTGAAAGATGTATGATAAATATAATGAAAAGCATGGCTAAAGTTGAACCCTTTTCCTAGATTTCATGAAATGGTTAGCTTTCAATATGAGTTTTTTGCAGTTGTTAAGGCTTAGTGGAGGGAGTCTTAACCACCATAGATCTGTAATTGTATGTGATCATAGGAACACATTATCGTATAATATGGGATACATGGTGTTTCTATGACTAGCTTGTTGAAAAGTCACCGTGATAATTTTATTCATATATATTATGAAGCTACAAATGAGAAAATCTCATGCTGAAGCGGGAAACTTCCTTGAAGATTTTGGAAATTGAGATGATATAAGCAGGTAATTAATAAATTATATCTCATAAAAAAAAAAAGTCAAATAGTAATCCTTTAGCCTTTAAATGTTTATAGATTTATGGTAAAAGTCTTCCAAACTTCTTCAAAGAGTGAGCTTGTTTTCAAATGAAGGAAAAATATGACTTTGATGACTTCTAGCATCCAAAGAATCTTTGATAAAGGGGTTCTAGCAAAAGGACAGTCACAAGAGCAAAGGAAAAGGAGAGATTTTGGAGATTTACTGACACTTGTACGTCCATTAATGTCAACTATCAGCAATGCTATATATATATATATATATATATATATATATATATATATTAAGGTGGAAATGAAAATTCATATGAGATTTTGGATACTTTCGATGAGGTGAAAAAAAATTAATTAATTTTAGATTCACAATAAAAACAGAATGGAAGAATGGGGAATAATAGAAAAATAATTTGAGACCCCCCCTTTTTTTTTTTAATGAATCGGGTGATAACGATCATCAAGAGATGATATAGATATGCTAGCAAATAAGATGAGTTTTGTTCTCTTTTGAAAGGAAGAGAGAAGAGAGAGGGATGAGAGAAAAGAAATCATAAGCATTTTCCTCGCAAACAATAATTCTATTAATATTAGTACCCACAATGCAAAGTTTGGCATAATATATTGCTAGGCCTTACTGTAAAAAGTGTAATTTCATCGACAATGAAAACGACTATATGTTTAGCATGGCATTAAAAGCATGAAAAATGTTCTTGCACGAAGTACAATCCAACTTGCATTTATCTAGTCCCTCTAAAGATCTCTTCATTAATGTTCCATCTAGTCAGCATAACTTATTACTAATTGTCTTTATCAATGCTAAATATTATTATTATTATTATCATTATTATTATCATTATTTCTTTTTTTGTTCTTACTGTATGCCACTTGGGCAGGCAAGAGGCTGCCCGCGCTGACTCGCTAATTATTTAGTTTGTTATATTAGACAGGTCATCAATTAGTAACACAATTAAGGGTCCTAGTCAAATTCAATGGATCAAAACAAACAATGAGACAGATAACTGGCTTAGGACCACTTGCATTATAAATCACGTAACAATCTGTATATTATTAACCACACATTGTCCAAAACCAAAAGGAATTGCTCAAATATCTATGGTTGTTAGAGCTTATCCAGCTTCATTTTCATATAATAAACTAAACTTCTTTAGGATTTTATTTATTTATTTATTGTATTACTACGTACTGCTTCTAGTAAGCCAATTTAAGCCAATGAGATTTTGTAAGGATTAGTTGACTTCTAGTTTTTGGCTCTTTTGTGGGAAGTGTTTTCCTTGTGCAGTACTCGTAATATATAACTGTAATATCTTGCGCTCAACTTATTTAACCTTATCGTTCTTTTTTAGCCACGCATGTTGACTTTTCAGAATGCAATTGTTTTGAAAAATGTCTTTTCAGATGCAATTAATTACGACTAAATGATGATAGTCATTGTTAATTTGTTACAGGCTGCTTGACTTGGTCAGTGAATACACTTTCCAATTCCGCGTTGATAAGTGAAAGGTAAATAATCTGACCCTGTGGAAAATAAGGTGACAGAAAAGTCTCTTGAGGATCATAATAATTTCCAGAGAATAGAGATAGAAGACGACTGCAAATTGGAAGTTAAGAGGAACTAGGAAGGTTCCAGCCAATCGCTTATTTTCTTGGAAATAATTCTCGGTAAAGAGAATTACTAGTTAGATAGTTATGTTCATTAGAGCACACAATTTTTAATGCAAAAACACCCCTAGTGATTAATGAATATATGTATAAAGTGATCAACCACACCGTCAAATAACAGCAGAGACCTTTTACCATCTGCCATAAGATACGTACGTGTGGAATTAATCTATTTATCCATTGTTTACTTTATTAATTTGAGTTTTTAATTCTAGTTTTAATACAGTTAAAAACTCTCAGAAAAAATCACATCTAACTTTTTCTATTACGTTAAAAACTCGAAAATGAGTTAAGTACAACTTGTGCATTGTTATGCTTCATTCGAGTTAAAATCAGCTCTGGACATCATCATTTAAAGGCTTAGATCATTATAAACTCCTAGAGTTCAAAGAGCGTTCAATAACTAGTACTAGAGCATTCAACTCCTTGAGGCACAAGAACCAAGACAGGTTAAGATGTATGGTTCCAAATTGCTTAAGAAAGGTTATAAATATTAGTTAATAAGTAACGACGCCATCTCCTAATGCTATGAGGTCTTTTGAGGTAAGACCCAATAACAAAGTTGCATGAGCTTAGACCCAAAGTGGATAATATTATACCAAATAGAGGTGTGAGTTGTTGCGCACAACAAGAACCTCGGTCCCTTATGTACTTTGTTCCACGATGAGTTCTTAGCTACTATTTTCTCCAAGCTTCGTTGTGTATGCCATCACGATTCAACAATATCTGAAATACGAGGAATAACTGCCAAAACAACCACAAATGGCATGAGGCTCCCGAGCCCTAGGTGCAACCTCCACAATCTCAGAGTGGCAAGAGAATGGTGTTTAGTGAACCCAAAAATTGGGAACCCGGGATGAGACCACGTTGACCAATTTCAACGTCAGAAAGCCTGCTATAAAAAGGAGGAGGACAGGGCTAAGTATGGATTTGGATTCTGTTTCTTTTACTAGGCTTTATCTTTTCTTATTTACATATCATGTTGAGAGACTGTAAGAATGAATTCGAGTATGTAATCTCAAAAATTGAAAGTTTAGAAACTATAGTAGACGTAGACTACATTGACCCGAACCATTCTGAACCTTTGTGTTTCTTCTTTTGTTTTGATTTCCATTTCATGACTTTGCCTGATGGCAAACATCACATGCCCATGGCCAACATTTAGTCACCAGTAAACTAAACTTAAATTTGATAATTTCACCTTTGTAGATTCTCATTAAAGAACTGCATTTTACACAATTTTAAAAATGGAATCAGTTAGATTCACAAAACTAAAAAGGATTGTGTATCTCATAAACAAGGCAACGTAATTGGGATCACCAATTGAAGCAGAAATCTAGTATTAATAAGCTGCATATCACCGAGGCATAACATCAGAAACTGTGACACCATTGACAGAGCAACTGTAATTGACACCCGATTCACAATGGCGTCTAAATGTCCCCGCGGAGAAGGCTGGTCGTTTGGGCTGGCAAAGAGTTGCAGATTCACCTTTCAACATTACCACTACAGACGACATGGTTGGTCTGTCATATGCGTCTTCTTGAACGCACAGCAATCCAATATGGAGATAATTTAGAAATTCCTCAGGGTCACAAGAATCAGCAACCAGTGGATCAATCAGTTCCTGCACTTGTCCTTCATGGCATAAGTGCCATGCCTGCACATGAGGGACAAAGAAAAGGTTAGAATTTGTTTGACAATGATATATATATATATATATATATATATACGTGAGGAAGTTTGATGGGACTAAAGACAGAAAGGCTCACATATCCGAGGAGGTTTGGAGCGCGGTTTGTTTGATGAAAGCCAGAATTTCTTCTTCCAGTTATGATCTCAATCAAGAGTACTCCAAAGCTAAAAACATCAGACTTGATAGAGTATAGCCCCTCCATAGCATATTCTGGTGCCATGTATCCGCTATTTTGCACCAAATAAATAAATAAATATATATATATATAAAAAATAAAAAAAAAAAAGCTAAGAAGTACTAGCATTTATAAATAAGAGCTTGTTTGGTATCAAGACCTATGGTTGTTTGTTAAGAGAGAAAGGAGGAATGAATGGATTGAGTAGAGATTTCAAGTCTTCCAAAGAACCTAAAATATAATGTCTCAATATTGATGGATTAAAGGAGGGAATTCATAAACACAGTGAGAGAAAGGTCATTTCCTGCCTCTTTATTTTTCTCATCTAGATTATATCTTTCCTTCCTACCAAACAAAGACTTAGAACAAAAAAGAAAAAAGAAGAAAAAAAAGAACTTAAATGGGTTAGAGCATTACTATGTCCCAACTATGGTGGTAGTATTAGCTTCTCCTTCAGTTCCTTCAAAAATCCTCGCCATTCCGAAATCGGATATCTTAGGATTCATATCAAAATCCAGCAGTATGTTACTAGCCTTTAGGTCTCTGTGGATGATTCTGAGTCTAGAATCCTCATGAAGGTAAAGAATTCCCCTCGCGATTCCACCAATAATCTTTAGACGTATACTCCAGTCGAGCTTTGCACGCATCTTATCTAACATGAACAGAAAATGCACAGTTGGGTTATAAAATCAGTTTTTTACTTAAGGTAAAGAACTTTATAGTAAAAGGCAATGTTACAAACCAAATAGAATGACATCTAGACTGCTGTTGGGCATGTATTCATAAACAAGCAGTTTTTCCTCTCCATCTACACAAAAACCCAAAAGCCTGACCAGATTTTTATGCTGAAGTTTCATTATCAGTAGAACTTCATTTGTGAATTCCTCTGAGCCTTGCTCGGAACCAATCGAAAGCCTCTTGACCGCCACTTCCCTTCCATCATTTAGTGTGCCCTGAAAAAAAAAAAAAGAATAGTATTTAAAAAAAAAAGTACAAATCTTCATTGCAAGAGGAAAATTGATTCCTAGTTTCTTCTTAAAAAAGAGGTTGAAGTTGTTACTACCTTGTAAACAGGGCCAAAACCGCCTTGTCCAAGCTTATTTGAATCAGAAAAGTAGTTTGTAGCCGTGTGTATGGTTGTCAAGTCAATATAGGGAAACTCCTGATCTTTTGGATAATTTCTTTTGAATATTTTTTGGCAAAACACACCTTGATCATCTCCTATAACAGAAATCAAATTTCCAGTTTAGCAAAAAAATTTAAAATAAAATATCACACACACACAAACGCACACAATTACTTCTAGTCTTTCTTCTGTTAGCAGCATGATAGCAAGCACAAGAACCAAAAAGTGCCACCACCAAGCAAGCTGATCCAACAGTAATAGTTGTAATTTTCCATATTTTCCTTCCGTTACCTGCATTCCAAAGCAATATTTAGTTCTCCCAAAATTATTCTTCACCACTTCTCAGTACTAAACAAACCATGAAATATACCTACACATATATGCATGTATGTATGTAAGAACAATTTTCTTACCTCTTTTGTTATGATTATCTGGTGGACTAGAAATAGGGTCAGATCCAGTTTTGTAAAACGGGTACAACTCATACCTCAGATAACAGCTCGGACTAAGAAGCCTTGCCCCGATAGAATAATTATACTTATGAAGGACATCTTGCGTTGCCCTTTGAAGGCATTTACTACAAAAATTTGGAGACAAGTCTTTAGTGCACTGAACTAAGGCATATATCGTTTTATCCTCATAAGAAGCTTCTCCTGTAGCGTACATGTTTGATGAAGCATTAAAAGCCGCCGACTTGGTGAGACTTCTCAACGTTTTCTTCACAACGGAGCTGAACTTTTCCGGGTCCTGAATTCTTTGCACGTTGGCTAAGGGAAGATTTTCCGAGAAACTCAGCTTGCCGAAGAAGTTGTAGTCGGAGTATCGTAGCTGGCAATACTCCTCGTAAACGACGGCTTCTGTTGAGTTGGGACAGAGCCTTCTGATGTCTTCCTGCGACGCCCGGATCATGCAGTACCGGCAGGTCTCGCTCGAAACGTAGTTGAGGCATATGTAAAGAGCGTAAACTTTGTGATTCTTGTCGTTGCCGTTTGAGGTGTTGTAGAACTTGGAAGAAGAAGCATTTGAAGTTAGAGTTTGGAGCAGATCAATGAGGTTGTTCTGAAATGGACTGTTTTCGGTGTAAGTAGTTGTGGTTGAGCAGAAATTGTAAGGAGGGCTTTTAGGAAAAGCGCAAGCAAGGTCGTAGAGAATAAAAGAAAGCAAAAGAACAGGAATATTGGCTTTCACAAGGGCGTGAAGATTGTCCATATTTTGCGTTTTGGTGACTAGAACATTGATCATGGTAAGAGATAATTGCGTACTTAATTTATGTATAACTGAACTTTTCTCTGTTTGATTTTGGGTCAAGTTTTTTGGATGCTTTCTTTCAATTTACAGGTAACTTCTTGGAAGAGTGATTCAATGGTTACAGTCACCGTCCGTGTACGTTCTCTGAATGATCCAAGTCGTGTGTATTTTTCAAGATAATACTTTGAGTCAGCGTAGCAAATTATATATAACATAGCATATAGTATAAATAATGCAAAATACTTCAATCTCATTTGATCAATTGTTTCAAATCAATCACTTACCATTGTTTAATTCAGGAGGATCAAAGTCTTCTAACAATGACAAGTTGACTGACTTAGAAAATAAAAATAGTGGGACTTCATTTAATAAAAGCATAATTAAAAGGGTGGTTCCTGGAAATTTCCTTCCAGAGTGCCATAACTTTTTTTTTTTTTTTTTTTTTTTTTTTCTAATATCAAATCTTGTTTTTTTAAGTGTTTAGTTTTTAATTTTCATTTTAATTTTCTTTTCTTATTGAACTACTTAATAATTACGTTGCTATCTTATGACATTTGAACTCAAAACTTTTTGCTAAGAAAATTTGAACTCAGAACTTAATACAATTAAAATTTTCAACCAAAAAAAAATAGTACAACTAAAGCAATTATGCTAGTTTTAATTGGCCTAAAAGTATTTTAGAATACCTCATTCTTCTCATTCTTCCTCTCCACCTCTGCAATTAACCTTGCATAAAAGTAACAATACACCTAACTACCAGGCACAAAGAGGGTAGACTCTTTAATTATCTATATAATTTTAGTGTAATGTATTAATTTATAATTTTATTTTTTGGGGTTATTTTTAGCCTCTCAAATTATAAGCGTTATATAACTTTGGTCCCTAAATTTTTAATTTTGCTAAATTAATCTTTCAGCATATTTTTATACGGTTTTAATCAATGACATTAAAATTGACACAGAATTTATAAAATTTCAAAGAGAGAATCACATATGAGTTCTAAAAATTTTATAAAAATGGTTACATTAAATGCAAATATACTCATCAAAACTAGAACCATTTAAGGTGACTATTTCCGTAAAAGTACAATTTCTATGGTAGTTATTTTTTAGGGATTAGAACTGTTTAATATCAAAGTTCATTAAATAATTATTCTAAATTAAAAATTCAGAAACCAATATGAGACGATTACTCGAAGAGTAAGAAATAAGAATACTAATACTTCTCCCTTCAAAAGGCCAAAAAAAAAAAAAAAAAAAAAAAAAACTAAATACTTCTGTTTTTTAGATGAAAAAAAAATACCTCCGTTTCTCTTCTTATTTTTTATTTTTTATTTTTTTACAACAGTTGGATTCTTTACTCTAGTGCCAGGCTTGTTTTCTACTCCGTCGACATTCAAGAGAAATCTGCGTGAACAATTGTCATTAGTCTTGGGAACTAAAAAGGCAAATTCTTTTGGGTTATGGCACTCACTGTTACGAGATTTGCTTCCACATTTGGCTCGTCTTCTGCACTCGCTCGTCTCATGTTGGGCAACTCATATCTGCAACAAGACTTCCGAGCGTTGTCTCTGTGGCGTGCCGGCCATTTTCACGCTTCATTCTTCTGCTCCGTTGCATCCGGTGAGCCCCGGAGACCTTTCTTGCCTAAGTTGGTAATCTCCACTCATTTAAAAAAATGCCTTACAACTGTTTGTGAAAATGTATCTGAGAAAATGTATTTACTTTACATGGTCTATGTGGGACTTTTCTTGAGCAAATTTCGCGTTTAGTGCACATTTTCAGTGGTGGGTCACTGAGCTTTTAGTTCGTAGAGTTCTACTCCAAATTAACTAGCATTTTGCAAATGCTCTGAATTTCCAAGATTAGAGGATGGTGGTGGAACAAATAATAACGAGTTTCAGAGATGGTACAATGGAGAAGGAACTTTCCACAAGTCAGCTCGAATTGACCCGACAGCGGTTGTCGATGTTGGTGCCGTCGTTCATTCAAAAGCTGTTTTGGGTGCACATGCTCATATTGGATCAGGAGCTGTTGTTGGACCTTCTGTTACTATTGGCCATTCAACAAAGATATGGTATATAATAGTATACTGGTCTTTATAATTGGAAACTTGCTTTAAATTGGATGTCTTATTTACTTCTTCTTGCTATCTACATTAGTGTAATTTTCTTAATGAAGTTACTATTTTCACTTGTACTTATTTTGCTCATAATTGAACTGCCTCATTTTCCCAGGTATAACGTTACCCTTTCTAATTGCACTATAGGTGATTTGTGTGTGATCCACAATGGCGTATGCATCGGTCAAGATGGTAATAGAGATTATTACAAGCTTGGTTCAGTTTCATGCAGTTGATAAAAACTCTAGAGATTACAAAATTGGTTCTTAATTAGCATCTGATAGACGTTCATTATAAAGGCTCAATCATCTATTGTATTCTAGATGTGTCTGAATCTATGTTTGCACAGTACCAAGGTTGATATGAATCAAATTTTTTTGTTTGTATATGTTTCAACTAGTGTACAATTCACAGTTTTTGAAAGCAAGATCTATAACTGCCTCCAAATACGCTTTTTCTCAAACTTTAATTTGCTTTGCTAAAATCTGAAAGATACTTTCTATGAGGATTGCTTTACTTCTACCTCTTGGGTAGCTTTTCACTTTTGAAAGTGTACATTATCTGCTTAACTAATGGGCAATGTACTATAATTTACATGGACCTTTTCAACTTGTACACTTCCTTTATGCGTAGTAATTGATTACTGAAGTCAAAGCAGTTGCAACTATATACTGATTACCTTCTCTTCTGATATTTGGCACCATGTTTATACCCGCAGGATTCGGATTCTTGGTGGATGAGCATGGAACTATGATAAAGAAGCCTCAAGTAAGTGCTGCTTCTTCAACAATCAGATTTGAACCTAACTACTGTTATTTGCTTTACTTTTTGTTTAGTTTTCTGGAATCCTTCTTAGTTTCCTCTTTGTACTTTATTTTTCACGTGTCTCTCAATGGCTACAAATCATGTGATCATGGACTTGCAGATACAGAGATATTTTCATCAGTTCCATGTCAAATGTCAATACGTGGATTTAACATTTTTATTGCACTGCACATTCTCACCAGCTTGTATTGAGAGAACATATGATGTTGAACTAGTATATTTTGTTTAATGTTTTGCTTGATTTGTTAAACTGTTAGATTATCAGTTGAATTATCTAACTTTCTCCCACTGTTCTCGCCCACTCAAAATCGAATCGAAAAGCTGCTATATGCTAGGATAGGGAACAATGTGGAAATTGGTGCTAATACATGCATTGACAGAGGCAGGTGAGACATGTATTGCTTTTCATCATACATTTATAAACTTGTCCTATCCTTCACATTCTTTTCGGGATATCTTAATCAATTAATCATACCAATAATTGCTTATGGTATTATTGCAGTTGGCGAGATACTATAATAGGCGATCATTCAAAGATTGATAATTTGGTTCAGGTTGGCATCTACTTTCCTAGTCTGAATCTACATATCCTGGCTGCGTGAATGATTCAATATCTGATATCTTATTCAGATAGGTCACAACGTAGTTATTGGAAAGAATTGCTTGCTCTGTGGTCAAGTTGGGATTGCAGGTTCTGCAACGTAAGTTTTACCACCATTCTCCTCCCACTTTACATTACCAACTTGGCCCAGCTACTCTCCTCCCACTTTACATTACCAACTTGGCCCAGCTATGCCCAAGAGTTATTTGCTTTGATCGCTTTATCTGTTGTAGGATAGGAGACTACGTAACTATGGGGGGGAGAGTGGCAGTCCTTGATCATGTTTCTATCGTATCAAAGGTACTCACTGAACTACGGGAGTCATTCTATCTGCCTTTGTTAGAGAAAATGTTAAGCGATCAAAACTATCATCTCACTCATAAGGTTTGGTATTCACCTTCTATTACTAAACTGAGTATGGATTGTTGCAGGTCCGTCTTGCAGCTACTAGTTGTGTCACAAAGGATATTGTAAAACCTGGTGACTATGGAGGCTTTCCCGCGGTAAGTATCACTTTTATTCTCGTGAGAAAGAAAATAAAGACACTATTACTCTTTTTTGTTTTTGGTAATTTAAGATACTATTAATAAACCAAAAAATAAAACAAAAAAGAAATATTAATATCTGCCAAATACCAAGAATAAAGTGTAGGCCCAATTTTGAGCATTTTTCCGGCTTGAATCTTTTTAGTTTTCTCTAGTGTTGATTAAGTTTTACTATGTAGGTTCCAATTCAAGAGTGGCGAAGGCAAGTTGCCATGCAATCTCGGATATCAAAGAAACAGAATCCTTGAGAATCATCGGTAACAAATTAGACCGATTATGATAAATATTAAAAGCCTTTCAATGTCAAATGTGCTCGTCGGGCACTTGAATCTGCTGAGCAAAAAGAGGATAAATGGCATTTTAAATTGTGATTGTGCCGAATTTTTCACCGTCTTTGCATTTTCTCCGAGACCCTTTGTACGTAATTCTAAATTATATACCTTGTAAACAGTGTTAGTTGCTTTTTCTTTCAGTGGTATGTTAGAAAGTTTGCTAGGTAAGTTCCGAGATCTTTCAAATGTGCGAATAAAGCACTAGGTAAGTTCGAGATCTTTCAAATGTGCGAATAAAGCACTAGGAGCTTTTACATGTGTATTTTCTGTCTTGTTAACTTTTCTTCCTTGCTTCATTTGCACGTAAAAGGCCAAGGCAAGTTTCTTTTGTACCATGTTGTTTTCCAGCCGTTATATATGGTTCTTTGTTGATAGATTTTCTTTTCTATTTGCAACCAAAAACTTGAATGGAAAGTATATGATAATAAAAAATAAAAAATAAAAAAAAAAGACTAGGAATAGAACAAAGAAAAAGATGAGTCGCATCTTTTGGTTCTCCTCTTGAAGGTCTTAAGTAACATCTTTTTTCCTTGCAAAAGAAACAGTTCTATGCGACGTGATGTAAATTTTTAATACAAATATGCGTTGATCTGATCGTTAAAAATTTAATTTAACAGTTTAAAACGGAGTGTTTTACAGACGGATTTTTTTAAAAGAATCTCACCGTAGAGGCTTTTATAAATAAAACCATTTAAAAACTAATATAAAAACATGTTTAAGTCATGATATTACAAATTGAATCATTTCTAAGAGAATAGAATGATTATACAACAAATACAAGCGAATTAAATCCCAATAATCTTATAAAATAATAAAAGCAAAAAAAAAAAATACACAAGATCCAAATCATGCGAAATAGACAGGGCACTTCCTATTCTTAGAACCGGGCAAGATAAGTCCATCGGGGCCCACATCGACGTCACAGTTGGCATGCATCCGATGGCGCTTACTCTCCCACGACGAAACCCTAAACCTAATCATGGACGTCAGCTCCAGGCGAAACACCACCATCCCTCTCGCCCTGTCGTTCGTGAATTCCATCCAACGCTGGCTGCTCACCGTCAACGTGGCCCCAATAAACGTGCCGCCGATCACCGTCGTATTCTTTGGCTCCTGGCTAAACGGCTCGTGCATCAACGGCTTTGTTCCGATCTTCTGGTCCCGGTAATAAACCGACCCCTCCATCGAGTCGTACCGGATCCCTATGTTCTGGTTCGGGTTCCGGGCCGACGCGTTGACCGTTATCTGGGCGTCCTCGAACCCGGATTCTTGGCCCAAGCCCGGAACCGAGAACTCGTGGATGTGGAACCTGGGCCGGTGGGGGCGGAGGCTGAGCCAGAGAATGAAAGTGATGAGGCCGACGATAAAGAGAAGGCTCAAGAAGATGGCGCATATCATCTTGGAGACCCGGGTGGTGAGGCTTTCTTTGACCCGGTGGGCGTAGTATCGGGGCGTGTGGTGGCGCTTCAACGGTCGGGACTCGGGGCCCGATTGGATCGGGAGTACTCGGTCCTGGCCGGAAGGGTGCATTTTCTTGACAGCGGAGAAAATGGGAGTACTTTTGTGGTGATTGTGATCATGGACAGACGTTTTTTATTTCTACGGGGGAGATTTGTGTATTATAAGTGAGTTAGTGAGGAAGGTGGCGGGGAAGAGAAGGGACGTTGGAGAAGTTTAGGTATTTTGCATGGGAAAGAAAGGAATAAGGGATCACAATATTCACTACTGTTGTTGTATTAAAATCATCACGATCAATTTGGTTACATACGTACGCAACCTACTTTAGTACATGTTACATGTGCATTTGGCTATTAGTGTGTTTTCCAATTTGCTTTAATTACTTAGGGCCTGTTATTTTGGAGGGTGACTTAGTGTAATTTTTTAGTTGAATTTGAATTATAACTTGAGTTGAAGTTGTAATTTGAATAAAGTTGAGTAAAGTTGAATAAAGTTAGAACTTAAAACAACATGAACTTGAATAAAGTTGTAACTTGAATTTCAACTTTTTCTGAGTTTTGTTGCAAAAAAAACAACCCTTTAATTTATGTGGGCTAGCTAGGTTACGAGATGATTAAAGTTTATGGGCTCATTTTGTAGAGTTTTTGCTTTTACATTTAATCAAGGGAGAAAAAGGAAAATAGGCCAAAACTTGAGATGAATTAAAATTAATAGGCTAATAGTTTACATAAGTTAATAAATAGGTCAAATTACCATTTTCGTCCATAACTTGTCTGGTTATGAACCATAACTTAACAAGTTATTGTCTATAATTATCCATAACTTGTCTGGTTATGAACCATAACTTGACAAGTTATGGCCTATTAATTTCTATAACTAAAAATTAGCCTATATACTTTCTGTTGGATGCCGAATCGAATTCGACGGCGGAAACGTAGCGGAAAGGCGGATCGTGTATAACAAAAATTTTCACAAAACTTTTGAGATACTCTATAGATGATATTAATTTATGCATGAATAAATTAATCTCATTAATTTATATCATTCAAGGTTCAACCGAAAAAATACCTTGTAGCCGACTCGGATGATAACTTGTATTTCTTTGACCACGAACAGTCCTAGCTCCAAGCTTTGTGTTTAGAACACCAAAGTCTTCCACGTCAATTTCTTGATTCCACGTAGACGTGTGTGTGGGCACACGTGAGACAAAACAGGTTTCTGAAACACTCAAATTTCCACAAACACCAACGCATGCACGATGTGGAATTTTTGGAGAAAAATATTTTTCTCTCTTTTTCCTATGAGAAAATTCGGCCACCTCTCTGGAATTAGGGCTGAAAATTGTTTCAAAAATTGTTTCACAATTTTCTATCTATCTCATATTTAAAGAGTAGAAGTCAAACTTCAAAATAGAATCAAATCCTTATCTCCAATTTTTGAATTTGGAACAAAAAATCCCTTCCCCTTATCCTTAAGGTGGCCGGCCACACTCTAGGGATTTATCCCTGTGTGTGTGGCGCCTAAATCAGATAGGGAAGGAAGATATTTTATCCTTTATCCAGTAGTCCAATTTTAATTCAGATTCAAATTCGAATTTAAGTCAAACTTAAATTAATTTGAATTCTAAATTGAACAACTTATCAAATAAGTTTAAATGGATAAATCTAGATATGTTCAAATTCAAATTTAAATAATCTCATTATTTAAATAATAATTATTTCTCAATTAATTATTCTTCGAGTATTTAATTTTAGAATTCCATAATTCTAAAATTCCCATTTTGCCCTTTGTGTCTGGTAGAATTACAAGGATGACGCGGGGACTAATGGACCTATAATTCTGAGCACCAATAAAATTAATAATTAATTAATTAAACACTTTAATCAATTAATTAATTTTATTAATTCCAATAGTTACTCCACTATAAACTTGGAATTGCACTCTCGTAATTATAGACATTAATTACTTCTAAACTGTGAAGTATCCATTTGATATAGTCATTGCATATAGATCGATCATCCATAAATAATTCATAATTAGAGTCAGGTAGAATCCGTTAACCTCTCTAATTACATCTTTATCCTTGAGTACCATTGATTCTCTAATGGATAGTGATTCATAAAACACATTCATGAACCAGAGCGCTCTTACTAATCCAAGTACCGAATCAACACTCAAGAGAATTATTTATCTGCTTCTCTCTCAAGAAGGAATGGATTCCATCTCGTATAATAACATTCCCAAATGCCTATTTCATTATGTCTCCAAAATACAAGGAATAGGATTCAGGGTTTTGAATCCGTCACCGAGTAAATCAAAAGACATAAATCCATAAATAGGAGTTTGTTAAGAACTCGGGATTAAGATCATTCTATATATGACCATCGGTAGACTCAATTAGAATTTCTATGCTTAACGGAAATTATTAGAAATTCATATTGTGTCTGCGTCCATGTTCCACATAATCTCATTATGCGAAATACACTCATTCAATATCTCGCCATATTAACAGTGCGGATAACACCGTTCCATTCTAAATGGGAATGACATGTATTTATAATGTTTTAAGTAAAGATTCAGAACTTTAATTAAATTCATTATGAACAGTTACTTTTGATTATTATCCTTAAACATTATGCTCTCGTATATAACACTTATATACCATGTTTAAGGGTACATAAATAATCAAGGAATTTTATTTGATATTCATAAAATATTCATAAATATATGCATATAAAATGATGAATAAACTATTTTATTAAATAAATAATAAATATCCTTTTACATCTCATGCTTTCAGGACACTATTCCCAACACTTTCTTTACCTTTTCATATTGGCCTATTTTCTACTCTTTCCCTTTAATCAATAGAAGATGAGAAACAAAATCTAGAGACTTTTCGTAAGTCTTTGAAACCACATCTTATTGATAAAAATGACTTTAAAGTTTTTCAATAAGCAATAAAATTATTAGGATAAAGTCTATTATGTCTTATTAAAACTCTTATACAAGTTTAAAGATCTAATGTCTTTGACGACATAGAAGTTCTTCTGAAGCACTAAAGATCTTATGGTAGATCATCTAAACATTTTCTAAACGTAAATTGGGGGCCTGGAAGCTCCGCCAAACAAGGTTTAAAATGTCATACTAGTACTTCTGGAATTTCAGTCGTTAATGATTTTGATATACATGTTCATCATGATGTAAGACCGATACTGAGGCATATTACCTAAAAGGTTTCCGTACAGTCCGCGGAAAGCATGTTTACGGATTGATTAGTGCGTTTGGAACTCGTTCTAAAATGATTTTATTTTTTGTATAAAAATAAAAATTAAAACGTACAGAAATAAATTTTAAAAATACGTTTGGTAGTGTTTTCAAGATATTGTTTTCAATATAAAAATTCATTAATGTCTCTCTCTCTCTCTCTCTCTCTCTCTCTCTCTCTCTCTCTCTCTCTCTCTCTCTCTCTCTCTCTCTCTCTCTCTCTCTCTCTCTCTCTCTCTCTCTCTCTACTTGAGAGAGGAGAAAACGGAAACAAAAAATGAAAAACGACTAAAAGTCGTTTTTCATTTTTCTCTCATTATACACTAAACTAAAAAATCATTTTCATTTATATTTTTTGTCTTTAATTGTGCCGAACACCGTTTCTCTTCCGTTTTCATTTTTTTCTCAAAAAATGTGAAAAATGAAAATGAAAATAGCTCCAAACGCAGCTGATGTGTCTAAGGAAGAGCAAGCAAAAGAGTGTTTTGATTGATTTGGTTTTATTAATAAGCTGGTTTAAGACTGGCAATGAAATTTTATATAAATGTTCTATTTGGGAGGGCTTCTTAAGTTGCTTTTGAAAAGGTTTAGATAATCTGTCAAAAGTGCTTAAAAAAATTTTCAGTCAAAATCACAAAACAATACTTCTAAAAAGACTTTAAAAACTTGTACCTGAATTTTATTAAGGCATTATAAACTTTATTCCAACACTTTTATTCCTTATTAAAAAAATTTAAAATTTATTTTTATTTATTAATTAACTCTTTTATTCCAGAAACACTTATTGCAAAGTCGCCACTTTTACTTCTCTTTTTCTATTGACTAAAGGCAAAAACAAAAGCAAAAGCACCGTAACAAAGTACGTGTTCATTTGTTTTCTATTTTATATATGCAATGAAGGTTCGCGCGCGCAAACATATATACTAGTTATGAAACTCGAGAAGTTTTATAAAAAGATTTAATTTATTTGTCTCTTAAACACCGTTTTATAGATTAACGAATAGTCAATTAATTAATGCATAGAATCGCGACTTTCCACTACTAAATGACAACATTATCTTTTAGATTTTTCACGATTAACTAATCACTATTAACTTCAATTAAGACTAATAACCTACCGACTGCATCAGCAGCCTGCGGAGGCTCTCTTCAGAATTCACACAAAAGCAGCGAAATAAAAGACCATATTATCAGTTACTCCAACGACATTTTCATTCAAACGAAAGAAGAAATATTGAATATATAATTCATTAACGAAGCCCTTTCAATGCTCCAAAAGTAATAATTTAGGGGTTGTTCTTTTGCAACAAAACTCAGAAAAAGTTAAAACTCAAGTTACAATTTTATTTAAATTTATTTTCTTTTAAGTTCTAATTTTATTCAAGTTACAACTTCAACTTAAGTTATAATTTAAATTTAACTAAAAAATTACACTCAAATCACACTCTAAAAAAACAGACTCTTAGTTTTATATGACAACAAATTAAACACTTTTAACATTTGAACCAAGTACTTCAAAAGGCTGATAACGAGCAATGCTATTTGGCTCTCCGGAGGTGCGGCTCGCAACTTTGAAAAGTAGTCCACCTGGATCCTCAAAGTACTTTTGTTTAATTACTGTTCCATCTTCCGAGTAACCGATTTGTTGTACAAGATGATCAAGAACAAACTTCTTTGGAATAAGTTAAACAATATACCAAATGGCATTTATTCTGAGGAACAGAAATGGAGGAAAATAAAAGAAAATAAAAGAAAAGAAATGTTGAAGATTTCACTCGATCATAATACAGTTGCATTCCTTCTAATTGAGCATCAATAGCTCTATTAGTTCAAACAAAGCTTCAGTTAACCTTGGTGCAGACTTTCCTGACTTCTCCTTCCGTGCCGGTAAGAGCTCCAATCTTTCCCATGTTGACCATGGAAACACCAAAGTCATTGAAGAAAGAGGATGTCCCATAGGTGTTGGCATGACTAAGGACGTAAGCTCTTGTCTCGGCGTCGTCGAGAAGAGCGGCGTCCGATTGGAATAGGCCCCTTCTCTTGCTGATAAGAGTGTAGTAGTTCACATCAAAGATCTTGAAACTTCCAGGGTCCATCTCCACATGCGAATTTTGGTCTCCTGTCTTGCATTTTAGCTTCAGTTGCTCAATGTACTCCGGATCCAACGTCGGGTCGGTGTCGCCCTTTCCGGTGAAGTTGTAGAGACGGTTGCCGAAGGCAGAGCAGCGTGAAGTTCCAATGGTGTGTCCACCTGGAAGACATAGGTAGAAGAAAATGCTCAAATTTATATACACGTTTAATTGTATATGTATTGTACATTTCTATGATTAGGTATATAATATATCGATAAGTTACTATTAAATATAAAAATTTAATGATATAGTGTGATAAGAATTTAATATTGTTAATTATCATAAATATTTTTAATTAACTATTTAATTTATTACAATCATCATATCAATATTTAACGGTTAAAAAATTAATACTAATTCATAAATAAATATTAAAATAACTATTAAAATTACATCATGTAATATAATATATATATATATATATATATTTAGTGGCGGACGCAGCCGCTCCCACTAAGTTTCATTATTTTTCTAAAATAGTCTTTAAAAATTTGTGATTTTTCTGGTTTATCTCGTTGAAATACACTTTTTTTATATTCACCCTCACTAAATTTCACACTTTTTTATTTCTTCTAAGACAAAAGATTTTAATATATACTCCTACTGAAATATAAGTCTGACTTCGCCACCGTGTATACCTGAGAGTACCACAAGGTCTTTTACGCTTAATCCCCTTCTTGCAAAGCCTGCTTTCAATACGGTAATGTTTGATAAAGGTGATAATAGATTTTGTAAGGCCTCTGTTATGTTGGAAACTCTTCCATCTCTTCTTCCGGTTTCAACTTCCCAGTATGGTCCAGACATCTGAAGTCGTAATATATGATATAATGTCTCACTTAGTTTCTCATCAAGTAGATGATATAGATATTAATCATGATCATGGCCCGTTTCTAGCAAAGCTTTTATTTTTAATCAGTAGAGCAAGCAAGCGAAGTAAAAGTTATACCTTTCAATACATATTTGAAATCACATTTTTAAAATAGTCTTAAATGATTCTTAAATTTTTTGATTAAGCAAACAAAATTTTTGAAAATGGAGTGTATTAATCAATAAAAATATTTGAATTAAGTTTATAATATCTCATGAAAACACTGAAATAAAATTTTTAATTATATTTATAAGAGTTTTTTAAAAAAATCACGACTTTAAAAAGAAACTCTTTTAATATATTATTTAAACACATTTAAATCTTATTTATTTTAACGATTTAAATTTAAAATTTAAATTTTATTATAATAAAAAATTTTAAAAAATAATCACATATAATTTTTTTATTACAATAAAAATTTTTTTTATAAAATTAAATTTAAATTTAAATTTAAATTTTAAATCAATAAATTAAATAAATTTTTAAAAATAACTTTAAATTAGAAAAGTCAAAAGTAACTCTAAGAAAGCTCTAAGTAATAATTAGTACTTACTGCGACCACTGAATCTCTGGCTACTATGGCCAAGATGTCGGCGCACGAAACAACTCCTGGACACTCCTTCTCTAAGGCAGTCTTGATTAAGTCAATAATTTGGAATCCTCTGAGGCCTGAGTTTGGAGCTGCATTTTTCTCAGCTTGACCAGTTGGAGAATTTAACAACACTGAACCTTCACAACCCTGTGAGAGGGAAAAGAAAACGTGGTAATAAACAGTGGCGGAGTCAAAAAAAAAAAAAATTTAAGGGCATGAGGTCTATATTTTTTTTTCTTTTATTTCTTCAGCAAATAGTTTGAAACTCTTAGTAGTATTCCATCACTTTGTAAAGTTTGAAGTCAACAAAATTATGAATTGAAATGTTAGTATAATTAATTTTTGCTTTTATTTGGATTTTTAAGTTCAAATTATTAGTACTTAAAAGACAAAATTTATGTATTATTTTAAACAGTTGTATAAATATGATATTAATAAAATTGAAATTTGGGTCTCCCGAAAGAATTAAAAAATTTGGATGAATTCAGAAAATATTTTAAAAACATATGTAAAAACTATAATTATAAAATTTGCGGGGGGGCGCTCCACTCCTGGTTGTAAATGTGGTTGTATAAAAATTAATTACTAATGTTAAAAAAATGACCTTATAACGAAACATTATGTAAGGATCTCAACATATTAAGAAAGAGATGTGTCATTAATAGATACCCTGACAAAACAATCATGAAAATGCAGCCTATTCAAAGGACCAGCAAGCGAAGGTGCAACTTTCAAAGTTTCCACCATAATCTCCTTAACTATGGCCTCTGCTCTGGGGCATGTCTTTGCATAAAACCCCACTTTCAAGCCATGTGCATTTGCGCCGTGATGCAGGACAAAAAGTAATAGCACTAATTTGAAAAGGAAACATAATAGAAGTTTTGCAAAAGCCATAACTCAGAGCAGATTTTTTTTTTTTTTTTTTTTTTTTTTTTTTTTGTGATATTAGTACTGAGACACTGATGAATAAGAGCATCAATTTATATTTGGCCTTAAACCCACTAATTAAGCCTGTCACACAGAGATTGCTGTCGTTACTTGCCCACGTTTAACAATTTTTATTTTTAATTTTTTTGTTTGTCTTACATGTTCATCGAATAATTAGGCGAAATCTTGGCTCTTCAATTGTCGGACCTGTTCAAAAATTCGCATATATTCTAGGTAAGATAAGGACAATAATTGTACATTAATTTAATTAGTACGAATTATTACTTTGTGCAACCAGTATAGCTCCTAGCATCTTTTTTAATCTATGTTTCATTTGAATGAAGAATGTCAAGTTGTTTATTACCCCATTTGTCACCGTATTTTGCTCCATTAGTAGCAAAATAATTATGTATCATGCATTATAAAATTTTTAAAGCAAATATATATAAATTTAACCGTTAAAAATTTAATCCAACACTTAAAAAAAACTTTCTCTGCGGTAAAGAATCTGACATGAAATAAATAAATAAATAAACTAAAAAAAAAAAAAAAAAAAAATGTTGGATGGTATCCTTCACCTGCAAAAGTTTTAGCTAGCTACTGAGCCAACCAGACTATGAAAATTCAGCTGACCTTTCTAATAGCTTTTTCTAAATAAAATAAAATAAAATAAAATTCAAGCACATTTAGCTGACGATGTGAAATTCTTTCTTTAATCAATTTGTTTTGTAGACGGCCTAATGAACCATGTACACGTCCGTAAGGACCACTTGAAAGTAACATTGCAACTCCATATCGGATTGTTTCGAAGTGATTATTAGAAATGCTCGACATTAATTGATATAGTTGGTCAAGAATATATTGATTTGATATGCATTTGCCAACCTTGTAAGTTTTTTTTTTTTTTTTTTATAATTACCAATTTTGTTGGTTAATAATAAGGACCCGTTTAGTTTACTGATTCGAATTTTTAATTTGAGTTGAGATGTGATTTTATGTGAGAATTTTTTACTGTAGTAAAAAAATTTAAATGTGACTGTTTTTTAGAACTATTTACTATAATAAAATTTAAATCGGTAAAATAAATAAATTGTGAATACGTGGGTGGCCACTTTCACTGCTCTCTGAAAATCCCAGAATAAAAAGAATTGAAAAGATTGTGAATTATATTCGTCATTCTATTTGTGTGTACAACTTGCATTTATTCAAGATAATATATATTTGCAAACATTGACAAAGTAGTATTCTGCTGCATTATTTTATGTAGAAGAGGTCTGTGATCTGCACCGACTTGGTCTCCTAGCTAATTTCTTTTATTACATTGGTAGTTGTAAGCATGTTCACTGGAAGCATATATTCAATACATAGTAGAAGTTTTATTTATTTATTTATTTTCTCCAAATGTGATTGTGTGTTTTTAATAGTGTGTTTGGTTTATGAATTTGAATGTAATAAAAATTTATTTTTTTTATAAGAGAAAATATTATAATAAAAGGATAATCTTGATAAATATCCATTAAAATACATGAGTTAAGATTTTTATCTTTTATTCTTAATTTATAATTTTTTTAATCAAATAATTACATTAATAAAAAAGTATTTATAAAAAAAATAAAAAATAAAAATCTAAACGCATATTATTTTTATGGATAAATTCTCCGTTCTTTCAGGCTCTCTCTCTAAGCGTGAGTGTCCGCGTGTGATTCAGCCTCCATTCTCATGTTGAGATTCGGACTGAGCCCACATAAAAGAAGCCAAATTTTTTCATCTTTGCCCAAAATTACAAAATCACAAAGGCCAACCCAAACTCATCTCATTCCTTCTTTGTAATGCCTCCTTTAACTGAACTGAACTGCAATTAGTTGAACTTGGCATTAGGAAACCAAGATATTATTGGACCCTTGTTTCACGGCATTAACTTCATTGGGGTAACATTTTGTGCTATAGTATGGTGTGGATTTTTCAACTTGACGTATTTCACCAATTAAGGTCCAATAGCTTTGGGCACATGAAAGTTATGTATGATGAATATTTAACGAGCACTAGAGTAGACTACTCAATACTCACGTCACTCTCGTACGACACTGGCCTCAAATGGTGCTTGTCCCCCAACCCCACATAGGACCCGTGACTCGGATTGTGAAACCCAGTCCCCCATTTTTTTTGTCTAATTAGATATTCTTCCGTTACTTATTTATCACGTCATTCAAATTTAACAATTTAATTACATAAATAAGAACTAAGTACTAAAAATACTCTTAACAATTCTGAAACCGATGGTGATGATGGAAGACATGCGTACATAATTGCAGCCTTGGGCTGTTTTCTTGACAAAATCTTAGCTGAATTGAAATCAATACATTTTTATCATAATAAACACGGTATATAAACAACCTATTTGGTGAAGGATTCACATACATACGAGAATGTATTATCAACTTGTTAATTTTAGTATATTGTGACGCTATATATATGGAAAGTTTCAGGCCTTGGAACAAAAAGAGATTTAGATATTGAGGAATTAAGTTTATTAATGTTTGGTGCTGAAGGGCATTATAATATAGTTTTCAATCTTTCTCTGAATTTTGATTAAAAGATGATTTTTGCACATTATTTAGGGACAAAATAAAAGTGGCTACTGCGAATAGTACCTATCAGTACAGATCGATGTGGAGGCATATATTGTATCTCTATATATGTATACACATATTTTGTTTGTTTTCTGGGAGCACTGTATATGTATCCGTACATTTCTCTCTCAATAATTTCTATAATGTCATTTGTCACGTACGTGCAAAGTGCAAAGTGCAAAGTGCAAAGTGAAAAATCCTTTTTGCCTTGTGACTATGAGATTGTTGTCCCTTTTAACTGCAAATAATTCGGAAGATAAGCTGTGTTTGGTTCAGACTTTAATGGAGATGGAAGAAAGAAGATTCTATTCTCTGACAAACATGTACTCTTCATTTTAGATAGCAGGCTAGGCCTATCCCTGGTCTATATAGTGGTTTAAAAAGATTCCATCAACGTGATGGACAGGGCAAAACAGTGCCACAAATGACCCCATCTTTTGGACTTTCTGTTGTCAGATTACGCTTGCAGTATCCCTTGTTTTTTTCCTCTCGATGAATAATATATAATCTTTTTAAATTTTTAATTTAAATTGAGATGTAATTTTATATAAAATTTTTTTATTATACATTACTATAATTTAGTTTATTTGTGATGAAAATATTTATGACATATTTGTTGGCACAAATAAGTGAATCTTTACAGTGACATGTCGTGTAAATAATTTCATAAAATTGAAAAAATAATGTTGTCACAAAAATGTCATATGTCATCACAAATAATAGATGGCACCAGATCTCATATGGTGCGAAGTTTTAGCGCAAAAAAATATTTTTTACGACGACATGTCATCGCAAATAATCTATTATTTACGACGTAAATAATCCCACACAAATAAAATTTATTTTATTTTATTTTTCCGAGCAAAAAGGATTATTTTGAGGGGTGACAAATTTTTTTTGCGATGACATTAACGTATGTCGTCGCAAAACGTGATTTGTCATTCCTCAGTAAAATAAAAGGTGGAAAAATTGGGCAAGTCCTCAAAAATTATTTATGACAATATTATAGGTGACGTCGCAAATAATAATTCCAGAACCTTCCTTCTAAATCCTAAATAATTTAGTTATATTTGCGACAACATGTATCGTCGCAAATAGTTCTAGTGTCATCGCAAATAAGTTTAAGTTATATTTGCGACTACCTGTCGTCGCAAATAGTCTTTTGTGTCGTCGCAAAAAAATTTGTTATATGCCCACGAGCAGAGACTCTTCCATTTTCTCCGATCGGTCTCTCTCACTCTCTCTCTCTCAGTCGGCCTGTCACCCATTTTTTTACAGTTTTCTCACCCTAAACTCTCAAAATCTCTTTGTATTCTCTTCAAAATAAACAATATTGTATGTTTTCTTCGTTTTTTCATCCAAAAAATCTCAAAATCTAAAATTCTGCAGCCCTTGCCGAAATCTGTTGCCACCGCCGCTGCCCTTTGTCCCTATTAATGTTGCCGTTTTCAGCCCCCGTTTTAGTGGGTTTGAATTTTGTAAGTTTTTTTTATCCGAATTATTGTATTACCAAGTTTAAAATTTATGAGTTTTTTGTTATTTTAATTGTATATAATTATAGATTATAAATCTTAAAATTTGATTTATAGATTTTAGAATTTTAGAATTAGTATATAATTTGAAATTTAGATTATAGATTAAAGTTTAGATTTTGAATTTTGATATTGTTGAAATTTGATATTGAGATTGTTGAAAGTTTAAGATTATAATTTGATTTAGGTTGAGATTAAAAGTTTTAATAATTGTTCTGGGTGGCACATCTTGCAGTTATGGTGCGTCAAAATATTTTAAAAATTATTTTTTACAGGTTTGAATTTTTAGATAATAAGAAAAATATGTCGTTATAATGCCAAAATTTTATTAAAATTTATTAATTTTAAGAATTCAATTAATAGGAATTAGTTATATTAATAGAAAGAACATAAAAAATTAATTATAAACATTATGAGTGCAACAATAAAAAAATAACTTGTTCATCAAATTTGATAAAACTTATAAAATTGAAGCATAAATGTTAAACTTTCTTTATAAATGTGATTATATAGTCACAAGAAAACATGAAGTATGATTAGATGTGTTATTATTTTTATAGTCAAGATGTCAATTGACAAGAGTTGGATACATCTGATGTCTGATCAATATTGGGAAGGGCTGTCTGCGCTTATCAATATTGCAAAAGATTATGTTGATAAAAGTGGTTGTACAAGTTGTCTGTGTCAGAGGTGTTTAAACCATAAGTGTTTTCCAGTAGAAATAACTAGAACATACATACACAATATGGTTTCAATCCTTTATGTACGACGTGGTATTACCATGGTGAAGACGATGTTGCGACCAATCCAATAAATGAATCAGTTGACGAGATGGTTGCAATTATACATGATGTTGTTAGAAGTAACTCTGATCATGATATGTCAGAGGAAGTAGAAGCTGAAGTGTTAGGTGATGTGCAGCACGATGAGTTTAAACAGTTATTATTTGAGCTCGAATCGGCATTGTATCCAGGGTGTACTAAGTATTCCTCATTGAATTTTTTTGGTGAAACTCATGCATTTAAAGGTGCTGCATAAATGGTCCAATGAGTGTACAAACTCTATTTTGAAGCCGATGAAATATACATTTTCTGAAGGAAATAAACTTCCAGATTCGTATTACGAGGTGAAGACAAAATTTGGTAAACTCGGTTTAGGCTACAAGATAATACATGTCTGTAAGTATGAGTGTGCATTATTCTGGAAGGAGAATGCTGATCTACAGGTTTGTCCAGTATGTAACACCACTCGTTGGAAGAGTAAAAAAAATAAAAGGTAAAAAAGTATCTCAGAAAGTATTATGGTATTTTCCTTTGAAGGATCGATTAAGGCGTCTGTATAGCTCACGTCACACTGCAAAGGAAATGACGTGGCACATGCGTGGGTGTTCAAAGGATCCAGACTTAATGCGTCATCCAATTGATGGCAGGGAGTGGAGAGATTTAGATATGAAGTATCCTGAATTCGCTCATGAACCAAAAAACGTTTGATTAGGTTTAGGTACTAATGGTTTTAATCCTTTCGGAAGCATGACCTTATCATATAGTATGTGGCCAGTGGTTCTTATTGCTTATAATTTACCTTCTTGGTTATGCACTAAGGATCCCTGCAAGATGTTGACACTATTGATTCCCGGCCAAAATGCCCTTAGAAAAGATATTGATGTATTTTTGCGACTACTTATTGATGAACTTAAAGAGCTGTGGGAAGAGGGAATCATTGTTCGTGACGCTGCTTCAAATGCATCGTTTAATATGCGTGCGGCATTGCTAATGACTATCAATGATTATACTGTGCATGCTAGTTTGTCTGGCTAAAGTGAACAGGGGTATTTTGTATGTTCGTCATGTAATGATGCGACACCATCAAAGAGGTTGATGAGTAAAAACTGTTTTGTTGGGCATCGACGGTGGCTTTTTATTGGGCATAAAATGAGAAACAGTAGGAAGTTTGATGGTAAGGTTGATCGTCGTGCTCCTCCGCCTCGGAAGTCTATCGAAGCTCGATGTTACATTTGACGAGATAGGTTCATGGAAGGTGATTGGTGAAAATGTCAAATATTTTGACAATGCTGTCAGCTTGAATACAAGAGATATATGTGACCCATATTACAACGCCTGGAAGGACGTGCCTAAGGAGTAAAAAAGGAGGATTCAAAATCGCATGCTGGTATCTATTTGAAACAAAATTTGTTTTAAACATTTTTAATTGTGGATAGAATAAATAAGATTCATTTGTTAATTTTTTAATGTATTTTTGGATTGGTTTAACCTCGACTACGACCACGACAACGACATCATTAGAGATGTAGTTGACTGTGAAGCCAGTAAATGTTACAAGGACTGAAAGACTACCTTGCACAAACACTTTCAGAAGATGGGAGGGGCAGCAAATGAGGATTTTGTCAGGCAAAATCCCCCGAAAAACTTGAGGAGCAAATAGCAATGAAGACCTTGTTGTGATCATTTTACGTCTCTTACTTTTCAGGTTCAATTTCATTATATTTTCTTACTTTTTATTAATTAGTTTATTTAATTATTAAGTATGTTACAAATCCATCTATGATTATTGCTAGAAAAAATCTTCTACAAATTAACAAAACCGTGGCAGTCAGAAGTGGACTAGCTTCCATGGTAGAAAGTCATACTCACAACATCGTTTCGATAAGGTAATACTAATTTGCAGACTTGTTAAGTTTTTGTTGCTTTGGCTTAATAATTATTCTAACACGTTCAACTTGATTAGGTAGATTCCGAGACCCAAGAGCCAAGATTATTAATTGACAATTGGGGTGACATGCACCGTCATGGGTAGAATTTTATCAATCTGGATGCGGATCATGCATTTGTAAGTAAATTTTAAACTTATTTCTTTTTTCATATTTAACATAACATATTATACTATTTTTATTCACTTTTATTTCATTTACCTTTGTAGGCTCAAATGAAGGTGGAAAGAACCACGTAGATACAGTCTGCTGGGGAAGGTTCATCCACGGCGGTCAATGCGGAGGGGATTATATCCCCAGTCTTGGGAAGGCGCAGAGGGCGCACTAAGAGAGTGGGACCGACACTGTCATGGAGGAATCATTCAAGTGCTTCCACCTCATCATTTGCTTTGTAATCGAATGGGTCGTCAATGATTAATTTGCCCTAGAATGCCCAAAACTTGTTGAACAACCTTTACATCGAGTAACACAACATGTTCGACAACCAGTAGATTGTGATGGAAGTCATGCGCTCGATGAATCCCAACATCAACTTCTTGCCAGTTAACCGCCCCTAACCGTTAGTTCCTCTGCCGCCTGAGCGAAACAAAGAAGACGAAGATGAGGACGACGATGCTGCTAATTTAGGAGATTAAAATATCTGTTTTTATTTTTTTTATTATCAATACTTTTTAGTATTTCTCAATTAATTTACTTTTTAAAACTTATTTTATTATTGTGTTGACTATATTATATCAATTATATTATTTTATTTTATTATAAATTTTCTTCTCATTTTTATGTTTAATAATATTAATTAATATTATTAAGAAAGTACAAAAAAAATACTATTTGCGATGACATTTCTAAGGTGTCGTCGCAAATAGATCAAATTACTAGCAACAACAATGTAGTCGTAAAAGTGTTTAAAACCTTTTGCGATGAAACTATGTCGTCGCAAATACTCTATGTCATGTCATCATCAACGTCATATTTGACGGAACATTCGTGACGACTTATTCGCGACGACTGTCATCGTTAATATATTTGTGACGATAGCTCAAAATATTGTCGTCGCAAATATATCATTTGCGTCTAATTTTTTACGGCGACTCATTTGTGACGACACGTCGTCAAAAATTCAGTATTTGTGACGACATTGAGTCATTGCAAATGACCTTTTTTGTTGTAGTGGTAATAAAAAAGTTAAATGTGACTATTTATGAGAGTTGTTTACTATAGTAAAATTCAAATTCTAAACTCGTATTGGTGTAATGAACGAGACATAAAAAACATAAATGGTGAGAATTTACAATTAGCCTCAAGAAAATCTATATCTCAATTAAGTTGGTACTTATACTATGTTAAGCTCCTCAATCTTTTTTATTAAAATTAAAAAAGAAAAAAGAACAATAAAAATCTGGAAACCAAAGCCTATGGGTGCGTTTGGAATTGATTTCAAAATGTTTTTGTTTTCTGTACGTAAATGAAAATGAAAACATTTTTAGTTTCATTTTTGAATTATTTCTGAAAATGCGTTTGGTAGTTTTATTTAGAGATTGGTTTCAGTTTAAAAAAAAAAAATTGAAACTGCGTTTGGTGGTTTAATTTTTGAAAACATGTAATAATATATTAAATAATAATATATTAAATATATTAAATAATAATATATTAAATAAATATATTATTAAATATATTAAATAAATAATATTATTAAATATATTAAATAATAATATTATTAAATATCTTAAATGATAATATATTAAATAAATAACATTATTAAATATATTAAATAAATAATATATTAGATAAATACTATTATTAAATATATTATATAAATAATATTATTAAATATATTAAATAATAATATATTAAATAAATATATTAAATAAACATATATAATACAAAAACGGTTTCAGAAAAGAGGGAAGAAAATGAAAAAAAAAAGTGAAATCCATTTTTTAGAAAGTATAAAACGAAAATGAGAAAATGAAAACACATTTTTTTCATTTTTTAATTTTCACAAAAAGACAAAAACATTTTTAGTTTTGTTTTTAAAAAAATTACACCAAACACGTTTTTAACACCCATTTTTATTTTTTTACTTTGAAAATCGTAAAAAATAAAAATAAAAACGTAAACAAACAGACCCTATAATACAAAAAAGTAAAAAAGAGAACATAAAGAAAGACTGTAGACAAATTGAAGAAAGCAACAATCCAGATATCTGCTTTTTATTTAAAAAAAAAAAAAAAAAAAAAAAAAAACGCAAAAGAATAACCTACATTAAAAATCTTGGATGAGAAGATCAAATAAGAAATATTCAATCGAGGAAAAAAGAAGGCTATAATCACTAAACTCTGAACCTGTAATTAAGTAACTGATCAACTACGATGACATGTCACTCCTGAACAGATTAAAGTTGGGGATCAGGAGGACAACCATGAATACGACAAGAAGCTAATCTAGCCACTTCTTTGTTTCCATCTCTAAAAATATGAGACTCAAAGTGAACTTTAGAGAGCTCGGAAAATGCAGAAAAAACAACCGTTGGAAAAGGCTCTACTAAGGTCTAAGCCCCAGCATGTATTAACCTTAATCCATGCAGGTAAAGGTCGATACCTGAACATTGATGTAATAGTTCCTGAACGACTTTCAACAAACTTATTTTTGGAGAATCTGAAGATCTACTTGGAGTTATTCTTATATATAATGTACAATATATATAAACATAAACATATAAGTGCGTTTAGAATTGATTTTTATTTATTTTTTAAAATTATTTTTACATGTTTTTTGAGGCACAAAAATAAAAACAGTCTGTAAATCGTATTTGTTTAGTAAATGTTTTAAAAATGAAAACGAAAATAAAAAACAATGAGAATGATTTTTGTGAAAGAATTACACTAAAAACAATCTTTAAAAAATCAACCAAATACAATTTTAAAATCAGTCATAGAATGATTCTCAAAATAATCTCATTTTTACTTTTATATTGAAAATAAAATAATTTTGAAAAATGTTACCAAAAGAGCCCATAGTTTCAACCATTAACTCTAATTTATTGACTCATGGATTGACATTATTGTTTTAACTGTATGATATTTATGAGACAATTATAATAAATTGAGTAATTCACAAAAATTATGTATAATAATTAATAAAATTGAATTCTTATCACACTACACCATCAAATATATCTATATAATGTGTAATCATCTAAAAACTCGTCCATTTACATAAATATCAATATTTAATCTTTGAAAAGAGCTTGAAATGCAAATGGAGGAACCGTGTTAGAAGTAGGTTTTGTTTTTTTTTTTTTTTTTTTTTACGCTTTTTGAGAAAAAAAAATGAAAACGGGATAGAAACGGCATTTAGCACAATTAAGACAAAAATAGAAATAAAAATGATTTTTTGGTTTAGTGTAAAATGAGAGAGAAATGAAAAATGACTTTTAGTCGTTTTTCATTTTTTGTTTCCATTTTCTCCTCTCTCAAGCACAGAGAGAGACATTAATAGATTTTTTTTATACTGAAAATAATCTCTTAATAAAACTATCAAACGCATTTTTTAAAATAATTTATATCTGAGATTGAAAACATTTTCATTTTTATTTTCATATAAAAAATAAAATTATTTTAGAACGAGTTCCAAACTCAACCTAAAAGACGTGTTTGATGCGTTTTTTAAAGCTAGGTTCTCAACACTCATTTTGTTCTATGTGGTGTGTGCTTTATTCTTTCACTGTGAATAGCTGTATTCGGTTATTTCCTAGCTAGTTCCTACTATTTAGAGGTGTCAAATGGGCCGGGCTGTCCTCGTAATAGTGCCTGATTCGGCATGGCCCGGTTCGTTACTGTTATGGGCCGTGCTGGCACGACACGTGTAATGGACTAGGGCTGGGCCTCAACTTCTCAGCCAGCGGCCCAAGCACGTGGAGGCCCGAGGCACGGCCTTTATTCAGCCCGACCCAAGCCCTTATTCTGCAGCCCCGCCTAAGCCCGTGAAATAGCCCATGAAGAAGCCCATTTCATTTGGTCCAGTGGGCCCTTCGCGGGCCCAACGTTCGGCATGTGACGGGCCCCTCCCGTTTGGCACGTGATGGGCTAAACGAGAGGCCCGTCATGTGCTGCACGTTGGGCCCGCGAAGGACCCAATGAAAAAAAAAAACGAATTTCAACCCTAAAATCCCCTATAAATACCCATTAATTTCACCATAAATCCCACACAACAATTCACTATCATCTTCTCATCTCACTCTCATTCTATCTCTCAACTTGTCTCTTTGATTTTAATTCTAAGCTTTTTTCTCGCATTCATTCATTTTCTAGCTCTTTCATTTACAAAGTTCAATTAAGTTCTATCAATTTCTAGAAAATGGCCTCACCAAACTTCCTTGATTTCACTGCTCTTCCTGAGCTTGGTGATGAGATATTTTTTTGAGGAAGAAATAATGTCTTCCAACCCCAACCCCACTGAACCAAAAAATGCTCCAGTGGATAATGCTGCAATACACAACGAGCAAGCTGGAAAACGCAGCTAAGGAAAAAGACCGCGAACTTCTCCGTCATGGCAGCATTTCACCGAGGAGCCCCTACCAAATCAAAAAATAGGTGAGATGAAAATTTGTGCGGTATATAAATATTGTAAAAATCAATTTTCTAATAAAAAAGGACTATCACTCACATCATAGGGGTTACAAAATTTTACATACGATGCATAATGTGCTCGTGAGGCACTAGCTAAATTTCTAGCTAGTGTCGAATTGCCTCTTTCTTTTGCAGATGATGCCTCCTTCGAAGAATTCATCTAGACAGCCTTTTGCCCACAATTTAAACGGGTAAGTAGAAACACAACTCTTTCTGATTGCATGAAATTTTTTTAATGCAATGAGACAATCTCTTGTTGATAAATTTAGGACTTTTAATGCTACTGTGTCTTGCACTTCTGATCTGTGGGAGGGGTGTAATAAAACTGGATATTTATGTGTCACAGCGCACTACGTTGATGATGATTGGGTTTTACAAAAAAGAATAATTGGTTTTTGTTTATGTCCATATCCTCATAATGCAACAACTATTTTTAGTACAACAATGGAAATTTTTAGGTTTTTTGGGATAGAAGATAAAGTTTTAACAATTACTTTTGATAATGCGTCAGCTAATACAGCTGCAATTAATTTGTTTAAACGTAGTTTGAAACCGGCATTTGGAGGGGAAATTTTTCATCAACGGTGTGCATGTCACATAATTAATTTAGTAGTTCAGGCAGGAATTGAACATATCTCAGCTAATCTTACAAATATTAGAGAATCATTATCCTTCATATCTAGTTCTGGAGCTCGGCTCCAAGAATTCAAACAATATTGCAGGAACAGCCAGATGAGCCCAAGAAAGTTTTCAACTGACGTGAGACATAGGTGGAATTCAACATATTTAATGTTGAAGGCAGCACTCCCGTATTCACAGCTTATCACGACATACATAAACAATAAGAACGATCAAATTTTAATTTTCGATCTTGATTGCCAGATTGCTAAGTATTTTTTTTAAAAAATTATTAGAAGTTTTTTACAATGCTACTGAATTACTTTCTGGAGTTTATTATCCTACTGCACATTTAGATTTACATCAACTATTTAATATTTCAGAAATATTTTCTTATTATAGGGATACATAACTTTTTGGAAATATAGTTAATTTAATGGAAAATAAATGTAAAAGTTATTGCTTAGGTTGTCCTATGTTATATGCACTGGCAACCATTTTAGATCCTAGGTGCGGAGTAGATGGAACTGAATCATTGATGAGTGCTACCACAGAGAATTTAAAAATAGATATACAACTAAGTATTACTCACACTAAGAAAATGTTAGAAAAAATTTTTAGTTTGTATGAAGCAAAATATAGCACATGTCAAAAAGAACAGGGAACTTCGTCGTCAACTACCAATTCGGGGCCTAAAGGATCGTCGTGGAGTTTCTTGAAGAAGAAAGAGAAAACGACAGGATCGTCCTCAACACAAACGTCTACGGAATTAGTCAAATATTTTGAAGTAAATTTTGTAATCGATGACGACAAACTAGACATCTTACAGTGGTGGAAGAGCAAGATAGATCATTTTCCAACATTGTCCATAATAGCTCGTGATATTTTGACAACTCCAGTGTCAACGGTAGCATCGGAGCAAGCTTTTAGCGTAAGCAACTGAATTTTCGACGAGAAGAGAAGCAGAATGCATCAAGATATCTTGGAGGGACTAATGTACGTTAAAGAATGGGAAGATGCTAGAAGACGAAAACAACAATACATAGATGATTCGATGCAAGATAATTTTTCTAACTTAGAAATAACAGAATCTTCTGGAAGCACTTAGGTGTGTAATTTACTATTCCTAGCTACTGCACTCTTTTTTCCTTCGCTAAGGTTTTGTCCCGATCTGCCCACGGGTTTTACTTAGCAAGGTTTTTAACGAGGCAGTCATTTATGTGTACACTTTTTACGTCAATTCAATAAAATCCCATTTTTTGGGGCATATGATATATTTTTTTAATTAAATTTTTTTAAAAAAATACAAGGGCCGGGGCCGACCCTTGAAGGGCCTGGGCCCAGGCATGGCCCTGGCCCTCATGGACCAGGGCCAAGGGCCTGAACCGGGCCTGAGTTTTTCTTCTCAGGCCCGGCCCAGGCACAGCCCAGGCTCGTGATGGACCTGGGGATAAGCGTGCCGTGCCGGCCCGGCACGACACGTTTGACATCTCTACTACTAATACCTGCTTATGGATTTTTTTTTTTTTTTTTTTTTTTTTTTTGGAGAATGTAAAGATCTAGAGCAAGGTTATATGGCCTAATTGTGCTTTATTCTTTCACCACGTATCATATCTTGCCTTCTATGGAATTTGGTAATTTTGGCAGTGATATATTGATGCAAGAGTTCCTGCCTTATTGCGGCCGCATGTATATTAGTAGTAGTACTTTCCGGTTGAACACCCTTTTTTTTTTTTTTTTTTAAGTTTGTTGTGCAGATTGCAGAAAGATAAGGGAAATTATGACAAACAACAAGTGTTATGGTCAGATCACAATATCGAGTTGGCTATTACATTACATGTCTTTTTCAGATATTGCACCCCACAAATATATGATTAGTATATACTTCTGGTTATTATATATCTCCTTCAGCAATCATCATCATATTGATCAAACCCGACAACCGCATTTGGATAGGCCTAATTTTTCCTCCATTTTTTTTCCGAGAATCTCCTCCATCGTAGACTGCCTTTGTTATTTTATATTGGAGTGTGATTTACGTTGGATCAAAATTTTCCCTACAAATAGAAATAAAAATAGTAATAAAAAAACCTCCTCTCTCTTCCCTTTTGCTCTGTCCTTCGTGTATCACCACTACTACAAAAATGTAATTTAAAATTGGTCAAAAATCATTGTTAATGATTTTTTAATATCGGTTTTTATACCACGTCGTATTGAGTGACATTAAAAATTATCCTTTTTAACAATAGTTTTTTATCAATATTAGAAATGTTAAAAGAAATTGGTCGAACAACCGATATTAAAAATAATTGACGTAGTCGGTTTATAACTGATGTTAAATATCATTAAATAATAACAGTTAATTTCCACCGTGACATCCAAAATTTTTGTTGTTCCCTGACAGTTTTTGTTGAATTACACATTATTAAATAATACCAAAGCTAATAATCTTTATGAAACTTTTCCTTCAAAAGAAATTCTTTGTTTAACATGTAGAAAATAATGTTATACAAAAAATATAAATATTCTATTAAGCCACAATAAACTTGATGTTAACATATCTCTAACTAACACACGTAATGGCATAATAATTGCCAAATCCAATAAAACAAACAACACATTATCATGGAAATACTTATGATTGAATAAACTCTCTCCTTTCAGCTTGAATTTCATCAATCTTTTCGTCCACATACTTATCTTTTCCAATAGACTGCAAGTGGAAAAAAAAAAAAAAAGCGTTAGTAAGAATAATTATAAGTGTATACAAACTGTGAATTAAGCAGTCATAAGTTCTAGACAAAAGATGGAATAGATTAGAAATAAATAAATAAAAGGAATAAAATAAGTAATGAATAAAAGGAAGTAATAAAAAATAACTAAGCAAGTAAAATAAAGTGACAAAACAATATTATTTAAACTATCGGAATAAGTGATGAATAAAAGAAAGTAATAAAAATAACTAAGTAAAAGAAAGTGACAAAACAAGTAATAAAAATACTAGAGCATTGATTTCACTATAATTATTCCGCGCTAATTTACTAGTAAGTGAATCTCCCAATTTATAAGTCAAGAACGCTTTATTAATCCAATTACTTCTCCTGAGTGCCTAATCAGATAATATGCTTAAAATTTGATTCCAATATTCTTATTAAAAACCGAGTAAATGAACATTTCTTAAGCTCTAATTCTCCTAATGACTACGGAGGTAATTTTGGCCTCCCGAACTCTAAAAACCTAAGTTGTGTTATCCAAATCGGATGTATAAATTACCTCTCCCGAGTGCCTAACTCATACATCAAATCTATTTCCTAACAAATTATAAGCATTAAGTGTGACGATCCTCCTAGGTGGCTGTCACTATAGCTAAAATTAATTTGTACTTGTTAGAATTTCTTAAAATTTACGGAACATTTTTTTTTTAAAGTCTTATAGTACACATAAGTTTTGAATTGCTTTCTTGATTAAAATATTCATACCTTAACATATCTATTTTTTTAAAGCATATAGATATATCTGTATGTATATACTTAATCCTTAAGACTTGCTTGCTTACAGTCATAATCCACAAAACCATGTAACATATAGTTTCAGAATTATAATTAGCAAAACTATTTATAACGTAAAACTAATTACGGAAATAATTGCGAGTGGTATTCATTCCCCGATCTCCACATCATTCATCCATTCGCCATCAGTCCATCAAGTATTAGGTGCAGGTTACTTACCTACAGTATAAATATTCTATGATGAGCTTTTGCTCAGGAAGTAGGAACTATCTCTCACAAAATAACTGTAAGTTCACATGAATAAATATGCATGAGCCAATTATGCTTAATTATGATCATGTCTTATTAAATTATGATTATCTAATATTATCTTACTTACTTATGGGCCTGAGTACTCGTACCACTTGCGTGCAATCATCGAGACGTGAGCATTTGCAAGGTCCCCAACGACACTGTGATTATAACTGAACTGAATGCCTCCCTCTCAAAGGAGTTTCTTTTTTTTTTTCTTCTCCTTTGCGGAGTTTGAGTTACCTCTCTCACATAGGCTGGTACGACACTCAACTGAGATTATTCTTATAAGTTCCTCTTGACTTATTAAGGTGTATGTAGTATGACCTGGCATCACACACTATACATAAAGCATAAACATGCATATATAACATGTGTAACTTTTATTTAAAATCTATTCATACTGTAGGCGAGATTCCTACTTCCCTGATTTAAAGAGTTGGAATCCACTTTTCGCCAAACAGCCTATCTCTTAATTGTTTTCTTCTGAAAATGAACACCCCTTTAAGAGTGTGAGATTAACTGTCATTTGCTATTATATTTTAGCAGCTTATCAAGGAAATCAAATCCTTTACTTAAGGCATGTATTCATTTCCCTTATTGAAGGATAATTTACTTTAAGGATCAATTTATTAAATCCTCAAAATCTTATTTTCCTTTATTGCCCTTAACATACATATGTCTAGATTGAAATCAATTATCCAATCTAGTAGCTTATTCTCCATACTTTACCTTATTGGGCTTGTTCTATCACTAAGGCCCAATTTGGCCTAGAGACGTAGTAACGGCGTTCTAACTCTTAGACCATTAAAATTTAGACTTAAGCTGGGTTGTTGAACTAATACGAGCATTGGACCCGCATCTAACTTCAAAATTCTAAGGGCCTAACATATTGGGCTCGTAAGTGCCTGTCGAGATGTTTTGCTCGAAAACTATTAAGTTTTTAAAAGAAACTATCATTCGATTTTTTTATAAAAATCGATTACTCATTTATCTAGTTACAAGTACTAAAATCCTATTATAAAATCTCTTTTTGAATACCGACTTTTGAAACTATTCCACAAGTCATTTTACGGTTAGTTTGTAAACCACCGTGAAATTATGTTGTAGAAACCCCCACCCGCCCCGCCCCTTTTTTTTTTTGAAATCTTTCTTCATGACCATTCTTTGTTAAAGCAAGGTCTAAAACCATAGTATTTTACTAAAATCACATCTTAGGTTCTTTGATAAACTTTTGTTAAAAACCAAAACTGTTTGAGTTTTATCCAATTAAAACTATACAGTTTCAGAAACGTACATTTTACTATATCTTAGAGTCGGATTTTGAAAATCTGTTCTTTACGGGAATTCTTTATCTCACCGGGATCTAAAATTATCGTTTTCAAGAAAGCTGAGATTCAACCTCTAAAGGCCTCGTTTTCCTGCCATAGTGGCTGCTAGTTTTTTTTTTTAAGATGTTTTGGACAACATTGTGCCATTCTTGAAAATGGCTTAAAACTTACATTTAGAGTTAAAACTAGGTTTATTCACAGTTATAGAAAAACGTTCAAAATATCGAGAATTATAAGCTCAAGCTTAGAAAACTGGAAAATCTCGCTCTAGTATCCTCATTTTCGCGTTCAAAGTAACTGAAAATTTTTACCTCTAACCCAAAATAAGCAAACTTAAATCAAGCATACTCATATCACATAATACTAATCAAACTAACCTCAAAACACACAAAACCAACATAAAACTCACATATCCTTATTACAACCATAGCCTCAAAGGAATCACAAATTACATCCATGATTTTAAACTTAAGGTTAGCTAGAAAAATAATGGAGGAGAGTTTAAGAAATTACCCTCAAAGAACTATCTCTTGAAAACCTTTGAAATCCTCTTCTTCTCCTTCAACTTAAACTAGGATTTGAGGTGAGATATGTAGAAACTTTTGAGTGTATGTGAGGGAAGGGAAGGCTCGGTTTTGGTGAAGGAAAAGTTTAGAAACCTTGAAAGTTGAAGCTTTGTAGAACCGGTTTTGGATATGGACAAAGAGGTAAGATAAAGCAAAAAGTGAGGCTTAGATTACATTGGTTCTATTTATAAACAATTGGGTAATTATATTTAACACTTATTTTACTCACTTAATTAACTAAATATGGGTTCAATTCTCTTAAACATGGCCGGCCAAGTGAAGGAAAGGAGAGGGAAAAAATATCATGATTACTGACTGTAAGGAAGTAACTTAGTCAACAGAAAATTCTAGTTTTTGACGGTTTCATTTCTACTACTTATTTATAGTTCAATATTAATCCCTCACTACTTCGATATCACATTAAAACTTACATTTAGAGTTAAAACTAGGTTTATTCACAGTTATAGAAAAACGTTCAAAATATCGAGAACTATAAGTTCAAGCTTAGAAAACTGGAAAATCTCGCTCTAGTATCCTCATTTTCGCGTTCAAAGTAACTGAAAATTTTTACCTCTAACCCAAAATAAGCAAACTTAAATCAAGCATACTCATATCACATAATACTAATCAAACTAACCTCAAAACACACAAACCAACATAAAACTCACATATCCTTATTACAACCATAGCCTCAAAGGAATCACAAATTACATCCATAATTTCAAACTTAAGGTTAGCTAGAAAAATAATGGAGGAGAGTTTAAGAAATTACCCTCAAAGAACTCTCTCTTGAAAACCTTTGAAATCCTCCTCTTCTCCTTCAACTTAAACTAGGATTTGAGGTGAGATATATAGAAACTTTTGAGTGTATTTGAGGGAAGGGAAGGCTCGGTTTTGGTGAAGGAAAAGTTTAGAAACCTTGAAAGTTGAAGCTTTATAGAACCGGTTTTGGATATGGACAAAGAGGTAAGATAAAGCAAAAAGTGAGGCTTAGATTACATTGGTTCTATTTATAAACAATTGGGTAATTATATTTAACACTTATTTTACTCACTTAATTAACTAAATATGGGTTCAATTCTCTTAAACATAGCCGGCCAAGTGAAGGAAAGGAGAGGGAAAAAAATATCAGATTACTGACTGTAAGGAAGTAACTTAGTCGACAGAAAATTCTAGTTTCTGACGGTTTCATTTCACTGCTTATTTACAGTTCAATATTAATCCCTCACTACTTCGATATCACATTAAATTCGTACTAGCGCAATAATTCGAACTATTTCAAGTCTTGAAATTTATTCTAGACTAAACAAATTCTAAACTTAAAGTTAATAGTATTATATCCAGTGGATGACATTGTTTCTGACGGTGTCAACTCATGAGCTCACATTGTACCTTTCTACTATAAGTATTTTTCTTGTGATTTCAACCTAGTTGTCCAGCAATTAAAGATTTTTTTTCTTCTTTTAAAATGTCAGAGCATTTTTTTTATACCCTGCTAACATCGTGTTGTGCTTAAAGATTCTTGAAATTAAGATTCTCAAACTATATATGTACTGAAAATTCTTCCGCCTTAAAGTACAGTGAGAATTTATCGATCAGATTTACTTAATCATAAAACATGAACTTAGCATGAAATCAGTTACAGAATTTAGAAATACATATGTTAATTCTATAAATCATTTAGTTACAAAATATAGCATAATATTTTCTAAAAAAATTCTTAACTTAAATACATAAATTGTATTATTTAAAGTCTGCAATTTTCTCAATCATTACATTAAGAGTGGGACAACAAAAATAAACCAAGAAAAATTACTTAAAATAAATTAACACTTCATAATAAGACAAAATCAAGCTCTAAATATAACTACTCCATAACTAATATTAAACAAACTAAAATTATAGGTTCCATCATTCACAAATCACAGAAATAAAAAGATAAAAATAAAAAAGAAAAACCCATTTTGGAGTTGTTATAATTTCTAAATTCTCCTTCTCCAGTTATATTTCTTTGATGTTCAAATGTTTTCTCCCATGATTATTTATTAAAAATAAGACCTAAATCTAAAACTAGAAATAAATCCTAAATCTAAAAATATTTATTTTACTTTTTTTTCTATGTTTCTTCTCTTTTTTTTTTCTATTTTTCTTCTTTTTTTTTTTTCTTCCTCATTTCCCTGTTTTCTTTGCAAGCTCCCTTCTGGTCTCCTTCGCTGGTTCATGGAGCTCAAGTCATGCGCTGATGAAGAATGGGCACAAAAAGCCCAAACATCCCCCTTTAATCAACGCCAAATGGGAGAAAGAAATAAGACAAAGCAGGCTCTGAGTGAATGCACCACGTGGCGAATTCCAGTTGGGAATGGGAGAAACATAGCGGTGTGCCTGCACGCGAGCATGGAATAACGATCACGCGACGTGGCGCGCGCTGATTAGTTGTTCCCTACTTCTTCGTCTGCTTGAACTGGCATTTCTGGGAGGTGCTGCACACACGTGATCAGGTCCGTTGGTGGTGCGGATCTTGCGGCCACAAAAGCGACTTTGGCATCTTTTATTACTCTGCGGATTGGGCTTTATTTGGTCCGAATTTTATTTTCGATTGCTGATTTGTTTCTTTACATTCTGACCCCATTTCAGCTTAAAATTTTGTAATTAAGCCTATCAGTCACCAAATTCATTATATAAATGAAGAAACTAATTATTTTAGAAAGAAAACTAAAATAAAAATTACTAAGAGGATATTTATTTATTATATTCATTTTTAATTTTGAATCATGATTTACGGTTCTCTATAATGTTTTTCTCACACAAAAAATACACGTAAAATAAAAATAATTTTAAATTATAATTCTGAATACATAAATTAAACGTTCACTAAAACTAAACTAAATAGACTAAAATAAAATAATTATTTTGTAATTAAGCCTATCAGTCACCAAATTCATTATATAAATGAAGAAACTAATTATTTTAGAAAGAAAACTAAAATAAAAATTACTAAGAGGATATTTATTTATTATATTCGTTCTTAATTTTGAATCATGATTTACGGTTTTCTATAATGTTTTTCTCACACAAAAAATACACGTAAAATGAGAATGATTTTAAATTATAATTCTGAATATATAAATTAAACGTTCACTAAAACTAAACTAAATAGACTAAAATAAAATAAAATAAATCTAAAATGAAAAGTATTCATTAAAATTTAAAATAAAGTAAAATAAGTTAAAAATCTCAAAAAATGGACACTTTAATGCACAAAAATAGAGTTATCACATCTAAATACTGACTACTACTAGCAAAAATAGAGTTATCAGTATACGAACTGTGAATTAAGCAGTCATAAGTTCTAGGCAAAAGATGGAATAGATTAAAAATAAATAAATAAACCATCCTGGCACCTAACCAAAAGCAAAGAGTAAAATACACCAAGAGCAACAGCCACTTTGAACAGCTATCCCATCTAAATACTGACTACTTCTAGCAAGTGCTGCAGTCAAATGTTTCAGGCTGTTTGCATTGCTTCGGCATGATAGTTATCCAATACATTGTCAAGTTCATATGCAGACTTCAACAAGTTCTTCATTCCATGACCCCTACAATATTATTAACCGCCCACCATGTCTCATGTTTATCTTGTGCTGTTATGCTGGTCCAGACCCCATCCTATTGAAAGGTGATCTTAAATTGCTTCTGGTTGAAAGTACACTATCCTGAAACTTAATTGACAGAAAGAGGGAGAGGATAAATAAACTCAAGCAATCACTATTGGCTATCTCTTTTTTTCCTTATATAGGAAATGAAATTTCGTTTGAACTTGCAACATTGTCATGGAATTCAATGGCCACCAATGGCTGTTCACGCTGCTGATCAACTTGTAGAAACAGAAACAGAGAGAAAGAGCCTTATAACAAAATTAATGGTTTTGACATTAATCAAAACTCTCTTAATTCAGGATGATAGATTGCTTGAAAAATGAAAATATCATTTTCATTCAAGTGGAGAAAAGTAGTTGCGAAGACTGAATAATAAAATGATTCTGCAACTGCATTCCACCTCAAATATATCAAGAGCTCCTATCTGCAATACATTATAAACATCAAAATTTTTATCCATGGAAAGCATGAAATGCGACTGCAAATACTATGCGACTGCAAATACTTAGTTACCAAAAAGGGGTTAGAGAAATTCAACTTTCATAGCATTGACAAAATTGAGAGCTGAAAAATATAGAAGTTGAAAGGAAAAAAAAAAAAAGGAAAAAAAAGAGGTCTTGGCAAAAGCATAAAGCTCTATCTGTAATATAAAAGGTCTTGGAATGCATGAAACTAAAAAGCTACCTGTTTCTTTTTCTCTCCTCATTTGAATAGTGTGCTGTAATGCTTGATTTAAACAGTGAAACAAAACATCATCTTTGTGTTAGTTCATGGACTGAAAACTAAAGCTTTAGCTTTCTAAACAAAGGCCGTACCTGGTCTGGAGCCAGGGACCGGCACGGGCAACACTCTGGTTAGGAGCGATGGTGGCATTAGGGTTTCTTCCAAACAAATAAAAAAATCGGAATAGAGAAAATGAAGCATATACATAGAAACAAAGCCCAATGAAAGAAACATACAGCAAGAACCCTATGAAGCCAATTGAAGCCAATTCCCTATCAGCCTAACAACCAAAAACAAAACAGCACCGCTCAATCATTTTCCAAATCCTTCAAATAAATAAATAAATATATTTTTTTTTTGAAGCTTAAATTATCGGCGAGAATCCTAATTTCGTAAGCTACAAACATACAAGGCCTCCAAAGCTCATGCCGAATCCTAATTCCAAAATTTCTGTTCAAAAGCAATACAATTTCCCAATCACTAAACAATAGCGAACACAATATACATACATATATACACACACACACACACACACACACACACACACACACACATATATATATATATAGAAAAATTAAAACCTTTGGTTTATACCTGGCCGATTTCTCGAAGCATTGATAGGAACCGACTAGGTTTCCGATGAGGCGGTTCTAGAGAGCTCGGAAGAAAGGGATTAGAATCTCGGCGAGGTTAGAGAAGTTGTGGGATTGCAGAATCTCGGCGAGATTTCATTATAGAATCTCGACGAGCGGTGGGAACTAAAATTCTAGGGGACTTTTATTCTATTTTAAATTATAGATGCAGATTGAAAATATGGGAAACAACAATTTGATGAGATAATTCTTTTGGCTTGAAATTTGAAAAGATATTTGAACCCCATTGCCTTTGGTTTTTTTTGACTGAAAATTTTGACACATCGCACCTTTCTTCTCATTTATTAAGAACAAAATCGTTAAGTTTTATTCCGCATCTTATCCGACTTTGTTTCATTCTTTTTAAATAACAGGGGGCGTGTTCTTTTAGTATTTTTGAGTTAGGTAATTTGAGTTTGAGTTAGGTACTTTGAGCGTAGATTTTAAGTTGAGAGTTTAAGTTATAATTTGAGTTGTAATTATAATTTGAGTTTATATTTAGTTGTGTAAACTTGAGCTATAATTTGATATTAAAATTTACTTGAATTTGTGTTTGTTTCAACTAATTCTTCAGTTGTAAATAGTATCCTAAAATTTTTTTTCCTTCATTTAATTGATTTATGTAATTTAAATTGAATAAATAAAACTGAATCGTCTATAATTTACAGTCAGATAAATGATCACATTGATTCGAAGATTCTGATAATTGTTAGTGTAATGCACTTTTAGGTATCATAAAATACCATATAAAAAAGTTACTAGAAGATGAGTTTCCATTATAAATGGAGAGCAAATAGTCACAAATAAATACATAATTAATATCGCAATTCTCCATACACTATTATTAGCCTGTACGATGATTATGGTACACTGCCCACATTGTATGCGCTCTTGCATCCCTTAACGCATTCATCTTCAGTTCTGGTTCATTATTCAATGGTTGTCCTTCGTGGTTATTATTGTCATTGATATCCTCTTCAACATTCTGTGGATCAATGTCAGCAACCGGAACGCCATCCTGTGACTACTGATCTAATAGTCTATCTCCATTACGGTACATATGGATAAAATTATGGACTATAGCACATGCAACCGGAACCTTAACTTGCTTTTCAATGGGGGTAACGGTTAATGGTTTTCAAAATACGAAATCTGGCCTTCTACACACCAAATGTTCTTTCGATTACATTATGCAAGGAGGAGTGCGTGTAGTTGAACAATTCACGTTCACTGCGGAAGCCTCTACCCCGTTGATTGCTATACTCTTGCAAATGGTATGTTGTTCCCCGATATGGTGCCATGAAACATCTATTGTTTGCGTAGCCTGGGTTGACGAGGTAGAATTTTCCTACATGTATTTAAGTAATCACAATCAACACTTATAATCTAGATGCAGTTTATGAATTATGTGTAGATGTACGTAGAGGCATTTTTTCCACTTACCTATGGTGGAATCAGAAATCGTTTCTGGGGGTGATCTAACGCGGATGCAAGTACCCTCGCATCATGTGTTGAACCCTCCCAGCCAGATAGCATGTACGTAAATCTCATATCAAATGAGCAAACTGCAAGCACATTAAGCGAGAAGAATCCCTTTCTATTTTTGTAAAGTTCGGTCGTTTCATGGGGACGCACACATGGAGCGTGCGTACCATCTAGTGCTCCAACACAATCCTTCAAATTAACAAAATTACATACGTTGTTATGCAATGATATAGTTAAACTCATTGTGTGATAAAAAAATAACTAAAATTATGAAGTAAAGAAATAAAAATATGTATAAGCTCGTAACTTACATCGAACCACGGCGAATACTTGTTCCCACCTGCAATTATGTGAGGGTCGACGACAGTAAAATCTGGATGCCGTATGAAGTCTACTTTTAATTGGCAAACTGCTTCAAGTACTTTTGTGAAATACTCTGATACCGTGGATCCCGAGTGCTGCCAATGGTCTTGCGCTTCCCTATTAGTTTGGTTTTGACACAGTATTGTAAGGAATATGAATAATTGCTCGTCAACATTAAGGTTGACTGTCGGTTGCAGTAATCCCCTTTCCTCAAGGATAGAAGATAGGCGTCTAAAGGCGTCACTACTCATGCGAACTTTATCATAAATCACTTCTGGACTCCCATTAAGATAGTAGTGCACTCTAATCCTACCTCCCAAACCAGAAGTGTGCCTTCGGCGTGATGGTTCTCTATACACAAATCCTACACATAACAAAGTGGCAGCTGCGACAACATGCCTAAAATAGTGATCATCACTATCGTCATCGGATGCGTCAGAGTCCAATGGGCTGCCGGCCCTATGGTGAGCCATACCTGTCAAAGTTTCTAACCTATAACATGAAAGTTTAGGGGTTTAAGAAGTATGCAAAAATGAACCATTTGATTATCACCTATTCAAGTAATATTAGTCATCTACTAGATGTCATCAATAATAAATACTCATTAAACAATCACTCTAACTGTCCTTGTTCGCAAATACAGTACAACAAGGCCAACAATGTTTAAAAACATACTAAATATCCGTGGTCCTCAAATAACCCAAAATTGGACCAAATGTTAATATGCATCTAAAACTAGCTCAAGTATCAATGTCTCAAAATCATAGAGTGCAAGGAATGAAATAAAAAAAATAACAAGAAAGAAGATCAGATGAAGACCACCAATATAGACATCAACCGCTATCTCTTCCATCTCGGCCGGAATATGGTGGAAAATTTGGTGGCATGTATGGTTGAAAATTACTAGTGCTCGGCTGGAAGGTGTTGGTGTTTGGATGGAAGGTGTGTGAGAAATGCTGGTTCATTGGATGGCTAGACTGAAAGGGATACTGTGATCCAGGCATAAAGGTTGGCAGTGGAGGCGGCACTTACTGATTTGCATGTTGCTCCATGGTCTGTTGGATCCAAGCCAAGCAGTGATGCTCCTTCATTCGCAAAAACGGCCGATGCAGTGTAGCATGAGCATTCAAATAGTTGAACATGAAAAGATATTGATCCTGAGGTATGTCTAACTCTCCAAGTAAATCAATGCATTTGCCCTGGGATGTCTCCTTCTCAACCGACTGAGGGGTGGCAGAACTTTTACCACGCTTACGATCGTGGTCCTCAATAAATGATACAAGGTGATCCACTGCACGCTCCCTGAAGTTTGGCACGCGTGTCTGACTGTTTCTTGCTGACCGTTTATTATTTAAATGGGATTGTGAGGCAACATGTGAGGTTCGGCTATCAACGCTTACACCATGCCTCATTTCTGTATATGAAGTATCGACTGTATCATTATAGCGTTGGGACCCGCCATCAATGTCAATTGGGCTGCCTGGGATTGGCTCTGGGGGATGTGGGGGAGTTATAGGGGTTTCATCTTGGACGTACTCATTTACACCGGTTGCACGTGAATTCACAAATGCATAAAAATACAAATCATAATCCGATAACGGCTTCCTTCTAGCCCTTTCCACCTCCGAATGGCTCTACATATGTAGTAATAATGACAATGCAAACAATATAGAAAATCCCCTTTCCTCAATGACAAAGTAAGACAACAAGGCATAAAACAATTAAAGAAAACAAACGATGAACTTATAGTGGCAAATTGTTGCCAATATTGATCGGTGCACGTTGGTTTCTTCTCAATTGGATCCCAACCAAGGCCAGTAGCAGTCCGAAGTAGGAACTCTGCTTCGAACATTTTTTTCAACCTAGCAGTTTTTTGTTTAACTTTATCCCAACCAAGTGGGACGCTGAAATGGTTACTTAGCTCCGTTGCCCATTGCGTGAATTTCTCTCGGCTCGGAGTGGTACCGGCGGAGTTCAATAAATTGAACTCACCTAGACGTCTAACCAGTTGCTCCTTAGCTTCTAGGCTCCAATTTACATCTCTATCTCTCCTTCTCACATTGAACTCACCTAGACGTCTAACTAGTTGCTCCTTAGCTTCTAGGCTCCAATTTACATCTCTATCTCTCCTTCTCACAGCCATCTAAGTATTGACAATACCGATATGGCAGCAATACGTATGTACATAGCATACAAAATTCATTTAATGAGCTCGGATGTTGGAAAGAGGCTCAGATTTGTGTAATGGCCTTCATTGTCCTATTATGGAGCATTATCCTAGGCTAGGGCAATTAGGCTACCAAGGTTTATGTTCAATTAATCTTAGTGGTAAGTTGGCAATACACTTTAAACCCGAAGCAAACGAACATTATGATGAGGTTATGCATAAACCGGCAACCAATATTGTCACGCCCCCAAACGGGGTGGGTGACGTGGAACTCGATTAGGAATTAATAAAGCAGATTCCCAACCGGGCCCCACACTTGACTGCATTAAAATATAAATAAATTACAGAATCCAGGAGCCTCTAACACACAGGGCTCCACCCCACAGGACATACAGTATCGTACATACATGCTCATGTAAATAATCATTACAACAGACATCAACCACAGTCTAGTGAATCCAAATATTACATAAGTTTGCAGAATTCTCAAATTCTTACATTTGTTCAAGAGGATGATCATAATCCTCACTTGATCCAACAATAGCAATCTCCAACTACCCCACACCGCTCCTAGAGTCTCCTGGGAGGGGTTTAACATTTAAAACATTGAAACATGAGCGAAAGGCCCAGTAGTATATAATTTGAAATACTTAAAATAAATAAGTAGATAAATGAGTGCGTAGATAAATAAATGAATAAGTAAATAAAATAAGACATTCAGTCCTGACAGAACAGCCGGAATCTCACATCATTTTTTGTCAAAGGAAATATAACTGAAAATAATCGTATTATAGGCTTTAGCAAGTAATTAGTACAAATTACTTACCTACCCAAATGTCTCGCCTACCCGGACCGAGTTTCGAGTTCTGCCCCCAAGGATGCACTCTCCGCATCCTATCTAGGCTTACAGCAATAGACTCTCTTACCTATTTACAATATCTCTTATCTTAAGAAATCATTCATTTAACATTGTGAAATCGTTAATATGACCCCATGAACTACTCAAGCCGCAGGCCCCATGACTGGGCAAGCCATGAGGTTCCATGACTATACAAGCTATGGATTCCATGGATAGGACAAGCCAAGGATTTCCATAAACTAAACAAGTCATGGTTTTTAAAACGTTTTTCTTTCGCAAACCAATCCCTTTCTTTAAAACATTTTCAAGGCCAAAATCCTTTTTGAAAACAGGCTCACAAGGAAAAGGGATAGAAATCCTACCTCGCACAATCAAACCTGGGACTAGCGTTGCCTTTTTCGACTTCCGCTTCCTCAAGCCCCTTCAGTCTGAATCCTCAGCGATCACTGATACAAGACAACACTTTAGGATCAATTCTCATTCCTAAAGCAATCCAATCTCACTTATGTACCAAGATTTCCAATTAGTGTGCCCTAATCCATTTTCATGTTTCAAATTATCATTCCAAGGGTTTTCAATCTCAATCAAGGATTAAAGATGCTAATCCATTTGTCCCAAGTCCCCAAATGAAGCTAATTTGGGTTCTCCTTTAACATTTTTCAGGCCAAATAGGGTCAAACCCATGTGCACCGGTCGATCGGTGAGAGAGTAGTGCAACACTACCGGTCGACCGGTAGTGTGCACACCGGTCGACCGGTCAACCAGCAATCTGGTCAACTGGTGGAATCAGCTACGCGAGAGAAGCTCGCAGAAACCGGTCTAAAAACCTGCAATCTCAGTCTCAAATCCAAATATTTCAAAGGAAAACCACTAGATCTGGGTACTAGGTCCTAAAACTAGTCTAAAGAACTCAAGATCTCCAATTTCTACTCTAGTTTTACTCAAAAATCATCAAAATCCGGTTTGAACCAAAAATAAGTTTTGAAATTCAAAAACTTGAGATTCAAGAGAGGTTTTTTCAGTAATCTTACCTTGAATCCTTCTCTTGACGTTGAAAATGTTTTGAAACTCTTCTTTGGTTCAAGATCAATTTGATTCGGAACAAGAACGAGAGTGAGAGAGAAAGAGAGTGAGCGGGAGAATGAGAGTGAAGAAAGAGAGAGAGAGAATGCATGGGAAAGGAAAAAGAAAGAAAGGAAAGAAAAGAAAAGGAAAAAGAAAAAGAAAGTGACATGTGTACAATATTTTAAAACCACAGTCCAGAAATGCGCTCATACACACTTCTGGATTAAAATAAATTACTGAGAATAATTTAAATACCTTAGAATTATTTAAATTCTTATTTCAGAAACATTTATTAATCAAAACTTAATTAATCAAGTCAGATTAGGCACACTAATAATCTCAATTACCTTAATTAATCTCAATTAATTCTTCAGGGTATTACAAATATGCTACCAAAGTATTAGCTAACGTCGGCAGAATACTCAAGCAAGGCATTCAAAGTGAATTAAATCAACCATACCAACTAAGACTAATGGGATCAACCGACAACCAATTATTAACCAACCATCGAATATCACTCGACATAATGAACTAGGCCATTAAATACAATTACATCGTCATAGCCATGGTGAAATGCAATCTAAAAACTGAAAAAACCAGAAACAGTTTATGATTTTTTCTAGAAACTGCACAACAGGGGTTCCAAATAGACACATGAGCAATATAAAAACATTGCAGGTATCAACATAAAGTGCACAGCGATTGATGATCAATACTCATATCAATACAAAGTACAAACTACAACAGAACATGCCCGAAACAAATGGTTCCCAAACTACAACAGAACAAAGTACAAACTCATATGACCAAATGCAGATCGGGGTAGGAGTCACCAGAAACAGTTTTTTTTTTTTTTTTTTTTTCAGAAATTGAATGAAAAATGGTTCCCAAATACTAGTGAGCCAAGTGTCTAGAGGCTGAAATCACTAAAAAAATCACCAGAAACCATATAATGTTTTTTCTGACAAACTACCAGTAGCTTTTACCAAAATACTAGTTCTAAGAATGCAATTATAGAAATTGTTTCTATACTAGTGAGCCGATGAAGTCTGTTTATATACTGTGTCTAGTTCTGTTTTTTTTTTTTTTTCCAGAAACTGAACAAAATGGGGTTCCAAAATACTAGTGAGCCGAGTGTCTAGAGGCTGAAATCACAAAAAAAAATCACCAGAAACCATGTGAATTCACCAAAATACTAGTTCTACGAATGCAGAAACTCTGAAATCACCAGAAACAGTTTTTGTTTTTTTTTTTTTTTCTAGAAATTGAACAAACAGGGGTAAATACTAGTGCTCCGATGAAGTCTTGACGTTGAAATCACCAAAAAAATCTAGAAATGGCAATGTTTGTTTTTAGAGAACATAATAAATTCACCAAAATACTAGTGCTCGGAATGCAAACTAGAGACCGAAAAATCATCCGAAACTGAAATGAGTTTTTCCATAAATTGAACATAAGCCTTTGAGAAATACTTACCGATTTGGAGGCTATGGAGGAGGAGATTTGGTTCCCTTGGAGATTCCCCAAACGCAAGGAAGGGTTAGCAAGTTTGAGGTACCGGCGATGACAGAGGTAGGGCAAGTAGGTTTGACGTCTCGGCTGGAGAGCTTTACGGCGCACACTATTGCCTTTACATCGAAGTACGATGTTCACCCACCGAGGTCACCGAACCAACGGAGTGCCCACAAATTTCCCCGTTTTGAAGGGGAAACAAGAACGATGACAATGGTGGGGGAAAGGGGACACAAAATATGCAGTTGGGAACTGAAAATTGTGGGCTAGGGTTGAAATCTGAGATTGGGGGAAAATAGTGATTCAACAACGCACAGCTCTCAGAAATTGAATGGTATAACGTTAAAGGAGCAGATTGTGGCTATTGGTCAAAAGATACGCGAGAAGAATTCCAGAGAATATCGCTTACAGGAGAACCACGTGAAACGGTAGTGTAGGAAGAAGCAGATCTCAGAATCTGCATTGTAGAAGTGCAGAAAAGTAACTCGAATTGCAGGGGAGAGTGCAACTCAGAAATGGGTTGGTAACTCAAATTAATTTTTTAGTTCGAATTCAAGTTCTCAAACACCGAACGTGAACTTGGGTCAATTTCAGCACCAAGTGGGCCTTTCTTGAGTAAGTTGGGGCAAATGAATAGGTTTAGGGTTTCTTAGCAACTGACTACTAATATATTATAAAACGAAATATTATGCCTTTTGTGTTTTTTTTTAGTATATTTAACAATAGTTTTTTTTTTTTTTTAAAAAACCAACTTTTTTCTTGAAGCTACGTTTGGTAGAGGGATTCGTTCCCTGATTCAAATCATAATTCGTAGTTTGCTACATTATTTTCTCTCACAAAAAATACACGTAAATCGAAAATGATTCAAATCACATGATTTGAATTTAAATCCTCCAACTAAACATTAGTGATCGTTTTTGTAGCGGGGCACGTACCAGGGAACAAATTACTATACAAAGAGATGAAGTTGAGGGGTAAAAAGGGAATGTGAACGTGTCCAATGCTGAATGGGCACTAATAGAATGTGACCAAAATGCCTAGTAGTGGTAAGACTTGCGCCGACCAATTTGAGTAGGAATACATATAGCACATTATCATATATATATATATATATATATATATATATATATATATATAGGTTAGCACTAAGAGTGCTGCGTGCATTGTGCAACAAAAACACACCGCATACACAAACTAAACACAAACCGGAAATTATGACAACCCCTTGAAAAAGACGTAAGTGATGATGATATAACAAAACTTAAAGGAGTAGACAAGGGGAAAAAAAGCACCTTTAGCAAGTTTCTTCACTTTCTCGAGACAGGTTATAATAAAAAAAATATATTGTTTTACTCATCATATTAATGAACGAATATTTAGTAAATATTTAGTTTATAAATTTAAAATTAAAATTTAAAATTATTTTTAATTTATATATATTTTTTATAAAAAAATATTATAATAAATTATAAATTATAATTTAAATTATCATACGAATATATTATCTAAACGGAACATGTTCTTGCGCCGTTGCGCGCAGTTTCCTCGTGTGTGTAAGAGAATTGATTGGATAACAGTACTTGTTATATCCAATTAATTAGATCAGTTTTCAAAGCGATTATGTCACGAATATATATATATATATATATATATATATATATTTTTGCTGTGAATGGGGAAGGAATTAAACACAAACTAACCAGGAGAACCGGAAGGGGGAAGTGAGGAGACGTTTGATTAGAAGATTTAAATAATAATTTAAATTATAATTTATAATTTATTATAATATTTTTTTTATAAAAAATATATATAAATTAAAAATAATTTTAATTACATAATTTTAATTTATAAATTAAATGGCTCTCAATCTTTATCTCCATGTGTAAGAATCATATCCCCTATTCCTAAGAAATCGCCTCTTTGAGTTTGCTGTGAACAAGACCACATATTTTAGAGGTTATTCTTTTATATTGTAATTTGAGTGTAGTTTTTGAGTTGAATTTGAGTTATAACTTGAGTTGAAGTTAGAACTTAAATAAAGTTAAATAAAATTGAATAAAGTTGAAACTTAAAAAAACGTGAACATGAATAAAGTTAAAATTTGAATTATCCTTTTTTAAATTTTTTGGACAAAAGAACACTATGTTGTTCCTATTGGGCTTTTATGACATAATAAATGCTTGAAGTACTTCAACTAATAAATGCTTTTAGGTTATACTAGTGACCACAGAGTTCATCTGAAACCTTTTTTTTTTTAAAGGCCATTTTATGAATTCATTAAATTCGTAAGTATATGTTCTGTTTGTTTTATCAATTTGAATTTTGTTATAATAAAAAAAATTGAAATAATTATATTTAACGTTTTTATTACAATAAAAAAATATAATATAAATTTACATCTCAACTCAAATTAAAATTTCGAATCAGCAAAATATTATATCGGCAACATTTCTTATATAGTGAAAATTTATAGTGGGAGATCTTGTGAGGTCTCTGAAGTTTGATAATAGTGAAACATACTAATTATTAAATGAATTAGAGTATCTCTAATACAATAACTATAATTAATGTGTCAATTGTAAATTTAACATTTGTACAAAAAAACATTTTCCAATGTGATGCTATTTGTTGTGCTAAATTTATCATATGTTATATTTTATGATAAATTTCTCACAAAGTATTGCATATAGCAAATTTAACTTTAAATTGTTATTGGTTGATATGTTTACTTTTTCATTTAATTATTATAACTTTTTTAATTTCAAATTATTTTAAAATTAAAAGTTTATTTTTATAATTAAAATTTATGATTATTGGAAAAAATAGATTTACCATTTTAAATAGCGTATACTAATGAAAATAACATATCACACTACAACAAAAATACACATTTGCGACGACATTTTTTGCGACGACATTTGTCGTCGCAAATATTTCAATATTTGCGACGACATGTCGTCGCAAATACCTCCCGTTGAAAAAAATTGCAAAGTCGTCGCTAATAATTTTTGTGTCGTCGTAAATAATATTGCCGCGCAAATTTCCATGGCGCGGATTTTTCGCGCAAATTATCAAACGTTTTAGCGACGACAATCCAAGTTATTTGCGACGACGTGTCGTCGCAAATAATGGAAAAGTATTTGCGACGACATTTTTTTGATGTCGTCGCAAATAATCTATTCGACGAAGGGGAATGGGCGGGAAAAATATTTATTTGCGATGACATTTTTCATTGTCGTCGCAAATACTCTATTTGACGAAATTAGATTGGGCAGGAAAAAAAATTTTTTTGCGGCGACGATAAAGTTTTTTTATGACGACATTGTCGTCGCAAATAATTCTTATTTGCGACGACATTTTATTTTGTATTTATGGCGACTTTGTAATGCAAATAAAACAAACCTAATTAAATCCGCCCCTCCTTCTTCTCCATTTCTCCCGATCTCTCTGCAACAAAAAATACCGAAATCTCTCTCTCTCCTATCCCTCGCCGCCTCCTCTTCCCGTCGCCGTCGCCGCCACTCCCGCTCCCGGCCATTCTTCTCATTCTTCCCTCTCTCTTCCCTTGTCCCTCTCTCTTTTTCCTTCTTTCTCTCTCTCTTCCCTTCTTTCTCTCTCTCTTCTTCACCTTGCCTTCCACCGCCGCTACCGCCGCCTCTCCCCCCCGCCCGGCCCGACCTCCCCTCCCTCTTTCCCTTGTCACTCTTCCGTGTTCTCTCTCTTCCCTTCCTCTCTCTCTTCTTTCCCTTTCCCATCACAACCCACCCCCCGCCCGCCGTGCCTTCCCTCTCTACCGCTCCCTCCCTCCCGCCGCCGTGATTCCGGCGCCCTGCTCCCTTAGCCCCGGCCGGATTACCCCCCCCAGTGTGTATATATATACACACGAAGTTTTTAAGCATTAATATAAAATTATTTAAGCATTAATAAGCATTAATATATACACAGAAATTATTTCTTAAACATTATACTTGAAACTAAATGAGTAGAATTTAGAATTAGATTATACTTAGAACTTAAAATATTTTTTTAGGCATTATACTTATTATTGTGTTTATATGTTTCTCTAGATGTTAATAAAATATTAATATTGATGTTTGAAAATTATGTTTGATGTTTTAATTTGATGTACTTATGTAGGCGTTTGAGTTTTCGCCCTCGTCCTTGTTTGCACGGTTCCTCCAACGTAATCCTTCTTTTTTCAGCCCCCATTTAGTGGGTTTGAACTTTGTAAGTTTTTTATATTTATTTAGCTTAAAATTGTGATAGTTGTATGAATTCATGATTATGTTAAAATTTAATATATGTTTATGATTCTTGTTCGGGTGGCACATCTTGCGACTATGGTGTCTTGAAATTTTTAAAATTGTTTTTCTGGGTTTTTGATTTTTGGATTATGTGAAAAATAAGTCGTTATCTGCCGAAATTTAGTTAGGCAAAATTTAGAAAACCAGAATTTTAATAAGTTAATTAACATAATTTAATTAATAAATCTTAATTGTGTTAATTAAGAATAAAATATTAATTAAGAATAAAATTAAAATTAACTGAACACATTAATAAATTGTTATGTCTGTTGTCGTTTATAGTTGAAATGCCGATTGACAAAAGTTGGACTTCTTTGAGGAACCGATTGTCGGACGAATAATGGAATGGGTTATCTGCTTTTATTGAGGTCGCAAAAATTATCAAACTTCACTTGGCCATATCACCGTCCTTGTATGAAATGTAGAAACCATTTAATGCATCCAAAGAGAAACCGTGAGGGCGCATATACATCGATATGGTTTCGATCCATTGTATAGAACATGGATTCACCACGGTGAAGTAGAGGCGGTTTCAGGTGTAGACCCAATAGTTAATCAACCAGTAGACGAGATGTTTGCAGTCTTAGAAGACGTTACCGGGATTAATGATGACCGTGGAATGTTGGATGAGACGCATGTGGATATAGAAGATGCACAATACTCTGAATTTAAGGATCTACTTTCTGAACTTCAGGTGGGATTGTATCCGGGCTATACTAAGTATTCATCTTTAAATTTCTTAGTGAAATTGATGCATTTAAAAGTGTTATACAAGTGGCCTAATGAGTGTATGGATGTCGTTTTAAGTCTATTGAAAGATTCATTTCCGGATGTGAAGTTACCTTCTTCTCATTATGAGTCGAAGAAGCTCCTGAGTAAACTTGGATTGGGTTACGAAGCAATTCATGTCTCAAAAGTACGATTGTGCTTTGTTTTGGAAAGAGAATGCTTTGATCTAGAAACTTGTCCCGTATGTAAAACATCACGTTGGAAAAAAAAAAAAAAAAGACAAAGGGTACTAAACAAGTCCCGTGGAAAGTACTACGTTATTTCCGTTAACGGATGATTGAAGCGTCATGCGGTTCCTCGCCACACGACTAAAGATATGACGTGGCACCAGCGTGGGCGTTCAAATGATGAGGATTTAATGCGTCATCCAGTCAATGGTATTGAATGGAAGGAAATAGATGAAAAATATCCGGAATTTGCACGTGAGCCGAGAAACGTTCGCTTGGGGTTGGCCGCTGATGGTTTCAATCCTTTCGGTAACATGAGCCTCTCATACAGTATGTGGCCGGTGGTTTTAACGGCTTATAATTTGCCCCCGTGGTTATGCACTAAAGATCCTGATAAGATGTTGACATTGTTGATTCCTGCCCCAAATGCACCTGGAAAGGACATAGATGTTTTTTTAAGGCCTCTTGTGGATGAGTTAAAAGATTTGTGGAATAATGGAGTAATTGTACGTGATGCAGTTTTGAATACTTCATTTTAGATGCGAGCTATGTTGCTTATGACTGTTAACGATTTTCCTGCTCGTAGTAGTTTATCCGGATGGAGTGGTCAGGGCTATTTAGCATGCCCAACTTGCAACGATGCAACTCTTTCAAAGAGGATAACAAGTAAGACTTGTTTTGTTGGCCATCGGCAATGGCTTCCTATTAAACATGGGATGAGAAAAAATAAAAAATTTGATGGTACGGTTGAGAAACGACCTCCTCCGGCTCGAAAATCTGTTCACCAAATCTTAGCTCAACTACAAAATGTGTCCTGCAGATTGCCTGGTAAACATGACAAGTATGGTGGGAAGAAGCGAAAAAGACATGCAAGCGAGCTTAATTGGACAAAGAAGAGTATCTTTTGGGAGTTGCCTTATTGGAAGTCATTGTCATTACGTCACAACTTAGATGTTATGCATATTGAGAAGAATGTATGCGACAGTTTGTTGGGCACAATTCTTGACATTGACGGAAAAAGTAAAGATACGGATAAGGCGAGAATCGATCTGCAAAATATGGGGGTGCGCAAGGAGTTGCATTTGTACAAAGACGGTGATCGTTGGATGAAACCACATGCGTCTTATACACTATCTCCGACGACGGTAAAAAAAAGTTTGTGATTTTTAAAAATCGGTAAGGTTTCTGATGGATTTGCTTCAAACCGAAAGAAAAAAATGTGATCGATGGGAAAAATAAAATTTCTGGGCTAAAATCGCATGATTGTCACATCATAATGCAACAATTATTGCCAACGGGGATACGACCATTCATGAAGAAAGAGATCGTTGATGCAATAACAGAATTGAGTAATTTTTTTGAGTTAATATGCTCCAGGACATTGCGGAAAAGTGATTTAGAGAAAGCTCAACAAGATATTGTGGTTATTTTATGCAAGTTAGAAACAATTTTTCCTCCTGCATTTTTTGACATAATGGTACATTTAGTTATACACTTGCCTGAAGAAGCCATTCGAGGAGGACCGGTTCACTTAAGATGGATGTATCCGTTCGAACGTTTTCTTGGATCGTTAAAGAAATATGTCAAGAATCGTGCATGTCCTGAGGGTTCGATTGCTGAGGCTTACATTGTCAACGAAGCTCTGACTTTTTGTTCGATGTATTTAACTGGAGTTGAAACACGGTTTAACCGGCTTGCTAGAAATTGGGTAGACGATGAAGAGCGTATTGTTAAAAAGATTTTTGTATTTGATACTCGTTGTCGGCCAATTGGGAAGATGACCCCTGTCACATTGGATACCGGTTTGCGAGAGAAAGCCGAGTGGTATGTCCTACAGAACTGTTCAGAAATTCAACAGTTCATTGTGTACGTATTACTTTCACCTTTGTCACTTAATTGTTCATAGATTGCGTCGCATCATATACAATTATGTCATTTATTTTCATTCTCTTTTAAACAGTGACCATAGGAAAGAGATTGATACCGACGGCGAATTATACCATTGGATGAAATTCAATCGAAAGAGTTTCCAAAATGGTTTAAGAATAAGGTACGTTTATAATTAATTTGCATTAACATTGTTAAGTCATTAAAAAGTGACGTTTTATGAAATATTCATGTCTCATTGGAGATTTTCAATATTCGAAAGCAGAATGAACCAGAAGCAAATGATCAATATTTTCGCTTTCAAGTGGTTCAAGCTTCTCATGTCAAAGTTATCCTGGTTGTGTGGTCAACGGTGTAAAGTTCCTGACACGCAATCGGGATATGAATCGAAGCACTCAAAATAGTGGTGTTTGTGTTCGCGGACCTGATAACCAAATGTTTTATGGAGTTTTGGAGGACATTTATGAGTTGTCGAACTTGAATGACAATTCTGTTACACTTTTCAAATGTCTGTGGTTTGACACTCGTCCGGGAAAGAAAAGGATTCAAAACTACAAAAATAGAGTTAGTGTTTTCGTTAAAGAGACTTGGTACGAGAACGAACCTTTCATACTTGCATCGCAAGCTGAACAAGTTTTTTACGTAGACGATTTATTTAACGGTCCAAACTGAAAGGTTGTAGAACACTTCAGACATCGCCATATTTGGGACATTTTAGAACCTGACAATGATGACGTGATGATAGCCCAGGATACAAAATCTACAAATATTGAGTTAGTAGTGGAACTACCAGAGATTGACTCATTTGTATTGAATCGAGATGATGGAGCGTCTAATGTTGTCACTTCCGATGTTGATGCAATTATGAAAGATAAGTCTCCCGTAGGTGATGACTTTATTAATGATGAAGACGATGAAACTTTGGAAGAGTACGTTGAAGATGAAGTCATCGAATCTGAAGACGATGATGACATAAATGATGATGTCGAGAATCAACAATGTAGCAGCGACGATGAGTAGAACTACAGTAGAGTAATCTTTGTCGTTTTTATTATGATTTCGTTTTAATATTGCTATTTTCATTGAATTTATAAATGTTATTAATATTGTGCTTTTCTTTTAATATTATCATAGATATTGATGGCTGGAACTTTAGCGACCTGCGCTGGATCTCAAGGGGAGCGCAGCCACCTCCCGGTCCTCACAGAGTCCCCGCCCACTGTGAGTCTGGTATATTATTCTGACTTTTTTCCTCGTTCTATCATATAGTAAATAAATGTAGTAATACATGTTGATTTGAAATGCTTTCAAATGCTTACAGCACCTGAACCTCGACAACGTAGAGGTCGAGGTGGGGCAAAAGGTTTTGAAATTGCCTAAAAGGTCATGCAAGACGGGAAGATCACAGTGGAATTTGATGAGGCGGGAGGTACGTGGAAGGCGCTTGGTAAATATGGTGCCTGGTTTGAAAGTGCGGTTGGTATTCATACCAGGGGACATATCACGAGCCCTTCCACGATGCTTGGAAGGACGTTAGTGACGTGGACAAGAGGACAATTCAGGACCGGATCTTTGGTATTTTTTATGGCATATTTTGTATAGTTTATACTATAGTTAACAATGCTTTTTAACGATGTGGAACTGTTTTGCAAGGATTGGTTTAACGTGGACTATAACTACAAGAACGGCATTCGAGGTCCGTTGTTGATAGGGAGGCAACAAAGTGCTACAAGGACTGGAAAAGTTCCTTGCACCGCTACTACAAACGGTACGGTCGAGAAACTCTCCCGGCTAATATGAGAAATAAAGCTCATTGGGATCGTTGTTGCGATAGGTTCTCCGGCGACAAATTTCAAGTAATTATAGATGTGTTAGAACTTTATGATTTTTTATACATAATTTCAAGTAACTATTACTTATTATAGTTAATCATAAACGAAAAATATCGAGAGACAAATAAAAGTAATCGTAGCAACCTAAGGTATCCAAGCATACATGGTCGCTTATCATACTCATGACATCGCAGATAAGAAGGTTAGTACATTTATTTTTTGATCATTATCGTATTTATATGTTTATGATTTGTGTTCTGGGTGGCACATCTTGCAGTTATGGTGTGCCGAAATCTTTTAAAGTTGTTTTTTTACAGGTTTTAATTTTTGGATTATATGAAAAATAAGTCGTTATGCTGTCGAAATTTAGTTAGAGTTTATGAATATAAATATGTGTAATTTATTTCACAGGCCAGTACAGAGACCCAAGAGCCGATGTCTGCTATAGACAATTGGGCGGGCATGCATCATCGCGGGGACTCTTGGGTTAATACCGATGTGGAGCAGGCTTTTGTAAGCATTTTTACTTTTCTTGTTAAATTTTTATATATTAAAATAGTGGTTTTAGTGCACGGAAAAATACTTATAATGTCTTATTATGTAGAACACTCTGGAGGAGGAGAGACATAGAACACAGACTACTGCAAGCGCGACTGGATCTCCCCTTGATGAGCATAGGATTTTGGAGCAAGTTCTTGGCACGCGTAGAGGACATAAGAAAGGAGTGGGTCCGATGCTCTCCCAAAAGCATTACTCTGGGGCTTCTCCTTCATCCGCTGGTTCATTCTCGGGGCAACATCATCACCAACCCGATCTTTGCGGCGTATGGATCGTTATTTAAAGAAATCGTATCAGGAACAGATGAAGATTTATGACAATCAGGTAAAGATGTTAGAGTTATGGTCTAGAATGCAGCCTAACATCTAATTACCTACGATTTCTCGTCCAGAACCAGTTAATCTAGACACTCCTCTGCCTCCTTCAGATGATGACAGTCCTGATGATGACGCTATTGGCGATGCTGCAAACTTAGCGGAATAGTTTTGTATGATTTTTCACTGTATTTGCGACGACTTTTATATTTTGTTGAACATTATATATGCACTTTATGTAGTATTCATAACATATTTTATAAATTTATATAGATTTATTGTTTTTAATATTAATTTATATTTTACTTTTAATTTATCTTAATAAATTATATTTAGTATGTTATATAATAATGTTTAATTAAAATTATTAAAAATTATTTAATTGCCATTTTTAAAAATAATCAGAAAAAAAATTATTTCCGTTTTTGCGACGACATCATTATAAATGTCGTCGCACAAAAGTTGACTATTTGCGACGACCTTTTGCGACGACAAGTTCAAATGTCGTCGCAAAAAATTTGAATTATTTGCGACGATTTTTTTCAAACCGTCGTTGCAAAAAATTTTAAAACAGGACAAATTAACCAACGAATTATTTGCGACGACCGTCGTCGCAAAATATAAATGTCGTCGCAAATGTATTTGCGACGACACTATGTCGTCGCAAATAAATTATTTGCGACTACTTTTTTGCGGTGACACATTTGCGACGACATGTGGGTTTTTGCGACGACTTTTTGTCGTCGCAAAAACCACTTTTTCTTGTAGTGTCATATTGTACTTTTTTTTGCCAAAAATACCATTGATAATAGCATTTACATTGAAAAATGTCCTATATACATATATATACCACAAACCCTATATATACGAAGCCAACAAATGATCAAATCAAAATTACATTGATTTACTTTTTTTTTTTTTTTTTGCTGAATTGATTTATTTGTTATAGCCTAATGACGTTTGTGTCAAAAATTTTAAACGAGACTAAGCATTTTAAGTGAGCTCTATATAAATAAAAATGACAACAATCATGGAATCCGGAAATTTCCTAAATAAATTCAAGACAAGTAGATAATTGTATACAAAATGGTTAATTTTTTTCTAGTAGTTTGTTGATTCTGTTTTTCTTAGACTACGAAAAACGAAAATGGTCTAATTTCAAGATGATAAATTTCATGGAAGGATCCATCACGATTCACGTAACCCTACTTATATATAATCTCCATACTAATGAATATATATATTTATATATATATATATATATATATAATAAAAATCTAAAAACTAAAAACGTGAGTGTAATATTTGCCAACTATGGAATCCGCAGTGAAAACAAGCAATGACAAAAGTAATTAAATTATATCCACATTAGATGCCACCGATTTTTTTTCCCTCTTTTTGGTTTTTTTCTAACTTTTTCTCTATATACATGCATGCATGCATGCGAATGCGATTATTGAGCAACCACATGGCTTGAATGAGATGGGGGCTTCATCTAAAAACAATTTCAACGCTCGTTTTTCAACTGTGGCCATAAAAGTTTTCGTCATATCTCCTCTTAGAAAAAAAAAAAAAAAAAAAAAAAATTATGCTTCGTGTTGCTAATTTGTTTCTTGAAAAAACTATTGATTGTTCTATTTTTGTACTTATTGTTGTACACAGCGAAGTGAAATACAGACTGTTGCGCGATAAAAGGGGACCAAATGTCGAAGAAGGATCAATCGTCCAAATTTCATGGTCACGTTTTTTGAATATATATGGACAGTGACCACAATATATTCTGCTTCCCAATCGTTCATTTTCATTGCAAAAGAGCCAAAATAGAGAAATATTGGCACTATTCTACAAGCAATATTTTGTTTTGTCTGCGCATTGATTTTTGTCAGTTGAGACGTTAAATCTTAAACTGTCTTCATTAGTTGTTGCACTAGTTGGTAAACCAAAATTTACATATTTTGAAGTGAAAAAAATATAAAGCGCCGCATGCATGATATATGTCTATATGTGTCTATATATATACACACACACACACACACACACACACACACACACACACACACACACACATATATATATACACACACACACATATAGACACACACATATATAGTATATATATGTATGGTCAAGATTAACAAAGAAGATCAGCTCGGTTTTTTACCCAAGTGATGGAAAGTATTTTGTCCTTGTGCTGCTACCTCAAATGTTGCCAAATTACTCGTTTAATGTAAAAATTTTTCGGTACATTAGATCGTTTCCTCATATCATATAGAAACTGAAAATTAAGTGAATATATATATATATATACACACATATTTATACATATACATACATATATGTGTGCGCGCACGTGTATTATTCACATAAATATACTTAGTTTCGGATGAACCAGCTAGCTACAGTCACCTGGAACTAAAATTTTAGGTAAGCAAAGTTCAAATAAATAATAAGTTGTTGCAAAAGTAGCATTAAAGTCCAGGAAATTTACGTGTTTCAAACAGATAAAAATGTGCACATAGGATCAAAGTACTCGTGTTGTCGATTCGGAGGCGGCGTGGAAACAAACAGATAAATCACGTAATTTGCACCTAAGATTCTCATCGGCTTGATTTGTTCTACAAACTTTTTATTCAGAAAGTGAAACATTTTTTAATTATTACAAGGAAATAATTATATATAATGTTAGAAGCAAGGAAAGTATTCGACGCGACTGGCGAGACAGATACAAACTAATCCTTTTGCATCTCAAATATATAGAATGAGACAAATTTCTAATCCCTTGAAAAAAACATGCATTTAATTGGGATAATGAATATGATTGTCAATTCAAACAGACACACACACACGCATATAAATAAGCAATTAGACCGTGCATAAAATTAAGAATTAATTTCAAAAATTCCCCCCGAACTATGATCTTTGTAACATTTTGCCCCCTGAATTTTAAAAATAACATCGGTTTCTCCCGAACTTTGTTCTTTTAACAAGTTTTATCTTTATGTGACAATGAGTGACAAAAATTGTCACATGTCAGGTACATGACTCATTTGACAAGGATATTACCGTAAATTAACCTGCAATAACCCTAATAACAACCCCCATTTTGTTGATTTTTTTTTTTTTTTGTTGTTGTGTTAAGGTTAGAACTTTTCCCCCACAAAGAAAAATCTAAGAAAAAATCAATCTTCATTGTAAATTTCTGTGTTTGGTTCAACTTGTCAAACCTTTCGACTAATTCTAGAACTACATCTCTTGCATTGAAATCTAATTCTGGAACTAACTCTCTTGCATGGAAATTTTCTCCACTCTCAAGCCACTTTCTGAATCCACAGCCTCTCTCCTCTTCATTTTGCATTTTATCATAAAATGAAAGATTAATTCCAAAAATTCCAGCCCACACAACATTGAATAGGACCTCGAACTTCTTCATTTACCCAACCGCTGCCACCACTGTTTGTACTGCAGGAACTTACCATGGATGAACGAGGTGAGGAAAAAAAGAAGTAAAATGTGAACGAAGATGGTGAATTTTTCAATAAAAATGGAAAATTATCTTATTAGGAGGGTTAAACGTAATTGCGCTTTCAATTCTCACTAAATAAGTGACACATGACAATTTCATCACTCATTGTAACAGAAGGATAAAACTTGTTAACGGAACAAAATTCGGGAAAAACGGATGTTCCTTTTTAAAAATCGAGGGGAAAGTGTTACAAGAGTCATAGTTCAGGAGGAATTTTTGAAATTAATCCTAAAATTAAAACTTCCATTATCAATTCCCCTTTTTTTCGCTTTTTAATATTCTTTAACAATAATTGAAGTGTATTTACATAATTACCGTATCATAATTCATTATATCATTTGGCAATATTTGAAAAGGAAAACAAAAACAAAACAAAAACAAAAAGCAAAAATCTAGAGGAGGAGTATTCATGAGGATTTCATCCCTTGAAAAGGGCATAAAACCTCTCCATGACAAGCACCGCACCTTCCTTACCTATAATCATGTGCCTTTCATGCTCATCATCAGTTGGCCTAATTAGGTTATATTACCCTATCATTCTTTTCATGATGTTCTTTCGATATGTTATAGTATTATTTTCCATTTATTTAAATATTTAATTAATACATTTGTCAACTCATGCTTTCGATACGCCATTAGTTAAGTGTTAACATTATTTATCTTTTCTTTAACTTGAGGCTGGCGTAGCCTGCAATACCCACAAAAAAAAAAAAAAAAAAAAAAAAAAAAAAAAAAAAAAAAAAAAAAAGAAAGAAGAGAGAGCACACGAGGCTTTTGCCCATTCCACTCCATCTGTAGTTGCGGCCTCCTCTAGCTAGCACTATTAATCATAAACATTAATATCTATAATTATATTTTATGCACAAGTAAACCTTAGTGCATCCCAAATATTCTATATACAATTATCTGTTTTTATTCTTCTCCATATGATGTCCACTAGCATTCCTTCCTGATGGGTTCCTAAATAATATGTTTTTATTATGGAAACGTGCTGACCTGCAAACGACATCTAATAGTACTACATATAAATTATTCATATTGTCTTTTACGAGATTAGTAATTATATTATGGAGTTATTATTACTGGGTGCTTTATAGTTTTCTAATAAATTTCCCATCTTAATCAATTAACAGGAAAAGCTGTCTCTAAAAAAAAATAATAATAATAAAAACAAATAAAAAAAATAACCAGTCCGAATACTTGATATCGAATCATGCGACATTCTAAGGAAAGTTTGTGTACAAAAAAGGAAGACCGAGAGAGATTTCTCAAAGGATTCTTAGCAATGGATGCGGATAAATTTATGGTCACAGAAAACATTGCCGTTTAGTCACTCTTGAGGATATACGTTATCCTATAAACTTTAGCTTTAACACGTAATCTTTTTGTTCTTTTTTTAGCGAAATATTTTGTACACTAATAAAGGAACTGAAAGACCCACCACAAAGTATACCTAATCCTGATCATCAGAATATATTGATAAACTTTTCGTATTGAATATCTTAATCATCACACATGAAAGTTACAAAAAGGAACCCTTCAGCTTTTAGCCACACACAAGAAAAAAAAAAAAAAAAAAAAAAAAAAAAAAAAAAGGACTCGATATGTTAATCAGCTAATATTCTATAGGTTTTACTCTTTAGTGTTTGGTGGACTATTAAAAAATAACTCTTGGTAAAATATGTACTATAAAATGGATTGTTGCTCAACCAAAATAAGCATTGGATCCCTTCAGTCTTGCTTTTTTTCTTTTTTCTTTTTTTTTTTATCACTTGAAAATTGTTTTAGTGAATTATATTACACTTCTAGTACTGTATTTGAACTTCATTAAAATTTCTAACTTAATTTGTATGTTAAAGAACCTTAAAAGTTGAGTTAAGATTTTAACTCTTCCCCGGAGTTGGAATGCTTGATATACTCCAACTAGAGTTAAAAGTTTAAGTGGCACTTGAAACTCAAAGCTATGTTTTTTTAATTCCATCTTTCATAGTTTTATTCTTAAAAAGATATTTTATCCATTTTTATATATACAAAATATCTAAAATTGTTCCTCCATAATTTTGAGCTATTTATATTATTATTCTTTATACGTGGGAACTTTTCAACCTCTTGAAATTTTAGTGAATTTTAACGTTCAAAACATAAAAGAAAAGGATACTTTTATTGTTTTGAAATTGGACATTTTATTTATTTATTTATTTTTGATAGAATCTGGACATTTTATTTTATTATTGAGCTGAAGTGGATATCAACTTTTCATATATCTTGACAAATTTAAATTAAAGCTAACGTAGAAGCATTTTTCCGATTCCAAAAAAGAATCATTTTTCCTTCTTTATTTTACTTCCGGAATCCTTAAATTAGCAAAATATGATGAGATATTTTATTAAAAATGAATTGACAGAGTGTCCTGGTACATCATCATAATAGATATAATATAACTTACTAATATTTTTATTTTATTTTCCTAGTGTTTTTATTTTATTTAGTCTGATTACCACGGGGCAATTTGCATGAGATGTCTACACCATAGTATTTGGAGGCATTACAATGATAATATATGTTATTTAAGTGTGTATACGTATCTATCATTAGAAAGATTAATTTTTACATATTGTTACTTCTATTAGTATATTTTGATTTTTTTAATTTACTTCATATTAAAAAATCTCTAGATTTGATGATTTAGATGAATTATCCGATTTTATAATTGTAACTTATATTCATATGGAGCATATTAACAATGATGTTTACTTCTACGAGTGAATTCCCTTTTTGTTTATAATCTGTGAATGTAAGAATATTACACAAACACTTTAAATTTTTGTATTCTCTTTTTTTTTTTTTTTCAATTTTTTACTTAATTTATATATAGTATAACGCCTATCTCTGTAAGAGAAAGCACACAAAATTCCATTTCCCACCGTTTTCTCTCTTTGCAAACACCCACATTTATGATCTCAATATTCTCACTCCTTCAAAGTTATTTGTCTCTTCCTCTCTAACCAAAACTTCCTGATCTCTCTCTCTCTCTTTCTCTCTCTCTCTATAAATTTATATATATATATACTCTTCTGCTTCGAGAAAATCACTTCTCCAATCAGACAAAAGAAAACAGAGTCGTCCCCAGTCAGTTCCTCTGTGCATTGCTTCTTCGGAAAAACCAAACTTTTATGCAATTCTCCCAAACAAATTTCCCATGTTTACTTTCTGGAAGAGTTTTCATCACCAACTGTTGAGGAAAAAAAGCAGATAAACGAAGAAAGGAAGAAAGATTGCCAATTTCTTCTGCGGTGGTCTCTACGTATTCTGAGGTTTGGAAAATTTCCCACCAAACAAAAGCAGTTGAAAAAAAAAAAAAAAAAAAAAAAGTTAAAATCCCATGTCCAAGTTTGCTTTTTTTTTTTTTTTTTTTTTTTTTGTAATTTACGAGTTTTGTCTCTTAGCTATTAGTTTATTCAGATTAACTGAAGCTTAGACTAATTCTTCGTTCACAGTTTTTTTATTTCGATCAGGTGGTTGATAGCTATTTGCTCCATTGGATACGCAATTTCTGACGCTGTTGACATAAAACCTTCTCATAAAGTCATACCTCTCTGTTTCTCTTCTCTTCGCTTTTTATTTTCCCGGGAAAGTGACGGAAATGGCGGAAAATCCAAAGCTGGTGAGTATTGGCTTCGTGGGGTTTTCTTATTTATCATTAACTGTTTCATCGAATTTAATTTTTTTTTCTTTTTCATTTTGTTTTCAGGAATCAGTTGGTCCTGGCGAGATAAACGGATTAGAAGAAAAATTCATAGCCGAGAAAATCTCTGTTGCGGATCATATAAACGATTTTCATTACACAGCAGATTCATCTGATAACTTCGTCATTGATATGGAAAGCTTCTCCCATGGCAGCAGCGATAAAGATATTACAACAAATTCAAGAATCAAAGTTAGTTTTTATTTTTATTTTTATTTTTTTTTATTGTTTTGTAAATATCATCTGGATAATTCTGGTTGTTCTTATCGGGTATTTTTTTTAACCACGCAATTTTCTCTTTAGAATTCTTATATTAGTCGTTCTAATAATTATGCCTAAGTCAACTTTAGTTTTTTTAAAAAAAATTTAATTGGTAGTCTGTTAATTAATAATGACGTTCTTTGAAACAGAGGAAATAGCTGGTATGTCTAACACGCAAGTGTAATGTGTAAACAATGAAAGTCTTTCTCAAGCATTATTACCTGTCATTATTTTTCTAGAAGTAGCATCTATTTCCTCCTTAATGATGTATTAAAATTTAACCTTAGGATTAGCTATCTATACGCCACTCTAGTAAACCAAAAAAAAAAAAAAAAAAAAAATTATTTTTTTTCATTTTTTTAGATAACGTTGTGAATATTCTTTTTCATGATGGCAAAGTTGCAGAGAAGTCTTTCCCGGAAAGGATCTCAGCGTGTCCCAGAGAAGAAGATTAATTCTTATACAAATGCTAATGATAGAGACTCTCCAGTTGTTGGGCCGTCACCAAGAGGTTGGTAATTCAAACAAGTTTTTATTTTTTTAAATTTCTTTTTTCCCAAAGTTCTAATTCACACAATTTCTTCATGTTTCCTCCAAAAAAAAAAAAAAAAAAAAAAAAAAAAAAATGATTATGAATAATAATTATAATAATAATAATAATAAATTTTATAATATTGATAAATAATAAATTTTATAATATTGATAAATAATAAATTTTATAATATTGATAAATCTTGTCCGTTCAATTCAACCTTACCTAAGATCGTTTATGATTTTGTCATTTACACAATGGCCCAAATTCCCTCATTAACGGTTAGTCCAGATGTCAGTTATGAGAGGTTAATACCATTGTAGAATTCAACCACAGAATAGAAGATAAAATGTAGAATTGGAATCCACAAATGGGTGTATACCACCCCCCAACCTGTGTACCAACTTTACCTTAGATGGGTGACTCGGGAGGATTTTAAATTAAATTAATCATACCAATTTCATACTTACCGAGAAAAAAAATGTACCAATTTTATTTCAACCATTTTCTTTTGCTTTTTTTTTTATTTATTTTATGGAAATTGTATTAATCAACTTGTTAGTTGAAGTCTTCAGAAAAGGAAAAACTGGTGGTTGGAAATCTGTTAAGCTAAATGACCTTGTACACACGGGTTTTACAATATTTAATTTTGGCAGTGAAGTACTACAACTGGGTCAACTATAGAACACGGGAGATGAAATTGGAAATTAGATGTGACTTTCCACTAGTTGAGTAGAAAAAACAGATGGCTCAATATCTTTGCCCTTTTGTTGGTATTTTCCAATGTCATAATTGGAGGCGATGCATATTATTGGAACTTCGATTATGAAATTCTAGTTGAACCGTCAATTCTTATTATTATTTTTTTTTTTTTTTAAAAAAAAATTGTTAATTGGCAAAATGGAGATTACGGAATTATTTATTCTGCTGCTGCTCTTTTGTAGGGTCATGCACGCTAGAAAAGCCCTTGATGGTGGCAGTAGGGACCATCGATAATTCGAGTAGCCCACAAGTCCATCATCAGATCACCATCACAGCCGGCAACATCACCCCCGCCACTGATGGCAGATCGATCAGATCGGTTCTTCGAAGAAACAGCTTCAAGCACTCTTCTTTTTGGGTCCTTGATCCCAAGAAGATCCTTTTCTTATTTGCCACCTTGTAAGATTACCATCCTCTTCTATACACTTTGTACAGTTCTAAAATTGATAACATGTCATAATCATTAGAAAACAGAATGCTAAACCTCAGAATATTGCTTTTTAATTGTTCAGTTATTTTGACTAATAAAAAAAGTGTTGTATTTTTGGACAACAGGTCAAGCATGGGAACAATCTTGCTGATATATTTAACCCTTTCAATCAGCAAGTACAGTACTGATGAAAATGGTATTGATTGGCATCAGCAGTAATACATGGTTAGTTTTACGCTATCCGAGTGGAATTTCTTTACACAAAACCAACAAGAATCAAACTCTTTGGTAAAAGGGGTTCCTTAAACGAATCGGCCGATTATGAGGCGCACTTTGTGAGAGAAATCAGACAGGAAGATACATAAAAGAGGAATGAACTTGATTTGGATCGAAGAACCTAACCCCAAACCCCCTTTGTTTTTTTTTTTTTTTTTTTTTTTTTTTTTTCAAGGCCCCTTAATACAAAATTATTGTAGAAATGAAGACAAGGACACATTGCTCTGTGACAAAGAAAAGGAATCTTCTTATGTGTTGTGTCCTCTTTTTGTAAAGATTTGGTGGCTCTACCGAGTTGAATGGAATATCGGTGGAAGATCAGAAAGTTAAGTACTCTTTTGCACTCTTTTTTTCTTTCCCCATACTTTTCAATTTCGCCAGAGTCTTTTGGCAAAAATCGGAGTTTAAGCGACCCTTTTTGTTGTATGTGGCTTCCATGTGGGAGTGGGCAGGCGAGGGAAACATCAAACAACCTTGAGATTGCGTAACAATAAAGTATTCATGTGTGCACGCGCACTGTGAAGCTTTTACTTTAAGCGAATATATATTTATATGTATGTGCGCGCGCGCGCCTATATATACACACATATAATATATGTATGTATGCATGTATATTTTAGTCTTGTGGCCTTGTGGGAAGTGGATTGGTAAGACAAAGCATGCTTGTCCGTTTGTCAAAGACCCTGTGCAGAATTTCATAGACCATGTTTGTGGGATCTCTGCAAAAATCAGGAATCATAAAAGGTTTGGCAGATGGAATTTTAGTTTTGAAGGAGGTTGAGCAATTCACTGTATGTGAATCCCAAATGTTAGATCTAGATGAATACCTGTACACAACATATTAACATAAAAAGAAACAAAAATAAAATAAGATAAGAAGTCTTAAGAAATCCTTTCTTAATTTGTTCCTTATGGTATCTCTTGTTCTGTCTAGTGATTGTTTAATAAATTATTAATCTGCACTAACAAGGAATTGCTTTTAAAATTTACCCCTTGATAGGGATCGCTACCACTGATTCTTTAAGGTCTCTTTTTCTTTTTTTCATTTTGTTTTTTAGTCCTGATGCTTATACCATCATTTCTGATACGGCATCGCATTCGGGCTTCGAGACACAAAGAAACACCCGCCACAATAAAATATGAGAATCCCTCAGAGATAAAACAATGAAACAATATGGTAATTCCAAAGCACATTAGTTAGAATCAGTTCAATGACATATGCAAATCAAACCAATCGGAACAACTTGTTTTATTCTATTTTATTAAAAGGGTCCTACTTATATGCTAGTAATTAAATAGCAAACTAGAACTAAAAGGAAGATTCCTAAGAAAGTGGGGTTGGATTTTGACAGATTTAGAAACAACATCAAGTCAGGCTATATAATTTTAACTAATTGTCTGTCTGTCCAACTTTGTGTGGACGTGTTTGTGTTTCTACTTTCACTTCGAAAGAGTAAAACCACCTGCTGATGGTGGCTCCGATTTCTTTCTGCTGCGTCCATGTGTCATGCCAGACAGACACTTAACACAAATAACATCATTTGTGGCCTCAATCGACCATCAATAAGATAATATTGAAATTTTGGCAGTGTTGAGAGACAGATTTGCGGAAACAATGAATCTGGGGTTATGGAGATCCCTGTGAGGCACCGCATAAGATGAGAAATAATATGAGAATGATCCCTGATGAATAAAATATGATAGATGCTCTGTAAGTATTTGGATGCTCCATTAGAAGTGCTTCTTAGAAGCCGCTTTTGGTTTCTTGAGATCAAAAGTTACTGTGTGTTTGATGCTCTGTTAAAACTTAGCTCCCTAAAAGAGCTTCCAATAAAGTCACAAAATGTGCCATCTCAAAAAAACGCTTTTAAATAGACTTTGAAAATTGTATCAGTGTTTAAATAAGATATTATAAACTTCAATCTAACATTTTTATTGCTTATTAGAAAATTTAAAATCTATTCTCATTTTATGGTTCCAAACCCTTAATGAAAAGCCACAACTTTTGTTTGTACTCCTTTATTTGACCAAAAGCAAAAGCTCTGCAAATGGACCGATATATGCCCTCCCAAAACCTGTAACAAATCCTATTGCTGCCTGCATACTAGAAATGTTACGCTACGTTATAGCTAGCCTTTTCTTATATCGTGTATCTGCTAAACTACAGTAAACTCAAATTCAGCTTTTCTACCCACTATATGTCTATATCACTTGGTAAACAAAAGTTGACAGAAATGTTATTTCTCACTATTAGTCAATTAACTCTCATATGACATTTGAAATACACTTCCTTCATTCTTACGATCAAAATTTTGATTAATTCAACTCACCAGGCGAGAAAAGTAATTGGGACTGTTTGGTATGCTGTTTTTTCAGTTAATTGTTCATTTCATGCTAAACTATATGCACTATTAGTCTATATCACTTGGTAAACAAAAGTTGATAGAAAAGTTATTTCTCACTATTAGTCAATTAACTCTCATAAGATATTTGAAATACACTTTCTTCATTCTTATGATCAAAATTTTGATTAATTCAACTCACCAGGCGAGAAAAGTTATTGGAACTGTTTGGTATGCTGTAATCTTCAGTTAATAGTTCTTTTCATGCTAAACTACTGTTTGCGGTAAAAAAAAAAAAAAAAAAAAAAAAAAAAAAAAAATCACAAATGGGCCTAAAAAAAAAATTGAAAAGAGAAAATAAAATTTTATGCTGACAAAAAAATAATATTAATAATAATAAAAAGAGAAAGAAGGGGATTAAAAAAATGCACCTTTTAAAATGCGGAGCATGTGTGGTGTGCGCAAAATGTGGAGTAGTTTTTTTTTTTTAAAAAGAAGGTGATGCAGAACGTGATATGTGTAAAACGTGAGGAAGTGATAAAAAATTGTCATGGAGTTCTTTTATATAAAGGAAGAAATGAGAGGAAAAGTCTTTTGGGAAGACTGTGCGTGTATGATAGAGACCAATCAGGGCCTCCTTTGAGATTTACCTACACTAGGAGGGGTAAAAAGGGGAAGGCGGGAAGTGACGTGGTGAGGACTAGCGAGGATGCGGAGTTGGCAATTCTGTTAGGGAAATTGGTTGGAGAGGGAATATAGGAGAGGGAACGTGTAGGAAGGGGAGGCATCAATTATTGTGAAAGAGATTGGCTAGTCCAGGGAGGAAGAGAGACCTCGGATTCTCTCAGTTCTATCTTTCTTACTTTCTTTCATTTCTGTCTAGTGCCGGAGTTCATCGGCTGTAATTCTGGAATTGTGGAGTTGATTAATAAAAGGATTTTGATCCCTACTTTCTGGGAGATTTCCATTCCATTCTCGTTCTGTTTTTTTATTAGCGTTCTCTAATAGGAAGAATAGGGAAGGATCCTATCAATTTGGTATCAGAGCACCAGTCCATGGCCAACCTTCCAGTTGAGTTGCGCCCAGGCCGGGCGGTGGACGTGGAGCGACGGATGGGAGACCTCCAGGAAGCGGTGCGACTTCTCGGAGCCATGGTGGATCCGGTACCAAGGTTGCAGGAAGACGTGACCATTCTGGCTGGACGAGTGGAGCGGGTACAAGAGACGACTATGCGCATGGAAGCTCTATTAGCACGACACTATGGAGGGGACCGAGGACCCGCGCCAAGGCGTGAGGTAAGGGACAGAGACCGAGAACGGGAACGCAAGGATCGACAGGAGTCCCCCGCTCGGAGGGGCCACATCGAGCACCGAGGGAGGAGGTTGGAGCTACCCCTCTTCACCGGAGAGGACCCGTACGGCTGGCTTTTCCGAGCCGACCGTTACTTCTCGATCAACGGTGTGGAGGAAAACGAGAAGGTGCTGGCGGTGTCGGTTTGCTTCGAAGGGCGTGCGTTAAGCTGGTTCCAGTGGGCTGAAGCGTAGGAACCTTTCGCTAGTTGGAGAGAATTTCGGGCAGCTCTGCTGCACCGTTTTAGCCGCGCTCGAGAAGGAGACCCAACAGAAAGGTTAATGTCTCTGAAGCAGGGCGGATCCGTGACGGAGTAGCGCGACGCCTTCGAGCCTTTGGTGGTGGCGCTGAGAGGAGTCCCCGAGCCCATATTCAGGGGGACGTTCCTGAATGGCCTGTGGGAGGATATCCGGGCGGAGGTCAAGCTCCACAGGCCCATCAACCTTCAGGAGGCTATGGACCTGGCCCAACAGGTGGAGGATAGAAATGAAGCCCAAGACAACTTCCGGAAAATGCGTGTGGGCCGGATGTGGAGGCCGGATGGGCCGGCCCAAGGGGCCACAAAAGGGGCCCAGCCGAGAGGTAATTACCCCTTCACACAGAACTACCTTCAATCCAACAGTTCGAAGGAACCTAGAAACTTCCCACGAGCAAAATCAGATTCTGCCCTAGTCCAAGCAGCGGCGACCAGTCGGGAGACAGGATGCCGATGCCTAATCGACGAAGAGATCCAAACGCGACGTGCGAAGGGCCTCTGCTTCCGGTGTGATGAAAAATTCGGGCCAGGGCACCGATGTAAAAACCGACAGCTGCAGGTACTTCTGGTGGCCAAAGAGGAGTCGGACTCGGAGGAGGCGAAGGAAGAAGAGGGCGAGCTTCCCGCTAGGTTTCCAGATGAGGAGGTTGATTTATCCCTTAATTCTCTGCTCGGCTTCACTTCTTCTAACACAATGAAAGTGGTGGGGCAGCTAGGAACCCGTCGAGTGGTGGTATTAATCGACAGCAGAGCTTCGTACAGCTGCGGACTTGGGTTTACCCTGTGTTTCTACGGCCTGCTATGGGGTCCAGGTTGGAAACGGAATGAAATTCCGGCAACAAGGGGTGTGCAAAGGGGTGGAACTATGGATTCAAGATTTCTGTGTCGTGGAAGATTTTTTTCCCTTTGAGTTAGGCTGCGCAGACGTGGTACTAGGGGTTACATGGCTGCGGACACTAGGGGAGATTCGAGCGGATTGAGCCAAATATACGCTCAAGTTTCGGGAAGGCTCTCGTTGGGTAAGGTGGCAGGGCGATCCTACTTTGAGCTGCTCCCCGGTAAGCTTTCAATCCCTCTCTCGGCAATTTAAATTCCCACAAATGGCATTTTTGATTGAACTCTGCCAAACTGAGGCCACGGCCACAGCCGAGGCCCCTCCAGCCACCCCCCCGGAACTACAGGGGGTGTTAGACGAGTTTGGGGATATATTTTCGACCCCAGCGGGACTGCCGCCGGCTCGGGACACCGATCATAGGATTGTATTAACGGAGGGCGCTACACCCCCTAACATTAGGCCGTTTAGGTATCCCTACGTTCAGAAGGGGGAAGTTGAGAGATTGGTAATAGAAATGTTGGCTTCCAGGATTATAAGGCCAAGCACTAGTCCATTTTCTAGCCCTGTAATCCTAGTGAAAAAAAGGGATGGGAGTTGGAGGTTTTGTGTAGATTATCGGGCTCTCAATCAAATAACGATACCTGACAAGTTTCTGATCCCAATTATTGATGAATTGGAGGGGGCAATGGTGTTCACTAAGTTGGATTTACGGGCCGGATACCATCAAATCAGGATTTGGGAGGGAGACATCGAAAAGACCGCGTTCCGAACTCATGAGGGGCACTATGAGTTTCTAGTAATGCCCTTCGGCCTGACAAATGTGCCAGCGACGTTCCAGTCGCTGATGAATTCGGTGTTTCGTCCCTATTTGCGCAAGTTTGTGTTAGTCTTTTTGGATGATATCCTTGTTTACAGCCGCACGTGGGAGGAGCACAAGGTCCATTTGGCCACTGTGATGGGGGTACTACGCGCAGAAAAATTATTCGCGAATCAGAAAAAATGTGAGTTTGGGCAACTTCAGCTGGAGTACTTGGGCCACATCATCTCGGGAGAGGGAGTCGCGACTGATAAAAAAAAACTGCAAACAGTCCGGGATTGGCCTGAGCCGAGAAACGTGCGCGCCGTCAGGGGCTTTCTCGGCCTCACTAGTTATTACCGAAGGTTCGTCAAGGGGTATGGAGCTCTTGCCCGCCCCTTTACAGATTTACTAAAAAAGGGGGCGTTTGCATGGTCGGAGGCAGCCTCCGGTGCATTCGAGGCTTTAAAGCTAGCCATGACCACCTTGCCAGTCTTGGCTCTACCGGATTTTTCCAAGACTTTCGTGGTGGAGACCGATGCCTCTGGTTCAGGCCTCGGTGCGGTTTTGATGCAGGAGGGTAGGCCTATAGCGTATTTCAGCAAGGCCCTGTCGCCCAATTTGCGTTTGAAGGCGGTATATGAGCAGGAGTTGATGGCGGTAGTGCTGGCAGTTCAAAAATGGCGACACTACCTGCTTGGGAGCCACTTCGTAGTCCGCTCGGACCAGCAAAGCCTCCGGTCTTTACTAGACCAGCGGCTTCTGCCTCCAGAACACCTGCGGTGGATTTCCAAGTTAATGGGGTATGACTTTGAGGTGCATTATAAACCAGGGGCTGCCAACCGAGTCGCGGATGCTCTGTCACACAAGGACGAACTACGCAGCTATATGGCCCTTTCCGTGCCACAATTACTGGATGTTGCAGCCATCAGCCATCAAGCGTGAACAGCAAGCCAATGAGATGTGTGCCTCGCTGATTGCTCAGTTGCAGGAGGGGCAGATAAACACCAGAGGATATGCCCTGCAAAATGGCCTCCTCTGCTGTAAGGGCCGCATAGTCCTCCCTCCTCACTCGGCTTGGATCCCACTTCTGTTGCAGGAGTTCCATGACTCCGCCCTGGGAGGACATTCTGGCTTCCTCCGTACTTACAAACGCCTCTCTTCCAACGTTTGCTGGTCCGGAATGAAGAAGGAAATTAGGGACTATGTCGCCCACTGTGTGACCAGCCAGCGTTCCAAGTATGAAGCCTTGTCACCGACCGGGTTATTGCAGCCACTTCCAATCCCGCAACAGATTTGGGACTTCGTTACAGGCCTTCCTCGCGTAAGGAACGTTGATACGATCCTTGTGGTCGTAGATCGCCTAACCAAGTACGCTCATTTTTGCACCATTGCTCATCCTGTGGCGGCCAAGCAAGTAGCGGAAGTCTTCATCCGCGAGATTGTCCGCTTACACGAAATCCCTCGCACGATTGTAAGTGATCGCGATTCTGTATTTCTGAGTTTGTTATTGGGGAATGGGAAGTAGGCCTTCGGGTAACTAGAGATAACCTGCGACGCTTGGAAGCAGATTCTTACTGCTCGCCTTGAGCTTTGTTCGGTACCAAGCAATATGGCACAAAGCTACATCACAGTTCCGCTTACCATCCGGAATCCAATGGCCAAACTGAGATCGTCAATCGCTGCCTGGAGACATACTTGCGTTGTTTTGCTAGTGATAAACCGAAGCTATGGGCTCAATTTCTGCCTTGGGCAGAATTTTGGTTTAACACGAACTACAATGCTTCGACCCAGCTCACACCTTTCCAGGCCGTTTATGGACGTCCTCCGCCAACATTACTTCGCTTGCTTCGACCAGCTCACACCTTTCCAGGCCATTAATGGACGTCCTTCGCCAACATTACTTCGCTTGCTTCGACCCAGCTCACACCTTTCCAGGCCGTTTATGAACGTCCTCCGCCAACATTACTTCGCTTCCAGGATGTGTTGGGCGGGCTGCCAAAGGACCCGGTGATAGAAACGGACTCGGGACCTTCGTTGGTAGAAGATGTCAATCAACAGATGCTCCTCCGGAACCAAATGCTGGATTGTCTGAAGCACCACCTCGTGGACGCACAACAACGCATGAAGAAGTTCGCGGACGCCCACTGTCGTGACGTGAGTTTTTCGCCAAGAGACCTAGTATTGCTCAAGCTCCGTCGGTACCGCCTCAAATCATTGGCGCGCAAGGTAAATGAAAAACTCTCACCCCATTTCTACGGCCCATTTTCTGTGCTCAAACGTGTAGGGGTTGTGGCTTACCGTCTTCAATTACCTGCCGAGGCTCGCATCCACCCTGTTTTCCATGTCTCGCAATTGAAGCCATTCAAGGGCAGAGAGTTTAAACTCTGAAGAGCTGGAACTCGTGGCAGAACCCGCCGACATCCTGCGCACGCGCCTGGTCGCTGGCAACAATCCGCAACAGCTAGAAGGCTTAGTGGTATGGCGCGGGCTGCCTAACTGGGAGGCGACTTGGGAGCCCCTGGATGTAATTCAACAACAGTTTCCTTACTTCCACCTTGGGGACAAGGTGGCTCTCGATGGAGGGGGTATTGATAGAGACCAATCAGGGCCTCCTTTGAGATTTACCTACACTAGGAGGGGTAAAAAGGGGAAGGCGGGAAGTGACGTGGTGAGGACTAGCGAGGATGCTGAGTTGACAATTCTGTTAGGGAAATTGGTTGGAGAGGGAATATAGGAGAGGGAACGTGTGGGAAGGGGAGGCATCGATTATTGTGAAAGAGATTGGCTGGTCCAGGGAGGAAGAGAGACCTCGAATTCTCTCAGTTCTATCTTTCTTGCTTTCTTTCATTTCTGTCTAGTGCCGGAGTTCATCGGCTGTAATTCTGGAATTGTCCCCTACTTTCTGGGAGATTTCCATTCCATTCTCGTTCTGCTTTTTTATTAGCATTCTCTAACAGGAAGAATAGGGAAGGATCCTATCAGTGTATGCAGGAAAAGTGAGAGAAAGCAAAAAAAAAAAAAAAAAAAAAAAAAAAAAGGGCTTCTCTGAAGTTAGATAAAACAAACGTGTGTGCAGGTGGGTGTGCAGAGAAGCAAAAGAAAGAAAGAAAAAAAAAATCAAAAAGAGTGTGTGTGCAGGTGATAGGAAACGTGAAAGAAAAAAAAAAAAAAAAAAAAAAAAGAGGTGCAGGCGTGTGTGTGCAGGAAAGTATACATCCGTGATATTTCCAAATAATAAGGTAAATATATGTTTTGATATTTTGATCTTTTTTGCACTAACAATTTTAATTTTTTGTGTTACAGTACATTTAAATCAAATCATATATACACTTTAAAGTGTGAGATTATGATTTATTTCTTGACACTCTCCACGAAAATAAATCTTATATACGCCTTATCGTGTTAGATTTCTTATTTGCAACTCTTAATAAATTTCTAATGCACTCATGGTATGTGGCTTCTCGTTCTTATCACAATCCTATGATTATCACTAAGACTTGGATTTCTTTTTAGAGATCTATATAAGTTAAATGTGATTTCAAAAAAATCAAGAATTAAAAATTTCTCAAATTATTTATCACGATTGTTTTGAGTGCAACTCGAGTGAAAAATTTACGAATTACACTTTAAAAATCGACATATGGGAAATTATGTGCATATGATTTATATGACAATCGCACGATACCCGCCAATAAACAATCAAAGAAGGAAGATGTTTTAAAAAAAAAATAGAGAGAAAAAACAAGCAACTGTCACCTCTCTTTCTCAATATTTCACAAAGCAAATATATATATATATATATATATATAAACCAAAAGTTCAAGGATGTTACTTGCTGTGACGGTTCATGAATGTTTGCAGTGCAAAAGCTATGTGATTGCAAGCTATATTTGCTGTGACGTTTGCAATAGGAGGCTCACATACATATATATATATATATATATATATATTTAAATGAATCAAATTATCTCCAAAATCATTAAAGGAGAGATAGAAGAGTTTCAATTCAAGAACTATGATTGACTTGATTCCCTATGAGATATGTAGGCAACCTAAAATCTAGGTACAGTTTCAAGATCAAATTCAATCCTAAAAATTCTCATAAAAGACAAAATCAATACTAAACTAAATCAAATTTCAAAGTGCGTCAATTCCCCATAAGGTCATACACCGAGTAATTATCCAAAATTCTCAAACCCAAAATTCGAACTACAAGTTGCTTGATCCCTTAACGGGGTATGTAGGCAACTCGACAAAATTCATTGAGTTCAGCCACAATTTTAAATCAACCAAAATTTTCCAAATTCATAGAAAATAGAATTTACTGTTTTAATTGGAATCAAAAGGTCTTCCTTTGTATTAAGGGATTGTAATTAAGAAGTTATTCTTATAATCTTGAATGGGTCAAACTAAAAATAATAAACTCCTATATTAATTAAATCCTAGTATAGGTGAAATTATGTTGTGTGAAATATTATTTTAATATTTTTACTCAACAACTATATGCTGTAATCTTCAGTTAATAGTTCTTGTCATGCTAAACTATCTAAAAGAATTTTCCCCAAAAATTGCTTTTTGGTTTAAATTTTTGTGTTCCTGCTAACATTGTTTTCAAAGTGGAGTGAAAATAACATCTTGGGGTAAAATAAGTCTTTTCACTAACGTTATTGAATTCGGTGAGGCTGTCCTTCAAGAACAAGGAAACTGTAGAGATCAATATTCTTCTGCTATACGCTTGCTATTCAAACACACAAGAGACAAGCAAAGAAGAAATCATGAACTAAATCTAACATTGCGTCTAACAACAGAGATAATGAAGGACTTCACTATGCAGGAGGTTAAATACATCATTACTTTCTCATTTATATAAAACCTATACCAAAATGCAGACAGTCACTAAACACTCTCTTGGCGTTTCTGTTTCAGCACAATGATTTAGCAATCCTAATCCTAATACATATAAATTGATCCACAACTTCAATTCACTCAGTTAGGACTCATATCAAGGAAGCATTTCCTCCTCCCTAGAAAATCGTATTCACTAGTGGGCTAAATAATTCAACGTTAAGCACATCAAACAATTGATAACAGGGTATTCGTAGAAGAAAATATCATATACACACAAGCATACTGAACAGTACGTGAGATGCATAACTAACAGTAAACAAATGCATAGCAAATTATTACCTCTTAAAATTGCTTAAAAGTTAGTTATTAGCTTTTGGTTGTCTAGAAATTGTAGTTGTTTGGATGTCTCACATCTTGTGGTCCAACACGAGATCGACTCTTGACCGTTCACCCAATGTACACATCTGCATGATTTAAGATAATGACTCACCATCTTCAGTAACGCTTTGAGATTCTTGGCATCGAGCATCTGTGCTTCCTATCCTGATAAAGCCTCAATATAACAGCTGCTGTTTCTTCTATTGCTTTCCCTGTTACTTCTGTAATAAAAGAATGTCAATCTACACCATGGCCATAATAATAATTCTAGATTTCTAACCCCACTCTCTTACTCGGTTCTTCGAACTAATAAATTCGAAATAAAAGAATCTCACTTCAGAACTCCAAAGTGAAGAACAAAAAAGATAGCAATGAAAACTAAATTGAAACATGTACCACATAAAAGACTTCCTACAAATGGAAAAGAGTAATATATCAGAGTTGTAATCCATTCTTACCGATTACTGGCCAGATGGGATTTTGTGCAAAAACCCTGCGTGCAAATTCTAGCTCCTCTCGAACATAATCCATCTCTGAGTAATTACTCCTCACTTCTTCAGTAAACCCCAGACTCTTAGCCCTTGCTCTTCTGATCGTTTGCAAAACTACCGGATTTATAGTCAAACCAAAAACCTTCTCCGGGTCAACCTGAAAGAGCATCTTCGGCAATTCAACCCCCATAACAATCGGCACATTCGCCACTTTGTACCCTTTCTGCGCTAGATAAATCGACAACGGTGTCTTCCCAGTACGAGACACCCCAGCGAGAATAATGTCAGCTTTGCTAAGGTTCTGAGGCAATGCCCCATCGTCTTGCTTGATGGTGAATTCGATGGCTTCAATCCGACGGAAGTAATCATCAGAAAGTGGGAAACTCCTGCCTGGAGCACCACGGGGCAGGCCAGACGGTGAGACACCTAAATGAGAAGCAATCGCCTCCGTGATTGGGCCCAGTATGTCAGTTGATGGTATGCCCCACAACTTGCACGCTTGCCTGGCGGATTCTGCCATGGAAGGATCAGCTAAAGTGTAGGCCACCATAGCACCCTCTTTGGCTGCTTGCTTAACAATCTCCATTAACCTCTCTACATCATCGATCTAACATTTTTTTTTTTTTTGGTGGGATAATTTTCGTCATTAACTTTGAAAAAGAAAACAAAAAACGGAACTTTGGATTTTCATCTCAATTTCAGCACAATTCCAACTCAAATTTTTACTAAAATTAGCACGAAATCGTTTCATAAACAAAAATTTGATAAAATTAACAATGTTATTAATTCAACCATTACAAAAATTAGGTCTTTTATACGCAGAGTTCTTTAAAAAAAGACGTAGAGGGTTGCTTATTCAATGAAAAAACTTACACCGGAAAACATGTGTGTGTGTACGGGACAGCCACGATCAACCAAGCAGTGCTCGAACTGCCCTAACGCCGCGTTAACGGAGTGCTCCGCCGTCCATCCAGTTCCGTCAGAAACCATGTATATCGACTTCGCCGCCGTCGCAGTCGCAGCCGCCGCCACCACGGCAGACTCTCCGTCGCTTCCCGTGGCGTTGTTTGGCTCTGTATCGGCGGTCTTCTTGACCGGAATTTGCCGGTCCACTTCGACCACGCTGGACCGGAGACCCGGGCGGTCCAATTTTCGACCGGCGCGTAGCGCGCGAGCCCTCGACCATCGCTTCAGCTGAGGGCTGCCGCTGCCCTTGAGCTTCCAAGCCTGAGGCTTGGAGTCAGGTTCGTAGGGGGCTTCGGCTTTGATTTGGAGAGAGATGGTGGAGGGGCTTGGATACTTGGGTTTAGGCTCGGGGACGCTCGGCGGGTGCGAGGAACCTAGGCTCGGGAGGTTCAAGCTGGAAGAAGCAAACATTTCTTTCTTTTTTCCCCAAAAAAACTGCTTATTTTATTCTTTTTATTTATTTATTTATTTGTTTTGCGTTTGCTTGTAATTCTTTTCGCTAGTTTTTTTTTTTTTTTTTTTTTGCTAGTTTAATTTGCGGGAAATGGATATAAAGGAACTCACTTTTTTTTTTTTTTTTTTTTTTTTTTTACAATTTCTGGAATTAAAGTGGCCACGAAAATAAATAAATAAAATATGATCCCTTAGTTTGATTGCCCCAATCATATCGCATGAAAGGCCATTGTGCGAGTGAAATCCGTCAAATCATTAGTAATAGATCCGTCAAATCATTTAATCTATATAATTTAATTTAATTTGACGAATTAAATTAGATTAAAAGAATTATAAATTAGTAATATATGAGATTTTTTTAATCCAAAATTACATATTAAATTGTGGATTAAAAATTTTTTAATCCGCATAATCTGAAAATCTGAATTATATATTAAATATATTTTTTATATATTATTACATATAAGTAATATATATAGAAAATTTATAAATTATTTTCAAAGACTTTATTTATTGATGTTTATTTCCTATAATTGGTTTGACTCTTAGATTTTAAATTATTGTCAAAGACTTAAATTTATGTTAAATTATGTGTTGGGCAGCATTTTTGGAATCATTAAATGTGCAATAAATTTAAAGGCTCGTCGGAGCCCAAGCTCTCCCGAGCCCATGCGCTCCCGAGCACATGCGCTCTCGAGCATAAGCACTCCCGAGCCCAAGCTCTCCCGAGCCCAAGCTCGCCCGAGCCTAAACTCTCCCGAGCCTAAGCTCACCAGAGCCCAAGTTCTCCTAAGCCGAAAGTTCAAAGGTCGTGTGATGTTATCAAGTGAAGTAACCAATGCTAAATGAAAACTGTTGACGGCAGAATTCCGTCAACAATAAACCAGCCGGGTTACCTTGAGTTACCCTTCGGATTACCGGCTTATGGATGTGATGAAAGTGGAGTTCGTGTTTGTTTTTGGGTATTTGTGTGTTTGGATGAACTATATGTAAATACACAAAGAAAATTTTATAGTGGTTCACTCTGTAAAATCAGAGCTACATCCACTGTATGTTTTGTATTTCTTTTGAGGAGTTTAAAATTTACACAAATTGTTCTCTCTTGTTTTTTCGTTTTCTTCTTCTCTCAAAAATCTGGACCCTTTCTCCATTGGGATCCTTCTCCTTATATACTTGGGCTTCCTTCGTAAGGGGTTTTCCTTCGTAGGTAGATGCACTCAAGTGCTTCTCCTTTTTAGGCCCAGTCGTAGCCCACTAATCTGTACTGTTCACTCAACTGGTTAGTCTTCTATTACGGCTCTGTGAGTCTCCGTAATGCTTTTCTGTCCCCCGAGGGCGGTTTGTAAACTTGCCATTAATGTTGTCAGTCGTCTCTCACTTTCGTACGTAACCTGCTATGTCTCGACGAAAGGCTTCCCTCATCACCAGTGCTGCCTTAGCCTCTTTCGTCCTTTCGAGCGACTTTTTCTGCAGTCGAGGGATCTTAACGCCTTAATCCAGGCAGTTTGCATCCGTCGACGCCACATGGGGTCGTCGCCCTAATCTTGACCTCGGCTTCAGGTTCTGCAGCTGATCTTGAGGGGTCGAAGCACCGAGGGTTGTGTGCTTGGCAGAGAGCAAATATTGCCACGTGTCGTGATATTGTTGGTCCAGGTCTCCATCACATTTTCCCACACAACAAAAACATTGAATGGTTGAAAGTTAATTCTCATTGATTATTTATCAGTTTTAACTCACAAATAGGTGAAGAGCCTCATTGTAATTAAGAGAGAATAAACTCTCGAATTAATGGGAGAATTAAACTCTCTCAATTCTAATGTACTATAAATTCCTTCAATTTGAGAGGAAAAGACGGACACTCATTTTTTAATACAATTGCCTTGTGATTGTCTTCATTTTGTTTTTGTTATTCCTTCAGAGGTTCTTTGTGTTCTTCGAGTGTTCTTCCAATTTTCTTAGATAATTTGCTTATTCAATCCAAATTTTTAGTTTAGGGACATTGGATAAGTGTTGGACGAAATTTTGCTCCAACATTTTTGGCGTTAGAAGGAGGGCCCTAGTGTGATTAACATCCACAGGTTCTCACTGGCACTTAAATTTTTTCTATCTCATTGCTAAGTCATTTTCAAGTATGGCAAGTGACCAAGTCTCAAATGCTCAACGTACCCATACTGAGGGAACCCAAACAAAGGGACTCGGCGCTAATCCTGAAAAGGCACCACGTGCTCCTCGTCCACCAACATGCACTGATAGGATCGAAGCACGAGTGGACATGTTGGCAAGGATGGTGAATCAGCTTATCACTACCTTTAACACGGTTCGTCCAGCAAATAACCAACAAAGTGGGCCGGCGAATTCACGTAGTGCTAGGAGTGGGCGTAGCCATTGTCGGAGCCAGTATAATGAAGGTGAGGGACAATCCAATAGGAATCAACCAAGGGACTTGCCCGAGCCACAGGAACCAAGTCACGCACTTAGGCGTCGGAATGCATTGTCACGGATTGGGAGTCATCACGATGCAACTAAAAGAACTAGGACATTGGTGTTTAACAGATAGAAGATAACCGTAATAGCGAAGAAGTTGATAGCACCTAGACACCTGGGTCTGATGATTTCACCACTACTGATTTGCGAGATTGACTCAATGCACGACGGGATGTACAAGTAATTATACCTATGCCCTCAAACAACCAGGCAACTCAAAACAGGAATAGGAGGAGAGCCGAAATACCACGATCTTTTCGAAGCCAAGTAAATAGGGTGAATCAGAACCAGAACCAACATGATAATCAAGGAGACATAAGTCAATCCAACAGGAGCACCCGTGAGGAACAACTCAGGCAGGAACTCGAAATGATGCGAAGACGAATGGATGACATAGAAGCCAACAAGAATTTGTCGGATGGTGTAAGAGACTTGCTGGATGAAACAGAGCCGCCATTCACTGAGGACATCATGGCAGAGGAATTTCCTGCTGATTTCAAGATGATTCCCATCAAACAGTTTGATGGGAAAGAGAATCCAACAGGACATATACATGGATATAGCACATGGATGCGAATTCGGGGAGCCACACAAGCTCAGATGTGCCAAGCATTTTCTTTGACGCTTACTGGGCCGGCGCTTCAATGGTTCCAACAATTAGAGCCAAGGTCAATTAGTTCATTTAACCAGCTGAAACAACAATTTGTAGGATGATTTGTTATAGCAAAAACTCGTAGGAAAGATAAGCTTTATCTGTTCTCCCTTAAGCAAGGAGCTGATGAATCGTTAAAAGCCCACATTAAACGTTTCAGCCAGGAAATGAATTATGTGGAAGGGTACACTGATAGTGATGCGGTGGCCGCAATTCGAGAAGGACTTCAGGAATGTGATATGCTGAAGTCAATTTGTAAAAAAACAACCAAAAACCTTCACCGATCTCATGATCCGAGCTCAGAAGTTCATTAGCGCTGAAGAATACATGCGCAATCGGAAAGGACAATCTCAAATGGATCAATCAAAAAATGATGGAAAGCGAAAGGTAGAAGAATGATCTAATGGAGGAGAAGCAAAAAAGCAAAAGTCAAAGGCATAACAGGATGTGAACAAATGCAAGACTGCCTTGACGCAAAAGTTCCAAGCTTACACTCCACCAGTTACGACAAAGGCCTACACACCCTTGAATACGGCAGTGGCACATATTTTAATGCAGATTCAACATCGGAATTTACTGACTCCTCCAACCCTATGAAGGGAGATCCTAACAAGAGGGATAAAAGTAAATATTGTTACTTCCATAAGGACCATGGCCATGATACCTTAAGTTGCTTTCAATTAAAAGGACAGATTGAGGCACTTATTCAACAAGGCCAGTTGCAGGAGTTTGTTGACAGAGTGATAGCAGAGAGAAGAGCTGCACTCCCGATAATAATGGGAAAACAAGCAGCGGTCGCACAGAAAACGAATACAACAGTTGGGAATAATTCTACGCTGAATGAGGTCAGGACAATTTTCGGTGGACCAGAAACTGGTGATTCCATGCGGGCTCGGAACGTGTATGCTCGAAAAGCTAAGGGTATTGATTGTGGCCAATTTATGAATATGACAGAACATGTCACAAAATTTGTGAAGATGGAGAACATCGCCAAAACCTTCATAGAAGAGGAGGCAAGGAAGTTACTTCATCCACATAACGATGCCATAGTTGTGTCTTTGTAAGTGGCAAATAGCTTAGTCCATTGGATTTTGATCGACAATAAGAGTTCAGTGGATATACTATTCAAGGATGCTTTAAACAAGATCAACCTAGGTGGAGCAAAGTTAATACCCGTGAACACCCCACTCCAAGGCTTTACTAGAGCATGCATGCACGCTGAAGGAATGATAACACTCCCAGTTACTATGGGACAATGGGAGACAAAGGTGACAAGAATGGTAAATTTTTTGGTTGTAGACCAACCATCTACTTACAATTTCATTATAGGGCGACTAACTTTGAATGCAATGAGAGCGATAACTTCAACATATCATCTAATAATGAAGTTTCCAACAAAGAATGGCGTTGGAGTGGTGGTCGGAAGCCAACATGATGCACGAATCTGCTACGTGAAAATAACCAACGGGAAGGTTGAGTCGAAAGGAAGGGAAGTCTAGAAAGGTGCTAACACATATTTGAAATGTTAGGCACCTCAAGAAGTATTATCAATACTTAAAAAGTTTGAAGTTTAGTGTGTGTTTGTACTTCAATGTGACGCCAAGTTTGTCAGGCCAAACATATTATTACTAAATAGAGTCGAAGTGTTTGATAATTTATTGTTTAAATATTTTCTTTCTCATTCTGTTCAATATGACAAAGAAAATAGGGGGGATAGGAGTTTATCAATTCAAGTGAAATTATACAAGCTCTAAAAAAAACCCGACCCCAAGTGAGCACGGGAAAATAAAAAAAGAGCTTCAGCTCAAAAAAAGTCAACCTCAGGTGGGCACGGGAAAATTCAAAGAGCTTTAGCTCAGAAAAACCTAACCCCAAGTGGGCTCAGGAAAATAAAAGAAAAAGGGAAAAAAACCCGACCTCAAGTGGGCAAGAGAAAAAAAAAAAACTTCGGCTCAGAAAAACTCGACACCAAGTGGGCACGGGAAAATCCTAAGCCGAGGGAGACACTTGGCTAAAGGAAAAACCTGACCCCAAATAGGCATGAGATAACTCTAAACAAAAAAATATATATTTTAGCTAGTCTACATTGATAAAATGTAGCAATTACAAAGAAAAATATAAAAAATTATTATGTTACAGGAAATATAACAAGAGAATAAGTTTCAATAAAGAAAAAAGTGCCAGCCAACTGGGCCTAAGTACATAAGAGCAAGCATGAAGAATAGCGTGCAGAGAAAAAAAAAAAAAAAAAAAGCTTATAGGTGTTGCTTAGTGGATCGATACTTGGAGGATCGCTGCTTGGTGATTTTTTTCAAATCCTTCATAGGTTCAATCATCTCATCATCAGGGGTGAAGTCATTTGGTGTAGGTGCCAAAGGAGTCTGAACAACAGGAGAACTATGATCAGTGCATGAAAATGCACCTTAAATACTGCTTTTGATTTATATAATATTAAAATGTTTAAGCTTTAATTAAGCAATTTCATTATTTTTATTCATAATATTTTTAATTGGAATTTGTCTAGTTTTTGCTTAATTATTTACAGATAAAAAGTAGTATAAAAAGCTACACTAAATTAAGCCATGAAAGCCATATTTTCAACAACACAGAGCCAAGCCGTTCAGCTAAGCCGAGTCAAAGCCACTGAGCCAAGCCACTGCATAGTCAGTGCGGAAATCCGCGCCCATTTCTTTCTGCCATCTCGTGCCTCTCGCATCACCAGCACGCCCCACTTCACAGCGCGCGTCCTGTGCATGCGAGATCTCCAGCGCGTTCCAACCTGAACTCCGCGTGGGTCCCACACCTGCGATGCCAGACCTGCCGCTCACTCTGTACACGACACTTGTCCAATGCAGGTCCCAGCATTCCCCGTGACAGCCTTCTGCTAGCACCAGCCACTCCGAGCGCGACACGTGGCGGCTCTATTCCGTGCTTCCAACCAAGCTTCAACACGTGTCCAGACGATGTGCTGAATCCGGATTTCTTCTCCTCAAATTACCAGATTTCTTTCCCAAATCAAATATATGATTTCTCCTAATTTATGTGTAATTTTATTTTATTTCCTTTTCTTTTATAATTTTCTAGTTTTACTATTTATTTCCTTATTTGACAGGCAACTTCTGAACACTATAAATATAGGGGTTAGCCTAAGGTTTTAGAAGGCTTTTAATATTCAGTTTTCTGTCGTCTTGCTGTCAGTCTCATATTTTCTCTCTAGAACTTGTGAGAATGTTTTGCAAGATAGGCTAGAATTTTCTTGGTGAGGTTAGAGATCAACTTCTGTTGAGTGACCCAATTCAGGATTTTGATTCATTGTGTTGTAAAGTTCAACATCTGAATGAATTAAATCTCATCTATTTTTCTATTACTTTTCAAAATATTGTGTGCCAATTTTTATATAAGTTCAGTCACGCTTTTCTTATGTAATTTTGTCATGCAATGTTTTGTTATTCAAATTATTTTACTGCAATATTGTCAAATTGATATATTGTCGATTTTAGATAACTTGTAATAATAATATTTCCAGAGTCAACATAGAGATTTAATCTATTTAGTTCTTTTATTTTGTGAATCAAAACTGGAATTGGTGAACGAAGCATTGGGGATTCTCGACACCTTACTGTTTTTATTATTAAATTTCTTCAACACAAATCTTTTCTCCTTTTTATTATATTTGCAACAAAAATCTCAAAAACTATTCTTTTCTTTAATTCACTTTTCTCTAACGCTCTTATTCTGTTAGTCATTCTTGTTATTTTGTTATCTCTCTGTGGATACGACCGCCCTTCTGTGCTACAATTGACCGCTCGTGAACATCACTTTTGGGCATTAATCAAACTACTAAGAGGATCAAATGAGAGATTAAGGTCAAGGTCTTTGTTATAGAAAATGATTGCCTTCTTGGCTTCTTCGTAGCCTTTCCAGAACTCATCTTCAGCAAGTTCGACTTTATCAGCCTTATGCTTGGCATGGAAGAGCTCCAAATCTTTCTTCACTCGCTCGAGTTCCCTTAAAGACACAAGAAGATCTGCGAAGAGCTAAAAAAAATAAAAAAGGGGGTTAAATAAATTGGCTTAGGAAAGTCTATGTGATAACCCTCCTTAGAGGCTACCACTGTAACTAACTTTTTAACTTGTACTTACTGAAATTTCTTAAAATTTATGAAACATTTTTTTTTTAAAAAAAGGTCTTATAATAAACATAAGATAGAAAATTGCTTTCTTAATTAAAATATTCAAACCTTAACATATATGTTTCAGAATCATAATTAACAAAACTATTTATAACATAAAGCTGATTGCAGAAATATTTGTGAGCGGTATCCATATCCCGAGCCCCACATCATTCGTCCACTCACCGGCAGTCCATCAGGCATTATATGCCGGTTGCTTACCTACAGTATAAACATTCTATAATGAGCTTTCGCTCAGCAAGTAGGAACTATCTCCCGCAAAATAATTGTAAGTTAACATGAATAAATATGCATGAGCCAATTATGCTTAATTATGACGTCTTATCAGGATCTTATTATCTTATCTTATCTTATCTTTTGGACCCGAGTCCTCGTACCACTTGCGCGCAATCATCGAGACGTGAGAGTTTGCAAGGTCCTCCATGACACCGTGATTATAACTTGAATGCCTCCCCTGAGTCGAAAGACATTATTATTTTTTTCCCTTGCGGAGCTTGAGTTACCTCCCTTGTGGAGGCTGGTACGGCACTCAACTGAGATTACTCTTATAAGTTCCTCTTGACTAATTAAGGTGTATGCAATATGACCTAGCATAGCATACTATATCATGTACTCGAACACATATAATTCGGGTGTACTACTTAAGTGTATGTAGTATAACATAGCATAGCATTCATAACATTAAATGTACTCAAACATATATAGTTCATGTGTACTGTTTACTTTAAAATCTATTTATACTGTAGGCGAGATTCCTACTTACTTGATTTTTAAAGCTGAGATCCCCTTTTCGCCTATAAGCCTAGTCTCTTGCTTTCTTCTGAAAATGAACACCCATTAAGAGTGTGAGATTAACTGTTATTTGCTATTCTATTTTAGCAACTTATGAAGAAAAATCTAACCCTTTCCATAAGGCATATAGTCCTTTCCTTTACTAAAGGATAATAAAGATTAATTTATTAAATCCTCATAATCTTATTTTCCTTAATTTCCCTTGGTATGATATTAAGGCCCAATTCGGCCTAGGACTTATACATGGCATTCTAACTTTTACGCCGCTGAAATTTATACTCCAACAGAGTCTCTTAAACTAAGGTGGGTGTTGGACTCACATTAAATCTTCAAAATTCTACGGACCTATCGTATTGGGCTCGTAGGTGCCCGTCGGGATAATTCGCTCGGTAAACCACTATGTTCTTTAAAGAGAGCAATTTTTCTTGAAAAATTCCTTTATGAATACTTTCATTAAAATGAGGTTTAATGTCATTGTATTTTACTGAAATTCTATCTCGGGTTCTTTTATAATTTTTTATTGAAACCGACACTGTTTTAGTTTTGTCTCGTTAAAAACTGGGCAGTTTTTGAAATCTGTATTTTACTGTATCTTAGAGTTGGATTTCAAAATTTTGTTCTTCATAAAACTTCCTCGTCTCATCGAGATCTAAAATTATTATTTTTGGTGAAAGTTGAAATTCGGCCTCTAAAGGCCTTATTTGGCTGAAAACCGTAGCTGTTGTTTTTTCTGAAATTGTTTTAGTCAAAAACTGTGTCGTTTCGGGAATCTGTGTTTTAGTACCTCTTAGGGTCGGATTTTGAAAATCTTTTCTTCATGAAATTTCTTCATCTCATCGAAATCTAAAATTGTTATTTTGTGAAAAATCAAGATTCGGCCTCTAAGGGTCTCGTTTGGCTGAACCAGTGGCTGTCAGTTTTTTTTTTTCGAAACTGTGTTGGACAGCTTGTCCGTTTTTATAAAAATGGCTTCAAACTTGGTTTTAGAGTTAAAATTAGGTTTTATCATAGTAACCAAAAATGTTCAAAACATCCAGGGCTATAAGTTTAAGCTTTAAAACATTGAAAAATCTCGCTATATGGTCCTCATTTTCGTGGTCAAAGTCACCGGAAAATTTTTCCTCTAATCCAAAAATAAGCAACTTAGATCAAACATAAACATACCACATCAAACTAACCTCAAAACTCACAAAACCAACAAAAAACTCACACACCCTTATTACACTTATCTCCTCATGAATCACAAATTACATCATGAATTCGTGCTTAAGGTTGGCTAGAAAAAATAATGGAGAAGAGTTTAAGAATCTTACCCTTAAAGAGTTCTCTCTCTTGAAAGCCTTTGACCTCCTATAAGATTCGTCAACGGCTTGAAATTAGAAGAGGATAAGAAAATTTGAGAAGAATATTTCTACATTTCCAACTTTACTAAAACATGAAAAAGAGAGAATTTTAGAGTTTTTACCCTTGGGAAAATGCTTGTCTAGACTCCTCCTAAACCCTTTGATCTCCTTCTTCTTCTTCTATGGTTTGCTAGTGGCTCAAGATTAGGAGAGTAGGAGAAAATATTTGAGAGAAAAATGGAGGAGTGTGGCCGGTTTGGGTGTGGGGAAAATGAGAGGAGATGTGCAAAAATGGCTAACCTAATGCTTGCACTAATGGTCTCACCTTTATAGACATTACTTGATCTCCTCTTAGTTCTCATTTAAGCCTATCAAACTAGCTTAATTAGCTAGATTTTTGGATTAATCCCCCCTTTATTGTGGCTGGCCGGTGGAGTGCTTCAAGAGGGAATGGTGTAAGCATTTCATGTCCAATAGTTGATTTAACTCAATCCCATCATGAAGTCCATGTAGCACACTTCACAAGCCAAATTTTTTTCTATAATCCCTTAAGTTTGGCCGGCCAAGTGAGGGAAGAGAGAAAAATGAAACCCAACCCTTGTACCTTTGTCTACTTTCTAAATTTACTCATTAAAACTGTCCAAAATTATACTGACAACTATTTTCTCTTGTATACGGGTACTGGATGCTAGTTTGTACTGTGCTTGGAGATTCTTAAAATTAAGATTCTCAAACTGTATTTGTACTGGAAATTCTTCTGTTTTAAAGTACGGTGAGAATTTATCGATTGAATTTACTTGATCGGAAAAAAAAAACATGAACTTAATGTGAAATTTGCTACAGAATTTAGGAATGCAGATGTTAATTCCATAAATCCTTCAATCACAAAATGTACATAGTATAATGATTTTTTAGGAAAATCCTTGACTTAAATACATGAATTACATTATTAAAATTCTAGGATTTTCTTGGTCACTATAGTCTAAGCGCAATTTGGCTCGAGTGGCGCCGAAGTGCCCATGAAGTAAGTTCACTTCCATGACTATGCGGTGGGAAGATACACAGTGAATCGCATGCACTGATCTTGCATAATCATTCACATGTGATAGTATTATTCGGAAAGCAAGGGCGTTGAATTCAAGAAGAGGAAATGTATGAATGTGGCAAGTGCAAGAAATGCTAAAAATGGAGGTGGAAATATCTTACTGGGAATCTCATAAAATTGAGTTTCCCAATCTCAGTTCCATAAGTTTCTATACATGGCACAGTCGGTGGATGTTCTCTAATATGCACACTTCATATGTTAGTTCCAAAGTTAAATGAAGTGAAAGCATTGCCCATTAGGGTGAATCACGTAGTGGACAAGGATCAGAAGTGAAGCTTTATTTTCTTTCCATTAGCGTTGGAGGCAATTAAGATTATTCATGGATTCTGCATATGTGAGTTTGTTGCGAACAAGGAAAGAAATTTTAGAAAATCTTCATCAAATCATCGATATTCATGGTATGTTGGAAGGGGGAAACAAACTTCGGTAAAAAAAAGAAGGAAAAATTCTAAGCAGGTTTTAGTCCCTTTCACTTGGCGTGCGACACTCGTGGACTGGGGGGCTAATGTTGGGCGGTATTTTCGGAATCATTAAATGTGCAATAAATTCAAAGGCTCGTCGGAGCCCAAGCTCTCCCGAGCCCAAGCTCTCCCGAGCCCATGCGCTCCCGAGCACAAGCGCTCCCGAGCCTAAGCACTCCCGAGCCCAAGTTCTCCCGAGCCCAAGCGCTCTCGAGCCCAAGCTCTCCCGAGCCCAAGCTCTCCCGAGCCCATGCGCTCCCGAGCCCATGCGCTCCCGAGCACAAGCGCTCCCGAGCCTAAGCGCTCCCGAGCCCAAGTTCTCCCGAGCCCAAGCGCTCTCGAGCCCAAGTGCTCCTGAGCCCAAGCTCTCCCGAGCCCAAGCACTCCAAAGCCCAAGCTCTCCCGAGCCCAAGCTCGCCTGAGCCCAAACTCTCTCGAGCCCAAGCTTACCAGAGCCTAAGTTCTCCTAAGCCGAAAGTTCAAAGGTCGCGTGATGTTATCAAGTGAAGTAATCAACGCTAATTGAAGACATTGAATGGTTGAAAGTTAATTCTCATTAATTATTTATCAGTTTTAACTCACAAATAGGTGAAGAGCCTTATTGTAATAAAGAGAGAATAAACTCTCGAATTAATGGGAGAATTAAACTCTCTCAATTCTAATGTACTATAATTCTCTCAATTTGAGAGGAAAAGACAGACACTCATTTTTTAATACGATTGCCTTGTGATTGTCTTCATTTTGTTTTTGTTATTCCTTTAGAGGTTTTTTGTGTTCTTCGAGTGTTCTTCCAATTTCCTTAGATAATTTGCTTATTCAATCTAAATTATTAGTCTAGGGACATTGGATAAGTGTTGGATGAAATTTTGCTCCAACATTATGTATTGTCATGAATTAGATTTTGTGAAACTATTTTAATGTTATTATGTTTGTGTTTAATTTTGTTATTAATTTTATGAGAATATTGAAAAGAGAAAGACTATAAGAGTCATGTTCAAAACTTAAAGTATCGTTCATTTTACCGATTTGAGTTTTCAGTTTTAGGTTTCTACAGTAAAAACTCTCAAAAAATGTCACATCAAAATTTTTCTGCTACAGTGAAAAGCTTTCAGAAAATATCACATCTCAGCTCGAATTGAAAACTCAAATCCGCAAAGTGAACGATACCTAAGTCAATCCGCAAATTCACAGAATCCTTTGTTTTCATATTAGATTGGATTTGATTAAGAGTTTCACAATTTGATAACGGATTGAAATTTTTTCAATTTATAATAATAGATTAAATTATGAATTTGACCTCTAATCTGTGTAATCGATCTGCCAACACTCCTAAGTGAAGCGATGTTGTATGGAAGAATCATTTCGCGCAATGTAAAACAGTTTGCAATAAACTTTTGTCGTATGAAGAATCATTATCCTACAAAACGGAATAAGGACGTTTGGTTCAGGGATTCGAATCATGTGATTTAAACTATTTTCGATTTACGTGTATTTTTTGTGAGAGAAACTACTGTAGCGAACCACGAATCATGATTCGAATCGGGGGACGAATCCCCCAACCAAACATCCCCGTTGCAACTCGCAAGTAAGGCTTTTATTTATTTATTTATTTATTTTTGCATAATATCTCTCGAACTTTGCTTGTTAGGCGGATTTGTCCCACATGTTTTTTTGGGCGTTTTTTCCTTTTTTTCTATTGATTTAAATTTGATTTAATTTTTTCTTTTAATGGTTATTTTCTAAAGTTAATTTAGCTTATTTTCTAGAGTTAATTTAACTTTTTTAGCTTGTAAAGATTTAAAATTTTGAGTTAGCAATATTTTTTTTTTGTTTTTTTTTTATAAAAATGGATAATTTGAACTCAATTTGTATTAATTTTGTGATTAATAATCAAATTTGTGTGAGAAATAAAAGAAAATTACCACTAGTGCCTCTTTTGCCATCCATGTGTTTGTTACGCTATTAAGGGTTCGTTCATTTACACTTAAATTTAAAAAAAAAAAAATTGAACTTGAGTTATAAATTTATTTAAGTTTGTGTTCTTTTGTAAAATTTGAGTTTGAACTTGAGTTTGAGGGTAAAATTTGAGTTCAAGTTCCTTTTTCAACTCAAGTTTATAAACTCAAACTCAAGTTAATGAACAATATTTTTTCTATTATTAAAAACGTCATAATTTTTTCGTTTTAACTCCGATTGAGATGGTTTTTCTTTATGCGTTCACAAAACAAAAAGATGAATAAAATCTCACCCATATACCATATTAAAATTTTTCATCACCATTGAGTTTTTATTAAATTACTATTCAAATACAAACTCAAGTTTTAACCCACTCACACACAAACTCGAATAGATTTTTAATTTAAACCATAATTCAAAATGTGCATATCTAAATACAAACTTAAATTAAAATCTCAACTCAAACCATACTTAAATGCATATTAACTCAAATTAAAATTTAAACTTAAGTCATCTTAACTCAAAAAATAAAAATGAACAAATCCTAAATCTGTCTAAAATTTAACGGACATTTTTAATTGGACTAGTGATACAACAAATTCTAAAATTTAAAGACTCGATTCCAAAACTTTTTAATTTAAGAACCAATCTACTCAACACGCAAAGCTCAAGGGGTTCCATACAAAATGTCGCATACAATATTGCCTGAGAAAAAACGGTGTCGCGTGAATTATAATTGTCTTGTCCTTTCAAAAATAAGAATAATAACTGCCTTGTAAATACGATGTCGAATGAGGAAATCGCTGTCGTACAAAGGGCATGACCTAAATGGCTACACGATGTTGTAAATCATTTTCGTTGGAAATGATGATGCCGTATGAGAGCAATGCCACATGGAAAAGGATGCCGTAGACTGATTAATGTCGTATAACGAAGTAATGTCGCCTGGAAATGAATTGTCATTTGAGAGATGATGTTGTATGCAAAACCCATTGTCGTTTTGAGTTTTGACCAGATACTCAACTCGGTGGTTTTTGGGACCTGGATGCAGAAAGGAGATCACGGCATCACACACTTTTTTTGTTTCATCATCCGTATCTCTATGCAGCGTGACTATTTGAAAGATAAAAAATTATAGCTAAATCCATGAAAATGATGTTTTGAACCAAAACTTAAAATGAGTAGGTGTTGGTTACCCATGTTTTCAAGATTTCGAACCAAAATGCACAATATTTTTTTTACTCAAACTTACATCTCTTATCTGACAAAAAACAAAAAAACAAAAACAAAAAAAAATCTTTTAATTATACAACCAAAGGTGATTTCCGATTTTATTCCTTCTCAAACCACACTTCAATTGATATTCAAACATCATTAGACTACAAGTTCAAACTACTATTTTCAAACTTTTCATTTTAAACAAAAAAAAAAAAAAAAAATTAAAAAAATTAAAAAAATCAAACCATATTTAGAACCTATTTATCAAACAGACCTCCTTCGGTATAGAACCACCCATGAAATACAAACAATGAAATTCTCACTTTTGGCAACTTTGTTTTAGGCTTTTAAGTTTTAACAAATTATAAATAATTTAAAAAATAGGAAAAAAGCTTAGGCCAATTTTTAGTATATATTTAATAGGCCATAACTTGTCAAGTTATGGTTCATAACCGTGATAAGTTTGGATAAACTTGTCAAGTTATGATTCATAACCCGACAAGTTATGGATATTTACTGTTTTTAATTCATTTTCTAAATTTAAAATTGATTTATTTTACACATACTCAATTTACTGTTTATTTAATAAAATGATGATTTTACCCTCGATTTATTATTCCTTCCTTCTTATGGTGCAAGGGCATTTTTAGTCTTTTGATGGCTTTTTGGGTTTGGCCTTTTGGTAATTTTGCAGCCCCTGCAACTCTTATTTCCTTTCCTCGTCGATTCTCTCATCTTCTCCGCCCCCCCCCTTCATTTGGTTTTGCCCTTATACTTTGCTTTCCCCCGTTTATAGTAATGGGCTTTTAGGTCCATTTATTGTTTGGCTTCCTTCTGTGCCCTTTTGCCCTTAGATTTTTCTCCCTTCCGCCACTTCTTCTCCATTGTTTCCTTCGTTTTGTTCTTGCTCTTTCCCTTTCTTTCTTTTCCGTTTTGCCTTTGATTCGTTCCTTCACTTTTGTTTTGCTTCAAATCTTGCATTTGTTGCTTTGTGCCTTCGTGTTTGCGGATTGTTCTTTGTGATCTTAGCAGAAATCTTGCCAGTTTATCCCTTTTTTATTTTGGATTCCTTTAGTGGTTGGATTTGGGATTTTTTTTCCCACTTTATATTGTTCTCATCGCCGCAGACTCACTGATTCTTTTTTCCTGTTTTTGTGTTGGATTCAATGGCCATTTTGGTTTTGGTTTTTATGTGTTCATTTCATAGTTTTTCTTTTCCTTCCTTGCCCGTTGTTTTGCTTCCTTCACGTCTTTTTTTTCTTTTGTCTTCCTTCGCTTTTTTTTTTTTTTTTTTTTTTTTATAAATTTGTGGCAATTCATATGCATTGTGATTTTCTGTTGAGTAATAGCTTCGATTGTGTAATGATACTTTTTAAAAAATTTTCTTCTTCATTATTGCCGTTTCTTATTTGAGCTTTGTTTGGTTGATGTTTTCAGTGTAGGTATTTTTAATTAGCCTTTGCTCCTTCTTTTCTCTTTCAATTATGGATTTTGGTTGGGATTTTTATTGTTTTGGCGCACGTTTTCGTTGTTTCCATTAGGGATTTTGGTTGGGTCTTCTGTTTTGTTGTTTTGATTCATCCTCTTCTTCATCTTTTTCTGTGTTCTCCGTCTAATTATATTGTTGCAGGTTTTGTGTAATATTTTTTTTTGTTAATAAATTAGTGTCCTTCTGCTATGTTCTTAGAAATTTATTTAGTCATGAAAATTTTGAAGCTTGGTTATAATTTTTTTAATTTGTTTATTGGAATGTGTATCTGTTTGTTAATGATTGTACGTTTTGTTTGTGGCTGATTTTTATAGGGGGAGTGCAGATTTTTTCATTCCTTTGTAGATTTTGATGTTCCCTGATTTTGGATCTGAGTTTTGGTTAGATTAATCTACTTTGCATTTATGTAGTGCTGATTTGTGATGCCTACAATATTAGTTTGTACTATTAGATGAATGATTTGTTTCCTTTTTATTGTAGAAGCAGTAAATGAGTCTGTGATTTTGTTTTCCGTGATTTTTATCCTTTGAAATATGCACAAAGTTTGGGGGGGGGGGGGGGGGGATTTTTTTTCATGTTACGTTATTATTTTCTGAAACATGCAAAAAATCTAACAAAAAGAGTAATGGATATTGATTTATTGGTAACAATTTATAACATTTAAGATGTTGGTTTGTATTCTTAGGTTAATGATTTTCCCTTATTTTAGTCTTTTAGATGTTTTCCATGGAGGTTTTGATGACGGGTATTTCTACCAGCAAATCAAGTACTTTTAAGCTTGAATATTTGTAAGTTTTCAAGCATTTTTGTTAGTTTAATGTCGTTTGTGTGTTTTGTATAGGAATTATAAATAAATGTCAACTTGGATGATTTTGCATGAAGAAAAGAAGAATATTTGTCTAACTTGTGAATCAATGAAAAGAGGATGTGAAAGAGGATTTTGTGGAACAAAAGAGGAGGCTTTGGATTGCAAGAAAGCGGGCTGCAGCGTGCCTTCATAGGCTGCAGCACGCAAAGAAGACCAGTGCGCCCAGCGTGTCCTGCCCCAGACACACGCGCTGCAGCGCACCAAATGGGCGCTGTAGCGCGCCCAGCGTGTCCTGCCCTAGAGACACGCGCTGCAGCGCACCAAATGGGCGCTGCAGCGCGCCCAGCGTGTCCTGCCCCAGAGACACGCGCTGCAGCGCACCGATGGGCGCTGCAGCGCGCCCCAGTCCGCTTCTCTGCCAAAAGATGCAGGCTGTAGCGCGCGTCTGAAGCCCTAGCTCCAAAGTGTTTCATTATAAAAGGAAAAAGTTGCCATTTGAGAAGGGGGCCCGGAAAAGTGAAGAAAACATCAAAAGGAGGCCGAAATCCTTCATCTTGAAGGTCCTTGGAAGCTCTTCAATGGATATTGGGTTTTATCTTCTTTCATCTATTTTTCCATGTTGAGCTAGACATTAAATCTAGGACTTGATGTAGTTTTATTTGAACTATGTTTTGAATATTTTGTGGATTGTTAATTTAATTTCATTTTTCAATTTATTTATGTTTCTCTATGCTTAATGCTTTTAATTTATTTGGCCAATGAGTTAGATGATTTTTAGATTACGAATTTGATGCTCGGGAGAGATTGAATTCTTTATCTAGATTCGAGAAGCATAGTCTAGGTTGTTGTGAGACCGGGAGGAGATCAACGCTTAGATAATCAAATTAGGACTTAGGTTGTTTTGAGGCCGGGAGGCGATCGACATTCCTATTTTCTAATCACAAAGGCAAAGCTTAATTTGTGTTTAAATGTTCATTTCGAATAGGGATATTATTTTGGGTATTTAAATGCAATTTCTTGTGAGGCACTCGGGAGAGGTTGCAAGATGATATTAGAACCTTGATTAATGAATTGAATGGAATTGATTAGCGATTACATAATAGGATGAACATAGGAATAATAAAGCGAAATGAAGTCCCTAGACCATTTGTGTATAGATACTTTATTTTCTTATTTTCATATTTATTTTGTTTTATTTTCTTAATTGTCATTTTATTAGGTTGCCTAGATAAAGTTAAGTTACAATAATTGCGGTACTTAATGGCAATTCTAAACCCAATCCCTGTGGAGATGATACTCACTCACCTTATACTCAAAACTTGACACCGTACGCTTGCGGAAATTTATTACACAAAAATAATATGCATCAGGTTTGTTATTACGGATTTTGTTTGGGATTTTTATGCAATTTTACCGATGTGTATATGTATTTTTTCCCTTTTCTCTCTTATACTGTCATCAGTTTTTTTTCCCCTTTGTTTTTTTCCCTTCTCCTTCTTCTATTTCTTCTTCTTCTTCTTCTTCTTTTGTTGATCTCCTTAGCTGCTTTTTTGTTGTTTTGATTTGGGACTTTGGTTGGCTTTTTTCTGTGTTGCGGTAGTACGTATTTTGGGTTCCATGCAATTGTTCTCCTTCTTCAAAAAAATAAAAAGAAACCCATAGAGAAGATAGAGAGCAAGCATTTTCTCACTGTTGGTGATTTGTTTTCTGTTATGGTTGGTCTACTAATGTTTTTTTAATTGCTTAAAATCTATAGTTATTTTCTGTTTTGGATTTTTTTTTCTTTTACTGATGATTCTCGAATCTTCTTTGAGTGTTTTCTTCCTTTTAACAACTCATTCATTTGCCCAGAAAGAGATCTATGACGTGGTTGATTTCTATAGGTAAACGTCATATTTTTTCTCTACTCTATAGATCTTCCTATTTGCTGATTGTGTATCTGACTTCTGCTTAAATTAATCTCTTTTGCATTTATTGATTTTACTGATCTATGTTGATGATCTGTCATGCCTATGATACTCATTTGTACTTCTATGTTGATCTATGTCATTTTTTTTTTAAGAAGCATTAAATGATTTGGGGATTTTTTATTCTTTTTTCTTATCTATGTTGATAATCTGTAATGCCTAGGATACTCATTTATACTTCTATCTTGATCTGTGCCATTTTTTTTTTTACAGAAACATTAAATGATTTGGGGATTTTTTCTTCTTTTTGTTGTCGGAATATGTACAAAATTTGCTGAAAAAATGCATCTTTTTTTATCCTCTCCCTCTTTTTTTCATCTATTTTCTTTTTCTCTGTACTAAATATTGTTTGGGGTTTTCTCTTTTTCCTCTGTTTTTTTTTTTTTTTTTTTTTCTTATGATTTTCTTTTTTTCTTCCTTTTTTTTGGCTCTTTTGCCGCTTTTAATCCCATGTCATTTCTATCATTTTCTTTAATCAAATAAATTTTTTTCTTTGCAACTTTCATGCACTCGACTTCCAACTGTTACGTGTGGCATTGTTATTGGTTATCTTGCTCTTTATATATGCAAAATGTTGTTGTTGTATATTAATTTGTTGTTTAAATTATCTCCTGTTTGCTCTTCCACACCTAAGATTTATCCTTTTCTGCTCCACCGTTGATCATTTATTGCTCTACTTTACCTTGGCCTATTTACTGCCCCATCATCTTATTCCTATCTCTTTGGGTTTTATTTGGTTGGCTGATATTGGTTATTTAAGGCACAACTCACAAAATTTCAAGTATTATTAATGATTTTTGTCCAAATACTCTTAATATTTGTTGTTGATACTAAATATATTGTTTTGTTGTATTGATGGCAATCTATGTTGTTGTTTTATAGTGTTTAGAAACATTTGTTCCTTTTCATTGTCAATAAATCTTAGTGGTATATGATTATCTTTTTCTGTGTTCTTTATTCGTCTTACAGTAGTATATATATTAGTTTGTATTTCCACTTAACATCTGTTATCCTTAATTGGTTTCAATATATGGCAGTGATTCTTACAATCTATTTTTACACATTTGTTGCCATGTAATTTGTTCAAAAATTATGATCGCTGTATTTGTGGTCATCTAGATTTTTATTTTAGAATATGATATTGTCTATAATTGTTAATTACAACTGTCTTGATATCTTATTTCTTTTCACTTTTTACTTGCTCTAACATTTTTGACTTTTTAGCTGTTTGGTCTCATCTTGGCCTACTTACTACTCAGTCTTTTAAGCTATCTCTGTTTCATCTGTGTTTCGTTGGCTCATATTCCCTGTTTAAGGCAATATTCATAGCGTTACAGGTACTTTTTCTAACTATTGCCCATATCTTCTTCATATCCGTTATTAATTTTGGATATATTGTGTAGTGCTTTGAGTTGTTGACTATAATATTCAAAAAAATTCCTTTATTTTCTCATGATTGTTATTTTGTTGTGTCTTATTTTTATATTCTATTCATATCTAAACAATATTTTACAATTTCAACCCTCACTAAAAAACAACATCAATTCATCTACCGACACCATACTTAAAAAATCAAACACAAGATAACACACACACACATATATATATATATATATATTAATTTACATTATTTATTAGTAAAACATAATGTATATAACTTTTACATATCTTAATAACCTTCTATTGTTTCAGTTCTCAACTAAAAGAAACAAAACAATCCAGAAAACGCCCATAAATGAACTAAGTAATGTAACTACTACTAACTCAAAACATTTTCAATTTCCTTAATTAACAATACTAATTTTTTCAAAATTTATATTTTACAGTTAAAAAAAACAGGATAAGGACCTCAAACACATTGTAAAAAACTCTTTGTACAAATATTTTGCAGAAATATGTAAATAACTCTTTGTAAAAATATTTTACAAACATATATAAATAACTCTTTATAAAAATATTTACAGACATATGTACATAACTCTTTGTAAAAATATTTTACAGACATATCCATTTATAAATGTACTATAAAAATTATCAACCTTTTGTCTAATTCAGAATTAATACGCGCCGCAATGCGCGCGTGCTCGGCTAGTCTAAATCTAAAGATAAAAGAAGAGAGGAAAACTGCAGTATGGCTGAGAAGAATAAACGTCCGTTTGGTTCATGGATTCAAATCATGTTATTTGAACTATTTTTAATTTACGTGTATTTTTGTGAGAGAAAATACTGTAGCGATCATGAATCATGATTCGAATCAAGAATTTAAATCTAGGAACCAAACGACTTCGAAGAAGGAAAAACATTCACAATGTTACTTTTGAAAATGAAAAAGGTAAATGTCTCAATATTAGTGGCTACTTTAAAACTATCTATAATGAGATATTTACCTTCCTGCATGGCTTTTCCATGTTGATTGACTTTTGCTACAGTACCTAAAATTATTACAAAAAACATAACAATCACATTTATGCATTGACCAAAATTTCCATAGCTAAATTGTAGTTTTTTTTTGCTTCCTTCTCTCTGTTTTCTTTTTCTCTCTCTCACTCCCACCTGCGCCGCTCTCTCTCTCGCGAGTCTCCCACCCCCGCCGTTCTCTCTCTCTAGCTCTCTATCTCTCACGCTAGAAGAAGCATAGCTACGTAGATCTTCTCCGGCAGCGCGGATCTTCTCCTCACGGCGGTGCCGATCTTCTCCTCATAGAGACGGCAGGACGCGGATCAGGTGGCATGGATCTTTTCCTCAGGGTCCGGCGCAGATCCTCTCCTCACGGCGGCGCCGATCTTCTCTTCACAGGGAAGGCAGGCGCGGATCTTCTCCTCACGGCCCGGCGTGGATCTTCTCCCCACGGCGGGGCGTTGGTCTTCTCCTCAAGACAACGTTAACAGCGACGGCGCATATTCGAAGCCACCTCTCTCGATCGTTGCTGCGTCAGGCATCTCCTAGCGAGATTCATGATTTGTTTTTGAGATTTCTTTTGGTCGTGAGTAGGTGCCCATTGTTCAGTGTGATTTTTGTTATGATTTTGTTTTGTGATTTTTCTGTTTTTTTCCCCTCTGATCAGTGTTTGAATTTTGTGATTTTTTATGATTTTTAAGTGTTCTGGCGATAGAACTGTAGTGGTACAGCCGGTATCGGCGGTTTTCAACCGGTATCGTCTTGGATACCTATCGGTATCAATGCCGGATACCGGTATCTAGGTGGATACCAGTAGTTACCGATGGGTAACCAACCGGTATTATAGTGATTAAGGTTAGCGGCAGTTGTCCTCCGATTACTGCCGCTGACATTAGCAGTTTTCTGCCGGGTACCGATCGATATCTCGGTTGGATATCGGTATCGTGGCCGAATATCAATTGGTATCTTAAAGGTATATTTAATATTTTAAATATACTATGACGAAGTGGTTATAGCATTCCCTGCAACAACAGTTTATGTCTTCTAGCACATATCAATCTACCTCTAGGTGTTCTTGTAAAGTCCCCATCTATAATTTCATTTCATTGTCAAAAATCGTATATTATTGCCTGCCACGCCAACTAAGGCTGTGTTTGATTGGGAAAAATGAAAAGAAAAATCATTTCACCTAATTCTATTATTTGATTTATTTTTTAGTTAGAAAGAGCTTTTTATAGGAAACTCATTCACTTATTTTGACTGAATTCCCATTCACGTGGGGTCGTGGAATTATTTTTCCATTCAGCTCTGATTTACGTTTTCTCCAAAAATTCCTGATGCCCTAGCCCCCATTTCTTGCTCGACCACCGAGCTCCAGCCATTGACCATCGACGCCATGGCTTCGAAGCTCCCGAACCAACTCCGAGCTCTCTACGCATCCACCACCCGTCACCGGCTTCTCTCTCCTCGATTCCCGTACCCTAACGAAGCTTTCCGAGACCTCCTTCTTGGTTCCAATGGCAGACTCTTCTCGGACACCTCATCTCCTCTCCAAGTTTCTTTTTCTCCGTCGACTCCGGTTCCTCCGCCTTCTGGTCCAAACACTTCAACTCCGTCGGCGTTGAATCAGAAAGAGCTAGCTAAGTTCTTCGCCATTGCCGAAACCTGGTGAGCTCGCAGTTCTCTGTTTGATTTGGAAATTGGAATTTCAATGAACTATTGAGAAGATTCTTAAAAATTCACTTTTTTTTTTTTTTGTATTTGTATTTTCGTGGTATAATTAGGTGGGATTCTGCGGGACCATTGCATGCCATGAATCCTACGAGACTCGCTTTCATTCGCTCCACGCTTTGCCGGCATTTCGGGTATAGATTTTTTTTTTTATGAAGATGAGTTCGTGCACTGGAAATTTGGTTTCTTTTTGTGATATTCGATTCGTTGCTTCAGGAGGGATCCATGTTCTCCCAGGCGTTTCGAAGGACTGAAATTTGTTGATGTTGGTTGTGGTGGTGGAATTCTTTCAGAGGTATATTTTTAGGAAATAATAACGAAATGCTGTATTTCACTATATATATATATATATATATATATATATATATAAATATATATTTATGTATGTATTTATATATGCTGTGCTTGTCCTTATGTTTCACAAATCGTAGTTAAGTTGGCCTTGTAATTATTGGGAAGGAAGTTTGAGTCTTGTAGCTCTGTTTCTTCTGAATTTTATATGTTCAAGTCCTTGTGTGTGCGTGCGTGTGTGAATTTTATCATAATTACAGAAGCTTATTCTTTGTTATTATGAACAGAAAAGCTGGTTGAAGAGCAGAGAAATTTTGACGCTGTGATTTCTTTAGAGGTGTGTTCTCCTTCCCAGGTTCATTGAGATTATGATTTACTTATGAAATTGAACTTGTGTTGCACTGTGAGTTACTCAATGCCATCTTAAATTAGAATCCAATTTGTTCTGTAAATTAAATTTTACTTAAGGTGATTGAGCACGTAGCAGATCCTGTTGAATTCTGCAAGTCTCTGGCCGCATTAACCGTTGCTAGTGGAGCTACTGTGATTTCAACCATTAACCGATCTATGAGAGCTTATGCTACCGCCATCGTCGCTGCCGAGTATATACTCCATTGGGTATTCACTCTCTCTCTATTACAGCTCATTATCTGTTGCTTCTTACCATTTAGCATGCCATTGATTCTCTTCACATGACATTCACCATCCATGAAGAAAATCTCCAGTTGTACAATTGTGCTCAAGTGTTTATGATAGAAATCAAAGACAGACTTGACGGGTGAAAAAGAAAAAAAGCATACGAAGAATTTATGTGAAATTTGTATCTATATTAATATGGAGTTTAATTTTACAGCTTCCCAAAGGTACGCATCAGTGGTCAAGTTTTCTAACTTCTGAAGAACTGGTCTTGATCTTCTGAAGACAGGAAGATGGTCTCTTTCTGATGACATCAGTGTAAATTTCATTGCATATGGTACAAAAACAACCTCCGAATAAATATCTGAAGAATTTTGGTATTGGTTTTTTCTTTTGTTTCTGAATATGTGAAATGTTTCGATTAAAGAGATTATTTCACAACCTGTTGTTCATCTACTTTTTTTTTTTATAAGCATGTTCATTTACATTTTTCCTGTCTAAAAGGCACAATCGTCTTTGTTTCTCAAAACAAACGTTTGTCGTTCATATAAATAACATTAAAATGAGGATTTTTTTTTTTCCTTTTTACAGAATGATTGAATTGTATGAACAGACACACACAGAGCGTCACGTGATTGAATTGTATGAACAGACACACACAGAGTGTAATGTGATCGAATTGTCCTTGAGAATTGAGATTGATAAAGAAAACGGAATATTACATCACCCGTTATTCCGTCAATAATTAGTTGAATGTTTAGTTGAATGCTTATGCTATGGTTTTTTGAACTCCTTGTCCGTCAATAACCCATGTCTGTCAATAACTAATTAAAATTATGCTTCATTTTGTTAAATTGTATTAATTAAGAACTTGCTTCACTTGGCATATGATTATGTTACTAATAGGGGTCAAAGTTATCTTTTTTAACGAACATATCACGATAGATGCCAAAAGTTATCATATTTGAGCTTGTCACAATATATTATTACATAAAAATATCAAATATTATTATTTTTTTTTTTTTGAAATATAGTTTTTAAATTATTATCCTTCAAATAAATTTCTTTTACAATAATTAAATCATTTTTTTACTATTTTAATTAATTAAAATATTAAATTATTTGGGATTATTAATCAAGGGTATTTTTGTCAAAATAAAGTTTATTTTCATTCCATTCCGTTGTCAACCAAACTATTAGCGTTTATGCTCTTAGGAATAAATGTAACAATTTTCGTTGAGACATTTTGACTATTAATTTCATATATCTTGATATTTTCTTTGAGACATTTTCTTTGAGACATTTTGATATATTTTATATATCTATGTATTGTCCTCTTTATGTTCATAATAGTTGAATGTATGATAAGCAAACTGAAAGTCTGAGACTGTCATTCTAAATCTTTAGATCATGCATGTAATGTGAAGAACACACGGAAGACAAGAATCTAAAGATGATAGTCTAAATCTTATGATCCACAATCGAGGGAATAAAGTTGGGTGCTTTATTCATGTTAAGATTGTTATGTTGTCTACTTCCTAATTGAGACGGCTTGTCTTGGTCATCGGAGGTGGGACTCCATGGGTAGAGACATTGATATAGTTTCTAATGGTGAAATCTATATTGGATCAGACCAAAGATGAATTGTTTTAATTAATAATTCTGTTTAAATAAAACAATTCACTTTTGACGAATTATATGTTGTCATCTTAATCCTGAGATGGATGATGAACCCGTATACTTGACTTGTATCCTTTGATGTACTAAAGGGAGACATCCTGACATTATGTAAATGTACGCTTGCCGGTGCATTGGAGGTATGACTCATGTATGCGTAGATTCATTATTTATAGATAGTGGAATCCATAGCTCCTATAAAGAGTCAATGATATCCTCTTATGCATTATTAGTGGATTGGAAAATACGAACGCTTGGCCATTAGACTACTCTGTGTTATCTAATGGTTTACTGTTTGTAATAGTATGAATAGTATTTTCCAATGGTATGATAATGGAACATAAGATAAATGTAATCGGGAAGGTAAAACGGAACTTGACCTCAAGTCGATTATGGATATCCTATGGGGATGATATACTAATATATTGAGTCATGGACTAGAGCTAATCAGAGCTTTGTAAATATGCTATATAAATCGAGAGTGCAGCTCTAGGCTTTTAGTGGAATAGCGCTAGAGTTTTATAATCATGAGACGGACTTGTTAGTTTACAAGTAGCGTTTTGATTATAGGAGCTTGATTTATATATGTCCATCGGGTCCCTTTGCTAGCTCACATAATTTCCTGTAACGATACGGTGTATTTCCTACATATTGGTAACTTGTGTTATTTCCGTAAAAGATGTTCAAAGTTAATTCATGAGTGATTTATCGGGTGAATTAATTGATAAATTGATTCTAGATAAATTGGTTGAATTATTGTTTTAAGAGTTGTTTAATATAGGAAAACTATTATATGACTGTTTTGATCAGGCAATTTCTCTATTGGGTTATTTGAATCAAAACTGAGACTCTATGCAAGTTTTCCGTATTGAAAAACTAAGAAAACAATTTTCGTTAGTGCGGACTACTCTGTCACTGGTCACCCGGTTGCAACGTAAAATGCATGTTGACGTGGCAAAATCGACTCTGGATGCGATTAGAACTTTGTGAAACCTAATTGTTACGGAAGTATGACTTCCTAAACACTATAAATAGCCTATTAAGTCACTTTGTTCATAAGATCACTTGAGAGACTTTTTGGAGGCTATTGATAAGAGACTCCAAGAGGAAAAATTGTTTAATTATCAAGAACAATTTTTCTTTGGCTCTCTTGTGATTGGAAGGAGATCAAGAATACCAAGAGGAGATTAAACGAAGTGTGTCCACCCACACACCCATCGTGGAAACGAGAATAGCAAAGAAGACTAGTTGGTTGAGGCTCTTCCGGTTGCTGTTTGGAATGCTTAGATCTGTCAGACGTGCAGTTTCCTGAAATCTCAAAAGGTATGATTTAGATCTTTAGTATTTATGTTATATAGCATCATGAACATGTTCTTGTTTGGCTTTGACGTTGATTAAAATTTTTAAATTCCGCTGTGCACTCGATGCAATAATTTTCCAACACAAACAACATAATCCTCATTCAGGTATTGATTCCATAACTCCAATCAAACAAAAGAATCAGTTTATGATTCCAGTACATTCCAATTGTTGATTACCAAATCGAATTCGGATGCAGAAGCATGGCTTTAATAGATCGTGCATAACAAAAATTTTCATAAAACATTTGAGATACTCTATAGATTATATTAATTTATGCACGAATAAATTAATCACATTAATTTATTTATTAAGAACTCAATAAAAAAATACCTGGTGGCCGATTAGAATGATAACTTAAGTTCTTTGACCTCAAATAATCCTTACTCTAAAGCTTTGTGTTTAGAAAACCAATGTCTTCCACGTCAATTCCTAGAATCTACGAAGACATGTGTGTGGGCACACCTGAAACAAAACGGGTTAGAATAAACATTTGAATTTTCACAAACACTAACACATGCGGATGTCAAATTTTTAGAAGAAAAATTTTCCTTCTCACTATACTAGAGAATTTCGGCCACCATCCAAATAATAGGGCTAAAAATTGTTCAAAAATTGTGTCTCACAATTTTTCATCATTATCTTATTTATAGAGTAGAAGTCAAACTTTTAGAAGGAATTAAATCTCTATCTCTAAGATAAAGTTTGTTAATTATCTCCTATTTGAATTTGGAACAAAATCTCCTCTTATCCTTTATCCATTATGGCCGGCTTTTCATTGGGGATTTTGTCCTTGTGTAGGCGCCAATATCAGATAGGGAAGGAAGAGAAAATCATCCTTTATTTTGCAGTCTAATTTTGACTCAAATTCAAATTCTAATTAATTTGAATTTTAAATTGAACAACTTATCAAATAAGTTTAAATGGATAAAACTAGATGTGTTCAAATTCATATTTAAATAATAATTAATTCTCAATTAATTATTTTTGAATGTTTAATTTTAGAATTTCGTAATTCTAAAATTCTTATTTTGCTCTTTGTGTCTTGTAGAATTACTAGGACGACACGGGACTAATAGACCTATAATCCCGAGCTTCAATAAAATTAATAATTAATTAAACACTTTAATTAATTAATTAATTATATTAATTCTAATAGTTACTCTACTATAAACTTGGAATTGCACTCTCAAAATTATAGACATAAATTACTTCTAAACTGTGAAGTGTCTATTTGATATAGTCACTACATATAAATCAATCTTCCATAAATAATTCATAATTAGAGCTAGGTAAAATCTGTTAACCTCTCTAACATCTCATGCTTCTAGGACATCATTCCCAACAATCTCCCACTTGTCTTCAAGCAGGAAGAATAAGTCTCCAATCCCAAAACTTTCTAGGTGTCCATAACTGATCTATGTATGGTTCCAGATCAGTTAAGAATTTCTAGAGTCAGGTTGCTTTCTTTTGCTGCTTCATAAGCTGCTACACATTAACTTTTAACGATAGAATTAGCAATCACACTTTGCCAACAACCTTTCGTATCATGACTCCTTAACCTAGTATGAACATAGATTTTGATGTTGACTCTCAAAATCCATGCATGACTAATAGTCAAAGTCTGTGTATCCAGCTAAAGACAACTCTTTCACTGACTAAACTATCTTATAGTTTCTTATTTTCCTCAACACTTAAAGATACACTACCCGGCTACCCAATGATCGAATCTTGAGTTCAACTGACAATGATTGACTACTCCTACTGAATATCAGATATTCGGGCTTGTAAAGAATAAGAATGTCATCTTTTCTTTCGTTTGAAACATCTTGTTTTTGATCAAATTCATAAGACTTAATAGCCTCATCAAACTTGATGTTCCATGATCTAGAAGTTTGCTTAAATCCATAAATGGATCTCTATAGCTTGCAGACTTTCTGCTCTAGGCCTTTCTTTATGTAACCCTCTAGCTAATCGATATAGATGGTTTGCTTAAGATAGCCATTTAGAAAAGCTGTCTTGACATCCATCTGTCATATCTTATATTCAAAATATGTTTCTATGGCCAAGAGTATCCGGATGAACTTAAGCATGGCTTCCGATGAGAAAGTTTCCTCATAGTCAACTCCATATCTCTGGGTGTAACACTTTGCCACTAGCCTTACTTTATAAGTCTCTACTTTTCTATCCGCTCCTCTTTATCTCTTGAAGATCCACTTGTATCCAATGGGTTTTACCATTTCAGGTAGATCTACAAGTTGTCAGACTAAGTTGGAGTACATGGACTCTATCTCGAGTTTCATAGCTGCTTGCCACTTTTCCTTATCAGAATCATCTGTCGTAGCCTTAAAGGTCAATGGATCCTCCTTGTCGTCATCAGCAGTGACGATCTGTGCTTCCCCTGTATACCGGTCAGGTAACCTGCTTACCCTCTCACTACGACGAGGTGCCACAAGAGTTTGATTAGGAATTGTGTTCTTTTCTCTTAGCATTCCAACAACTCTTGTCGGTTGTGGTCCAATCTTATTTGAAAGTAACTTTTCCAGAACTGCTTTGCTTCTGGGCTTAAAAACTATCATATAGTCATGCTCCAGAAACGTGGCATTTGTCGACACAAATACCCTTTGATTTTTGTGACTCTATAAAATAACCCTTTGATTTGATACATCCGAATGTATCAGTTGAAAAAGTTATGTGGCTATTTCTCCTTTCAACGTGGAATGCATCTTGGTCATTTTGCCTCCCAGACAAGATTCACAGACTGGAAGCTTACTAACTTTTAGTTTGCATAAAAGACCATCCTTTACCAGCCTTTTAATCCTGTTTAGTTAATATGACCAAGCCTAAGATGCCACAAATATGTGTTATTATCGTGAGAAATCTTTTGCTTCTTATTCTTAGGTTCGGCAATTGTTGAACATTTCAACATCATGCAGTGAGCTAGGCATCAGTTTAAACGATATAAATTGTTTTCCAAATATCCAAAGCAAATATCAGAACCATTCCGAAAGATGTGGACTATATTATTATTGAAGACAATTGTTCAAATATTTTGGAATTAGAAATCAAATTTCTCTTTATGCTTGGAGGGAAATCAACATTGTTAACAACAAGGTATTTTCAAAATTGAAGTCTAACTTCTCCCATTGCTTTTGCCGATATCCTCGTGGTTTTTCCACTTTCATCGTGTAGTCCCTGACGACAAGTTTTTTGTAAGAACTAATATTTTGCAAAGAAACTCAAACATAATTAGTTGCTCCCAAATCAACTATCCAGGATGAGGAATCACCCTCTACTAAAGATGTTTCTGGAATTGGTAAATCTTATTTACGTTGATTCTTCTTCTTTGTTTAGGTGGAAACAATTTCCATTTAAGGGATAAGATTTAATAAAGAAAACGAACATGATTAGTTGTTCCCGAATCTACTATTCAGGATAAGGTATCACCTTTTTACTAAAACATATTTTTAGAACTAGCAAATCGTATTTGCTTGAGTTCCTTTCTTCGTTTCAGAAAATAATTTCCTTGTAAGAGCTGAGACTTAAAGAAAATAAACATGATTAGTTATTCCTGAATCTTCTATCTAGGATAAGGTATCACATTTTTACTAAAACATGTTTTTAGAACTAACAAATCGTATTTGCTTGAGTTCCTTTCTTTGTTTCGATGGAAACGACTTTCCTTGTGACAACTAAGACATAATAAAAAAAATAAATATAAGTAGTAACATCTAGGATAAGGTATCACATTTTTACTAAAACATGTTTTTAGAACTAACAAATCGTATTTGCTTGAGTTCCTTTCTTTGTTTCGATGGAAACGACTTTCCTTGTGACAACTAAGACATAATAAAAAAAAAATATAAGTAGTAACTCCCGAATCCACTATCCAGGAATAGGAATCACCCTTTACTAAGCATGTTTTAAGAACTAGCAAATCATATTCACTTGATTCTTTTCCTTTATTTTGGTGGAAACGATTTTCCCTTTGTTTTTTGGTCAGGGCCCTTATAGTATTTAGCCAAGCCTTTCTTATATGGATTTTTAGATACGGTATATGATGACTGCATTATCTCATAAGCTGTCTCCATGCCTTTATACTTCTTGTGAATTACCATGCATAACCCTAGCTAACAGTTAGCTACAATGGTTTCGTTAGGGACAGGAGGACAATCCTCCATTTGGGACAAACTTATATTCATCACATGAATATGAGTTGTTTATGTTACTTTGCCACTTCGCATAGTTTATCTCTAGTCTGTGTTTCAGTTTCATGTAGTGGGATTATAGGATTTGACATAATCCTGGAAATAAGTAGAATATTCATTTAATCAATTTATGTGCATGAATATCAAAGCATGTGAATTTTGGCACAATTAAATATGATGCACGATGCACATGAAAAATACATAAATCATATTTTAATTTTAGGTGCCAACGATAATCCAATTTACCACGAATATAGTGCTGCCATAGGATAGGTCAAAATATTCACAAATTGAACCGAGACCTTCTTAATTAATAAATATATTTAAAATATCTCATATTTTCATATTTACCAACTACCGTTATTTTGGTCAAAAATATAATCAACAATTTGATTATATTTCCATGAGTGTAACCCATCATTTTAGATTCTACAGGCTTAACTCCAGAGTGCCGCTGTAAGGTAGGTCAAACCGAAAATACGTCTTTGCATCCTATCGCTAGTAAGTTAACCTTGTTATTGACCTGAAAGAACACTTTCCGTAGGGAGTGCGGAATCGGTGCCGCCGCGAAGCCTCTTTTGAATCTCACGGCGTTGAACTAGCAGTGGAGACCAGTGTGTCGTATTGTCATACAACCCTCTCCCACTCATTATTTTGCAAATATGTATTTTATTTGAAAATCATCTCATATTTTTCAAATCTCGATAAATAAACAATTTATTTTTCGGATATGTGAAATTCTAAAATTTAACTATTAAATTCAATTTCACATGTAACATTATTTTACAAATTAATTTTACAACTTAAATCAATTTAATCATATTAAATCAATTTTAGCGCATGGTTCTTATTTTATTTTATTTTTTTATAAAACTCTTTTATAATAAATAAAATAAATAATAATAAATGCTCGTGTATACATGACATGTTATAAAACATATGAGTAGACACACTATATCTATATGGCATGTTATATGCATGGACATATAATATATATAATTATAAACATAAAATATAAATATATGCAATCAGCTATTGAGATGGAATTTGACCGGGTCCCATGGAAAATATAAATTACAACCAAATTGAATAAATAAAAAATTACAGTAATTATTTTCTTCCATTACAACAACGGGTCTTTAATTCTTGAATTCTTCATTCTTTGGCTTCGTTCTTCGTCTTCAGGTCCGTTGGCACGCATTACGATGGTTTTAAAAACCCTCGGGCCCATTCACTGCGTCTGGGGCGCTAGCCGCGCGCAGACTAACCAGCCGCTGTCTGGGCGCACGTGCGCGGTCTGATCGTGCGTTGTTTGGGTGCGTGCGCGCTGACTGGCCACGCGCTGGGCATGCGCTAGGCGCGCACTGGGCGTACGCTGGCTGCTTTCTGGCCACTGGTCTGGGCAGATTTGAGGTTGTTTTTGGGCAGCTTCAAACATGATCTTATGGGCTTCCTTTTGATTCAAAATCAAAACCCTAATTCTACTCAAATCCTTGAATTACAATAATTCTAATCCCGAATAAAATTAAAAATTATTTAAGTTGAACGAATTTAATGCGATCCTGAAACTATATAATTAACGACCAAATCCAATATCCATACATTCATCAACATGAATTAAATATAAATATCCATAAATGCAAGTGCCTACTCATCATATACATACATAATTAAATATCACATATTTAATATATTAATATTGATTATCAAATAATCAGAGCATAAATTAATATCATTTATAGACCTCTCTGATACCAATTGTTGGTTACCGAATCAAATTCGGATGTGGAAGTGTGGGGATAGCGGATTGTATATAACAAAAATATTCATAAAACATTTGAGATACTCTATAGATTATATTAATTTATGCACGAATAAATTAATCACATTAATTTATTTATTAAGAACTCAATTAGGAAAAATACATGGCGGTCGATTAGGATGATAACTTTAGTTCTTTGACCTCGAACAATCCTTGCTCCAAAGCTTTGTGTTTAGAAAACTAATGTCTTCCACATCAATTCCTAGAATCTACAAAGACGCGTGTGTGGGCAGACCTGAGACAAAACGAGTTAGAATAAACACTCGAATTTCTGCAAACACCAACGCATGCACGATGTGAAATTTTTGGGAGAAAAATTTTCCTTCTCACTATACTAGAGAATTTCGATCACCATCCAAATAATAGGGCTAAAAATTGTTCAAAAATTATGTCTCACAATTTTTTATCATTATCTTATTTATAGAGTAGAAGTCAAACTTTTAGAAGAAATCCAATCTCTATCTCCATGATAAAGCTTGTTAATTATCTCCCATTTGAATTTGGAGCAAAATATCCTCTTATCCTTTATACATTATGGCCGGCCTTTCACTGGGGATTTTATCCCTGTGTAGACGCCAATATCAGATAGGAAAGGAAGAGAAAATCATCCTTTATCCTGCTGTCTAATTTTGACTCAAATTCAAATTCCAATTTGAGTCAAACTTAAATTAATTTGAATTCTAAATTGAACAACTTATCAAATAAGTTTAAATTGATAAAACTAGATGTGTTCAAATTTAGATTTAGATAATCACATTATTTAAATAATAATTAATTCTCAATTAATTATTTTCGAGTGTTTAATTTCAGAATTCCATAATTCTAAAATTTTCATTTTGCCCTTTGTGTCTTGTAGAATTACTAAGATGACACGGGGACTAATAGACCTATAATCCCAAACTCCAATAAAATTAATAATTAATTAATCACTTTAATTAATTAATTAATTATATTAATTTCAATAGTTACTTCACTATAAACTTAGAATTGCACTCTTGAAATTATAGACATAAATTACTTCTAAACTGTGAAGTATCCATTTAATATAGTCACTGCATATAGATCAATCCTCCATAAATAATTCATAATTAGAGCTAAGTAAAATCCGTTAACCTCTCTAATTATATCTTTATCCTTGAGTACCATTGATTCTCTAATGGACAGTGATTCGTAAAACACATTCATGAATCGGAGCTCCTACTAGTCCAAGTACCGAATCAATCCTCAAGAGAATTATTTATCTACTTCTATCTCAAGAAAGAATGGATTCCATCTCATATAATAACATTCCCGGCTACCTACTTCGTCATGTCTCCAACATATAAGGAATAGGATTTAGGATCTCAGAATTCGTACCGAGTAAATCAAAAGACACAAATCCATAAATAGGAGTCTGTTAAGAACTCAGGATTAAGATCATTCCATATATGACCATCGGTAGACTCAATTAGAATTTCTATACTTAACAAAAATTGTTAGAAATTCATATTATGTCTGCGTCCATGTTCCACATAATCTCATTATGCGAAATACACTCATTCAATATCTCGCCATATTAACAGTGTGGATAACATCGTTCCATTATAAGTGGGAATGGCATTGATTAATAATGTTTTAATTAAAGATTCTGAACTTTAATTAAATTCATTATGAACACTGTTTTTTATTATTATCCTTAAACATTATCCTCTCGTATATAACACTTATATACAACGTTTAAGGTGACATAAATAATCATGAAATTTTCATTAATATTCATAAAATATTCATAAATATATGCACATAAAATAATGAATGAACTCTTTCATTAAATAAATAATAAATATCTTATTACATCTCATGCATCTAGGACCCATTCTCAATACCAATTCTATTCCATTACCATTCTCATTACCATTTTTATTACCATTCTATCACTGCAACCAAACACACCCTAAGTGTAGGTAGATTCCAACTATATAACAAAGAATTAAAATTAAAATTCGTGCAGGACAACAATGTTTATGTATAATATGAAAACATAGTTAATTAGCATAAGTATCAACTTTATGACAATATTCACTAAATAATGGAATCAAATAACAAAAAACCTATTCTAAAACAAAAACAAAAAAAACAAAAAAAACAAAAAAGACATAAAACCTATGATAATCAACATGTGGGAGTATAAATATATTGCAACTTTAAAATTATAAAATAAGATTAAAGTTTAAAAGGCTATCAATATTTGTGCACAATATGGAAATGTTATCATTAAGGTAAAGATTGTAATTGACTTTATGATTATGATCAATATATTATATTTAAAAAACGATCAAAAAGGGCACCACAAAAAGTTAATTCTGAAATACGAGCAGAATTAAAATAATATATACACAGAGAGAGAATTTTGAAGATCAGATCTTAAAGTATACAAATTATGTGATTGCAAAAGAAAAAAAGTTTGGAAAGAAAATAAGAAAAAGCAGAGAGAGAGATTGCAAAAGAAAAAAAGTTTGGAAAGAAAATAAGAAAAAGCAGAGAGAGAGAGAGAGAGAGAGAGAGAGAGAGAGAGAGAGAGAGAGAGAGAGAGAGAGAGAGAGAGAGAGAGAGAGAGAGAGAGAGAGAGAGAGAGAGAGAGAGAGAGAGAGAGAGAGAGAGAGAGAGAGAGAGAGAGAGAGAGAGAGAGAGAGAGAGAGAGATGCAATTAAGTACATTTGCTTCGATTATCTACTTGATTAGAAATTAAGGGGACGCATTTACTAAATCCTAGATAATGGGATTGAAAAGAAAAGTGAAGTAATAAGAATAAGGATTATTGATTTTAAGTGTTAATTAGATGGTGTAATGGAAACAACCTCATTCCCTTTTTAGTGTTTAATATAATTAGGAATAGTAATATTATGAGAAAATTGTTAAGCTTATCTTTATAGTGCATGAGTCTGATTTTTTATCCCTTACTCTGGATTAACATACTTTTGAATAATATAGTTATTTTACTAAAAAAAGTATATTAATCAAGAGTGGAGAGTGAAAATCCAAACTCATACACTCTAAGCGGTATTTGTCTCTTTTCCCCTAATATTATCAATGTAACCACCGAAAGAGTCTTTTACATAATTAAGGCCTCGTTCATTTCACCAATTCGAGTTTTCAGTTCTAAGTTTTTACAGTAAAAAGTTCATAGAAAATGTCACATCTAACTTTTTCTGCTACAGTGAAAAGCTCTCAGAAAATGTATCTCAGCTCGAATTGAAAACTCGAATCCGCGAAGTGAACGAGGCATAAATAATTATTGATTATATAGTAATTCATTAAAGGTAGATAAGTAAATTTAAAACTTATTATATGTAATAAATACTAAGGGAGAATGTAAGGATTATTATTTCCTATATTGTGTGGGGAACACTAAATTTTTATTATCGATTTTGTAAGTAAACGTATTGTTAGATAAGAAAAGTAATCACTCCTCATCTTCTATTTCTCTTTCCTTTTCATGTAAAGTAAACACGGCCTAAGAGTATATTTAATAAGGTGAAAAGTGAAAATACAATCTTTATATTTATTCTCATTGAGAAGTAAACAATGTGTACAAATAGCGTATTAGTCAGTTGTGGCTTTCACTACTTTGTAAATTACATATGCTACTACTTAATTTACATGTAGTTGTAAAGAATGTAGCCTGCTATTTATATACATTGATCCATTGAAAGGGTTTTAAAATTGAACAATGTGGAACTTTACTTTACTTCTTAGACAATGTGGAACTTTTGTTCTCTTTTATTTTACCTAGCCTAACAAATAATGACTTTAGAAAAGATTTAACATTGATCTGCGTTTGACTAAATTTATTTTGTTGTTATATATTTACAAAAGTCATGTTACATATAATGTCGTGTTATGTGTATATAAATGTATAAGGTATGTGTGTAGGGTATATGTACGTCTGTAACATATAAACATAATGAGTGTAATGTATCATTCATTTTATACAGCAATAACCATATATAAAGCGAGTAACAATGATTTGTAATAGTAAATTCTTTGTTTTAGCACAAAAAAAAAAGTAAATTATTTGTTATTAAATATATTTTATGTAAAAACTTTTTAATATAATAAAAAAATTAAATATAATTGATTTTGAGAATTTTTTAATATAATAAAACTTAAAATCTTAATATGTTGCATAAAATAAATATCATTGCATATAATGTGTCTTGAGACTTTGTATAAGGCATATAAAATAAGAATATATAAAGATCTCAATTAACAACAATGAAAGGTCACATTGATATCCTTTCTAACTGGCCCTTGAGCTAGAAAGCAACAAAATAAGATCGCATGACAAAAGCAGTACGAAATGGAATTATTCGGGTACTGCAGCAGAAGAAGGAAGCTGGCCAGCTAGCCAGCCACAACAATGCACGTGATTTTGGCAGGCGGGAATGGGACTATACGTCTCAATAAATGACCGAGTTGCCGGGTATTCTGCACGTTTATTAATAATAATGTTGCATGTATATTGATATTTCTTAAATCTGAAAAGCTGATGATATTTTTTCGGCCTGGCAATGATTGATTGAGCAAAATTTCCTTCCAACAGAAAAGGCCTCCGACACATCGGGGACGCCCGCCCGCCCAATTGCTAGCTCCTTATTTAATTACTTTATTCTGAGGTCAGTTGCCTGCGTGAAAGTTGAAATGACAAAAAAGGGGAAAATGAAAAGGCCTGCATAATGCAAGCTTCAATGCACCTGCACTTACACCCACAAGAGCCTCATCGACCATCAATCGATCATGCCTCGACATTATCCCACGATCCACTTGTCTTGTTCTGCTTGATTAATTTACGTAGGATTTTGGACCCATCAATGATTAATTTGAGCAAGTAAACCTTTTTAGCCAAAAAAATAAAAAATACAAATACAAATAAATAGTCTCCAAGTCCAACGACATGACCTGAGAAACCATTCCCACCGCTCACTTTAACTTTGACCAGTAAGTGTGAAGTCATGCACATTGCACAACTACCTCCTTATATTTGTAAAATAATAATAATAATAATAATAATAATAATAATAATAATAATAATAATAATAGAATAAAATAAAATAAATCTCTAGAGAAGCCTATGCATGTTTCTACTGTTAGACTATAAACTACAGCTCCCTTTGACTCGCATATCCAAATTCTTTCAATATACATACATTTGATTTGAACTGAAAATTTTGAATTGAGGTTACTTGATTTATAATCTGAGATGATATTCAGATACATAGATTAACAATAATTCAAATTAGATGGATAGAGTATTGAAAAAAAATCATTGAAAAAATTTCGCATTTTTAACAAATTTTGCAAAATCTCAATGTCCATGGCACATTTTTTATGGGCTATAGAGATGGTGATTATTCGTCTCTTTGCTCAAACACATAAAAGTAAAATCATCTTAATTAGACTTAAAATAAGTAAGTTATGATAGTTTAAAAGCCCACTTTGATTTTTATGAAGGTGGTAGAGTGAGAAAAAATAAAGCCCACAAGTTTTGTTGAATTAAACACTGAGAAAGTAGGTCTAAAATGTGATATTGAGGGGAAGTGGGATCCTGAGTCGGCCGGGGCTAAAAAAACCTGATTTCATAAATTGCTCTTCCCATATGAATGCATTGCTCCCCTAATACATGCGTTACCAAACAAGAATTTGAATAATGAGTTGCGTTTAAATTGAAAAATGGATTCGGATCAATGAAACAAATAAGCACTACGATTCAAATTAGGTGTATGGTGTATACCTTACTCAAGGAGTAAAATTTGTTAAAAGAAAGTACTTTAAAAAGTTTTATTTCTATGCCCTCCTGTAAAAATCTCATTAGTGTAAAAAGGTAAAAATGAGTATGGGAATTCAACAACGCATAATTAATCTGCTAGATTCTGTACTTTTCTTTGTTTTTTTTATTTTCCCTTTTAGGAGGATAATAACATGTTGGAGTTGGTCCATGAAAGATAAGGCATAACATGTTAGCCAGCGTGGTGGGTATTGGGTAAAAGATATCTGTAGATGGAGATCTCTGATCAGATGCGAGAAGGTACTAGGTACTTAGACAACTTTATCTTTAATCTTATATTTGGCCCATTTACAACTATAACAAGTGCTACATAGAAGTTGGTCACATGCTGAAGTTTAATTCTTGAAGGCATGTCATGTATTATTTATATGTTAGGGAAAAACAAATCACTACACTCACATAGTAAAAATAAATAAATTAAAAAAAAAAGACAAAAAAATAGAAAAGACAAAGATTTATGTAGTTTGGAAAAATTTCTTATGTTCATGGAAGAGAGAGAAAAACTTCACTAACAGTTTCAGAATTACACACTCAATAAACTTTTTCACTTTCTCTCTTTACCCAAAATTCCTTACACCCTTTGCCTATCTATCTCCTCACTTTTCTCTATTTCTCTCAAAAGGAGGCATTCTTTTTCTAAGCACACATAAAGTCTTACACATAACACTTATTTATAGACTCCTAATAAACTATAAAATAACCCTTGCCCAAAAATTGAAAACAATAACTTACCCAAAAATATAAAATAGTATCTTTCTCAAAACCAATTTGAGTCACTTACCTAACAATCTCCATCTTGACTCTAATTCTCTCAACTCAAACATATGGGTGTCCAATCTTGACACCCGTCATCGCATCCCTCATGGATAGGGTGATAATAATGCAAACTTCAACAAGAATAAACATGCATCAAGTTCAAACTCTCATCAAATTTGCACAAGGAACTGACTTCTTCTTCTTCAAAGCATCTTCATTGCTATAAGCCTTTATCATCTTGCCTTTAGTATCTTCAACTGTTATTAACTTGTTGCCCCCTTTTACTCTTGCAACTTCTTTAACAACAAAAGAAGACTCTTCGTGATTTGGCTCCACCTCCATAGCTCCACCTATAAATGTAATATCATTCAGTTTATACAAGTTTTTCACTTTTTGACCCTTCATGGCTATCAAATCGCTTCTCTTGACGTGCATAAAACTACCCTTCACATTGTACTCACAACCCAAAGTGTCCAAAGCCCCCAAAGAAATCAAACTTCTCCTTAGTTGAGGAACATGCCTAACATTTGTCAATTTCCTTACAACTCCATCGAACATCTTCACCTTCACAGTACCTATTCTAACAACTTTAACACTAAAATCATTAGCCGTCAACAAAGTATCAGCATTACAGGGCTTATAAGAATCAAACCATTCCTTATGTGAACACATATGAAACGAGCATCTAGAATCCAAGATCCAAGAGTCAAAAATATTTTCATCAACAATAACATAATAAAAGTCATCTTCATTGTCATACCTGTCGTCAATAATGTTTGCAGAATCTGAAGTCTCTTGGGTTTCTTTCTTTCTCTTTTCTTTAAGGTGCTTCGTCAGTTGTTCATAGTTTCTCCTAATATGCCCCTTCTTATGACGGTATTAGCACTCAATATCCTTCCTTGGATGAAATTGGGAATGATCATCTCTCTTATCTTAATATCTCCCTCGTGACTTGCTCCAACCCCTATTCAAATCTGACTATGCCACTAAAACTTGTTCAGTATGAGGCGTAACACTAGACTTCTTCATATATGCAGTCACTAACAGAGTCGTTAACACTTCATCCACAGTCAATGTCGTCTTTCCAACTAATAGTTTGGTTACCAAAGTCTCATATGATTTGGGTAGGGAGGCCAACAAAATTACTGCTTCATCTTTCTCATCACTTTTGACCTTTACACTTAATAACTGAGTTCTGCACTTATTAAAATTATTTATATGATCCCTAACATCAGTTTCCTCATCCATCTTCAACTCATACAATTGCTTCTTCAAATATGTCTATTTTTTAGGGATTTCGATATATAAACTTTTTCTAATTTTTTTCATGATTCAGAAGGAGACGTTTCATTCATAACACTATATTTCAGTTCAGGAGTCAAACCTAAACGAATAGTGCTTACCGCTCTCGTTTCCAATTCTTCCTAATCTTCATCTTTCATATTTTATGGATTCTTTTCTTATAGCGATTTCAGTAGTCCTTGTTGAATCAAAACATAATGTCAGATGGTGAAATTACTTTTTCCGTCAAACCGTTCAATCTGCTCAAACTTTATCTCATACATCATTTTGACCTTTTTTTAAAATCTTTATCACACATCTGATACCATTTTTTAGGAAAAAACACATCACTACACCTACGCAGTAGAAAAATAAACTGCAACAAAAATAATAGAAAAATAAAGAAGACAAAAATTTAGGTCGTTCAGAAAAATTTCCTACGTCCATGATTCAGAATTACACACTCAACAAACTTTCTCACTTTCTCTATCTACCCAACACCTCTTACACCATTTATCTATCTCTCTCCTCACTTTTTCTGTTTCTCTTAAAAGGAAACACTTTTTTTGTTGTACTTTTCTCTGAGCACACATTAAATTTTACACAAAATACTTATTTATAGACTCTCAATAAATCATAAAATAACCCTTGCCCAAAAATTTAAAATAGTAACTTATCCAAAATTAATTTGAGTCACTTACCTAACATTATGAAAAGATATACATTTTTTTTTTTTTTCACACGGCCAGTCTCCCAACAAAGAAAGCTGATTCGATCTCATTTTTTAGGAGAAGATCAAGGCTCCATATATACCTGTGTTGCACCGTATATATCTGATTTTCGCCTGACATATATTATATATATAACTCCAATTCATAATTCATAACGTACCTTTAATTTTTGTTACCAGAAAAACGTCTCTTTAATTTCATCAATCATTTCAAGTAAATATTGGTTACTAATACCAAATTAAAGGGTCGGCGCGCGGTTTTTAGTCTTAACACTAATTCTGAACCACGAATGAGCATTATGCGTATTATCACAAATAAAATTCCACGGCCGAGGAATATAAAAACTAATTAAGCCACGCTTGTGTTCAAAGTTTGAGGAAGAATGCCACATAATACATATTTGATGAATAGTACAGTGCCACACACACACACATACATATATATGTGTGTGTATTGTGTTACGTCTTGTGAAAATATTTCTCTTATATATATAATATGTGCGTACATTCATATATATATATATATATATATATATGTATGTATATATATATATAAGTGTGCGATATTATATTTATAACTAGTGGCAGCGGCAGGCCACGTTGCGGCCTGACTGAAACTTTTGGTTTTTGGTTGGCGAGGGGGGTGAAAACTCCGCGTTTTTTTAATTTGTTCTCTCTACTAATAAAATATTTGAAGAGAGTACGATATTTTTAAGCTATTTTCAGTGTTTTTGGATGGTTTTTAGAGGTTTTGGACGGAGAGAGAACGGAAAACGCGAGAGCCTCACTAGAAAAAATGGCGCAAGGAGGTCTATGATTTTGTTTATGCAAGTTGTTTTTTGCGATGACATTATGTCGTCGCAACAAAGATTAAATATTCGTTGCAATTAATCTTAAAATGACGTCGTTCTTCTTCACCATTAATATTTTTAAGAATATTCTTGGGGAATATACCCTAGTTCATTTTTTGCGACGATAATTTAACAATGTCGTCACAAATAACTTTGAGGAAACCGCCAAAGTTTTTGCCTTTTTTTCGGGAAAAATTAAATCCCCAATTATTTGCAACAACATTATTAAAACTATCGTCGCGAAAAATAGTCGTCATTGATAGAATTTTCTAGAACCCTTTTTCCGAAGACACGTGTTGTCGCAAATACAGTCGTTCTGAAAAGAATTTTTTGCAACTATTTTTTGCGACGACTTTTGTCTCGTCATCGCAAAAAATAAAGAAATATCTGAAACCTATTTGCGGGAAACCGCCAAATTTCCTATCTCTTTTTGGCAACGTCACTGCCAGCTATAACCATCAATATTTGCGATGACATGTCCTCACAAATAATGTACAAACTGGCGCCAAAATTGTTGGCGCCAGATTGGTTTTGGTACCAATGGGTATTAGTGACTACATGTTGTCGCTAATATGCCGTTCCATTTTAGCAACGACATGTCGTCGTAATTATATAATTGTGCAATGACATGTCTTCACAAATATTTAATGCGACGATAAGTCGTTTAAAAATTTTATTTTTTTAAGCGACGGCATGTCATCATTAATATTGTAATTTTAGCAACGATAAATGTCATCGCTAATAATGTCATCACTAATAACCTTTTTTGTTATAGTGGCAGTACTGTCGAGAAAAATGCAAGAAACCGATGCTATGTATGGTATATACATACGTGATAAAAAATATATATACACCGTAAAGTTTTATATATAATGCAGTGAGAGTATGATATTTTGCTTACACTTGGTGTTCGAAAGACTTGAGGCCATGAATCCTACAACGGCGATACTGTTGTCCTTTTTGGTGTAAGCAATGCACATGCAGATATCCAGTAGTACTATCCCTCATTAATAATAATAATAATAATAATAATAATAATTATTATTATTATTATTATTATTATTATTATTATTATTATTATTATTATTATTATTATTTTGCTTCCTTTTTTCATATATCCTTAGCTAGGCGCTAGACCAATAAAGAGTTACAAAATGGTCGACGCAAAAAATGCTAAAACAAGCATGTGACTCTCGGTTCTGCCACGTATGTGCCGACATGGACTCAGAGGTTACAATTATACGGTTGGGACCAGCACCAATCATGTCTCCTATTTCTCAGATTTCATATTTGAAAGACAGATGGAGAGATGGTGATGATGACTATCGACTTATATATCAAAATGAAACTTTCAATTGGTGCAAATTGAACCAAGTCTACAACTTTCAATTTGCACCATTAAAGGGTTCCAAGTCTTTGCTTTCTCCTTATCTCTTTACTACTCCATTGCTTGGTCTTTTTCACGCTTCTGTATAACACACCACATAAACGAAAAGGAGAAATATCTCCGGTGCTATGCTTTTGATTAGCAATATTTTCATGTCCAAAAAGAGGACCCGACCTGCTTATTGTCACATTCTCTCTCTCTCTCTCTCTCTCTCTCTCTCCTCTCTCTCTCTCTCTCCCCCTTCTCATTTCACGATGGAACGCGTGTTCTACTCTTAATCATAAGCTCCCAATCCTCTTGCCGTCCTTTTAATAATTGGTTTCATCAACTGTTCTCTGATTCTTGATGTGATTTCATTTTTTCGTACTAAAAATATCTGCCTCCAATCTTATAGGGACCAGTAGATCTCTCTCTCCCTCTCTCTCTCTCTCTCTCTCTCTCTCTCTCTCTCTGTCTCTCTGTCTCTCTCCCATGCTATTGATCACATACCCCGTATAGGTAATATGCCTCTACAGTGTTTTAAGCAGCTATATATATATACATGCGTTGGTTATATATTTAACAAAACAATTCAAAGTCGTGTATATATATATATATATATATATATATATATATATATATATATACATTATGTGTTCTAATAGCTTTCTACTACTCTCGAAGTTTCATTTTTACTTGTAAGTTATTGCTTCTTTAACGTTGTCTAATTAATCCATTAATATCTTTCATTTTCATACTAGCCTTTAATGGTTCTCGTATTGTAAATAATGCTTTTGACGCATACTTTTCTTTCCCCTATATCTATCTATATTCAAAAGAAAGCGATACCATCTTAATATATTTTTCTGAATGCACGTCAACATCTCATTGAATTGCCATGCAAGTAAATCCTTTTCTTTTTCTTGTAACCACTTTATTATCATTTAACTTTTTTGTTTAGGACTTGTCAAAAAGTAGAGATTGTAACTTATCTTTATCCTGAACAAATTTGTATATAAGATAGCTGAAAGGTTTGATATCTTTTTCTTGCTTTCTTTGCCGAAACTGATACGGAGCACTGAAGGTAATTGGCTGCTACTGGTGCATTGTAGATAAAGATGGATCATAGCAAATAAGTAGTAGAGAAGCCAGAAAGTCATATTGGAGTCTCTTTTTGACCCAGGTATATATAGATAAATAAGTTTTACAATATACACGTGCGGTGTCGTGAAGTGTAAAACAATGTCATGAAGTTTTTTGAGTTTTTCTCTTTTTCTATTTTAACCCCTATAATTGTGCTATAACAGTAGTAATTTTCATACCGGCTTTGTATATTTCATCCTCCAGCGGCTGACATAATGGCAACTGCCAAGTAGCTCTAGCTAGCTCTAGACAGAAAATAAATAAATTCATTCTAGAAACAAAAAAAAAAAAAAAAAAAAAAAAAAAAAAAAAAAAAAAAAAAAAAAAAAAAAAAAAAAAAAAGAGAGAAAGGGACGAAATAGTCAAATAGATGATATCTTCAAGTCTAATTACAATAAGACATAGAATCAACTTTGCCCCCAAAGACCAATGAAATGAGGAAAACGTAAACGTCATAACGTTTTCATCGACGACGAAGGGAAATCAAAACAAGAAAACAGAAGAAAACGGGTTGTCTCAATCTCTTTCTCCTTGTCCCTATCTCCCATTTACCAACTTTCTTTGTTGTTGAGTAGCGATATCTTTCTAGACCTATCGGTTCTAACAATAATAATTCCATGTCCTGATCATCAGCCGCTAATAACCAGAATAATATGGATTCAGACCCACCATTGCACAAGGCTTACAAAACCCTCTCCGGCAAAACAGTCGACGGAAAGTTCTCCGTCCACAACGGAAGTGTAAGTCACGAACATGTTGCCGATGTCGACGAATGTGATCTTCCGTTGATCGACCTGACCCTTCTGGAGCTCGGCGAAGTGGAGAGAGAGGAGTGCAAGTCGCAGATAGCTAGGGCTTCACAAGAGTGGGGCTTCTTTCAGGTGGTGAACCATGGGATATCGCGCGAGCTATCGGAGAAGATGAGGTTGGAACAGGAGAAGGCCTTTAAGCAACCGCTGGAGAACAAGTACCTAAAATTCTCAGCTGGCAGTTACCGTTGGGGGACACCAACCGCCACTTGCCTAAAGCAGTTGTCGTGGTCCGAAGCTTTTCACGTTCCCCTCAACAATATTATTAATTCCGGCGTGGGTAACGATAATGGTCTCAATACTCTCAGGTACACATTTAAATATTATAAATGAGTCCAAATCTGTTGTTTTAAATTATAAATGAGTCCAGATCTATTTTCTGATTTTCTTGTTACTCGATGATTCTTCAATATTATTTTCATAATTGGTTATTGAATTGCTCGAGTCTTTTTAATATTTAGCATTTATTATGTGGCTAAATTCTTGTTTTCTGATACATTGTGAGGTCTATAAAAAGGAGACCAAACAGAATTTTAATTCTGTTAGACAGCGCACACACGTAACTAAGTGGACTAGCCTCTAGTGGTATTATCTGGCCAAAATTTTAAATTAAGATAATGTGACAAAATAGTAACAGTAGACAATCAATGAGACATAAAAATGAAACGAGAAATTCAGGACAATTGATCAGGATTCATTATAAGTATATATATATATATATATATATATATATGTGTGTGTGTGTGTGTGTGTGTGTGTTTCTCTCTACAGAAATTAATCATACAAAAGCTCTCCTTTGATGATTGGTATACATACTATCCAAAAAAGCTGTCCCATTTAACTTCTTTCAATGTCATTGGAAAAGACGTTAGAAAACAAAGTTTATATCATTAGAGTCGTCCTACGTACCGGACCAAGAGTGTACATGTAATAATGGGGAAATAGTTAGAGTTAGATTTTCAAATATATTTCATGTTGGGAAAAAATTATATGTGTGCGTTATCCCGTATAAAAAGTGGATGAAAATATAAAATAAAGTGTTAGATCAATTTGATATGTAGTGTCTCTTTAATATTATACATCCGTTTAAAGTCATGAACGTATATCTGATTGAACGTGTGGATATCCCCACCGCAACCGCAAGGACGAATCTTTGTGAATCTAGAATGGACTCTTTTTACTTGCTGTTATTGATCACCGCACCATATATTTTCAGTGGTTCAGTTTTTATGATAAGTACTGCTTGTGAATTGTGATTGAGAGCATGTCATCGTCAAGGGGTGGGGTATATAACTTTTTCTATTTTCTAATATTGAGCTAATTGGAAAGATTAAAGCGTTGGCTTTTAACTGATCAATAGCTAGAAGTCTCTGCATCAGACATTGTTGGCAGTACTAATCATTAGCATAAAAGGAATCAAACATATATATATATATATATATATATATATAGTATCACGAAAAGAAAAATAAGGAATCACATATGTACATGTACACTCACCCAGCCTCCATCGAGGTACTTTTCTGATAGGCGCAAAAGTCTTGCATAATTTCAGATAGACTACTAAATTTTGTAAACTACAAAGTTAAAATCAATTTGCTCATCTCGTCTGGGTGGTGTAGTTGGTTATCACGCTAGTCTCACACACTAGAGGTCCCCGGTTCGAACCCGGGCTCAGACAATTTTTCTTTTATATTTTTTCCCCATTTGCATGCACGGCGTTGTAAATGCCTATAATGGTCTACAAGCAAGGGGAAAAAAATAAAAATAAAAAATAAAAAATAAATAAAGAGCCTATAATGGTCTCTTCATTTTTTATTTTTATTTTTATTTTTTTTCCTATCTCTCAACAATCATAGATGAATAGAAGCCCTTCACATTCTTTTTTGTTTTTTTTTTTCCCCTTAGGTTTAAGTACTTTTTATTAGACCACAACTATTTTTCTTGATATGTAATAGTATTAGTAATCGAGTGCTCAATACGCTTGGTAGGCAGCTAATCTTAATCCCTTGTCTTATGATTGCAGCTTAACAATGGAAAAGTTTGCTACGACAGTTTCCAGTTTGGCGCTGAAATTAGCAGAAATTTTAGCAGAGAAATTGGGTCACGACTCAACTTTCTTCCAAAAAAATTGTCTGCCAAGCACTTGTTACCTTAGAATGAACAGATATCCGTCGTGCCCCGTGCCATTGGAGGTGTTTGGTCTGATGCCACACACAGACAGTGACTTCCTCACCATACTTCTTCAGTATCAAGTTGGAGGGCTACAATTAGTGAGAGATGGCAAATGGATTGCAGTTAAACCTAATTCAGAGGCTCTAGTTATTAACATTGGAGACTTATTTCAGGTTCAGTACTACTAATAACTTCTCTAACCATCATTTAACGTGACCAAACTATTATTTTGCTTTTCTAAAACTCATAATGTGATCATTAATTAGTGTGATCTTGTGTAAATAATAATATTCAGGCATGGAGTAACAATGTTTACAAGAGTGTTGAACACCGAGTTGTCACAAATGAGCAAGTGGAACGCTTCTCTACTGCTTATTTCCTATGTCCATCATACGATACCGTTATAGAGAGTTGGTGTGAGCCTTCTGTCTACAAAAAATTCAGCTTTAGAGAGTATAGACAGCAGGTCCAAGAGGATGTTACCAAGTTGGGTTTCAAAATAGGGCTTCCTAGATTTCTTGTATAAGGCGCACAGAGCCATATATACATATACATACATACACACACACACACACACACACACACACACACACACACACACACACACACACACACACACACACACATATATATATATATATATATATAAGAATTTTGTTAGATATTGTCAACGTCTATAGGCTATGTGGGGTAAGGTATTTTCTTTAAAGCAAAAAGTATATAATATAGAAATATGTAATAAGGTTGAGTTCAATTATTAGGTGTTAAATTAACGAGTAGGTGATATGGCAGTCTTCATCAACATGTTTGGTTGCAAGGTTTAATCAATCTATTCTTGTTGACTACAGCAAATATATAGAAGTTTTGTTTTGTCTTGTCATGTCTTGGTTTTCTTTTTTGATTACTTTTTGTTTTCTTGCCGTGTGTTTTCATATATTGATTGCACTATCATTAACCATTCGAAATTGGTGCAAAAATCACCCATCTTATCAATATATTTGGTTGGCTACTATTTAGGAGTATGGAACAAAGTATTGTCACTGATAATAATGAGAAAGTTTGTACAGCAACCAGGCTCGACATAATTAGTGACTCGACATTGGAAATTTCTAAACACCACAAGTACTGATAATTTATTTTATTGATATTCATAAACTATCATGTAAAACCATGGGCCATATAATAATCTGTAGTTCCTATGATTGATGAGTAAAGCGCAAATTCATGATTAATAATTAAAACTAATGGTGATACTACGCGTATACATATGATCCTACTAGCAATGCAACGATATACACCAAAGAATTAATAGATGTAGCAGATTACTATACTACTTTTGCTTTTGCTTTGTTTTTTTGTTTTTTTCTCTCGTCAATTGGCAATTGGAAATTGGAAATGGAAGCAGGAGAAGTGGAATAGGAAATGAATTTGTAAAGTAAAAGTTAAGGAGCACTTTACCTCCCTTGAATTACAACGCTTTTAGTACATTGTTCATGATAAATTTTTATGAAACTACAATCTTCTATCGTTGAAAAAATCAAATGCGAAAAGATCGACAAATTTTAGTTATTAGTTGACATTGTAAAAATTTACATTTATGTTAAATGGTGGTTCTATTCAACACTCCATTTTTTACTCTACACACTTCCTTCTAAATACACTCTCCACATAATTTTAAAAGAACTAAATTTACTTTTTACACACCTCTATCATTCCAAAATTACCCTTGATTGTTTTTATAAAATAATTAATTCTTGTCCACTTTAATTTTATTTTCACACCCACCATTTTATTTTAGATTAATTCTCCTTGAGGTTTACGCTCAATCCCACTTTAATCCAGACTTTTCAAACATCACACAAATGGTCCATGATGTTTTATTTTGTTTCAATTTTAGTTCTTCAATCAACTAGATGTTAAAATTTAATAGAATATGTGTAAATTAGAGTTCAAAATTAGAAACATTTAAAATTTTGAGTCTATCTGTGGAAATTAACTTTTAGTTTTTTGTATTATTTTAGTCTTTAAACTTAATATGTTTCCAATTTTAATCCATAATTTGTACAGATTCTATCAAATATTTGACACCAAACTAATAGAATGATTAAAAAATTGAAATGAAATGATTAATAAAAAAATCCTCCAATATTAAAGACCAACTTTTTGGAATACATTTGAGAGTTTTTTTTTTTTTCAGAAAGTAAAGTAGGATTGAGACTAAATCTCAGAATCCATTTATGAGATTAACCCTTTTATTTTATTTTTCTTATTTAAATAGTATTATTTCTCTATCTCTTCATTTTTTTTTTTTAAGTTTTGGGTGTGAAGCCTTTTTCAAAATGGAAGATGAAACGGGAAAAAAATTAATGCAACTTTATAAAAATAAAATAAAAAACAAAATGAAATGATTAGTATTTTAAAAAAATCACTAAAAATATAACCAATATTAATTTATTATTTGATAGTGACACATTAATTTAATTACTAATAATTTGTTTTTTGTTTTTTTTTTTTTTTATCCCCAAGAAAAATTAATATTATATCAATGCAACTTTTTGGAATAGTCATTAAAAGGTGAAAATTAGAGATTTTTTTTTTATAAATTCAAAAATAGTAATATTTTATATTTAAGATGTAACATGCGGAGTGTATGGAAAGAGATAAAAACTATATAATTAATTTTTTTTGAATGAAATTTAATTACATAATAAACTTATGAAAGGTCAATTTAATTTTCTTAGTTTGTAATAGTTATTAAACTTTTGAACTTGTAAAATTAATTTCTTAAAAAAATTGAAAATGACAATGTTTAATTGATTAAATAAAAAGGTCAATACATTAATAATATCAGTTAAATGTCAAAATTTGATATATGATATACTTTGGCCCCAAGTATAAAATTTGCCAAATTTAGCATCAATATTTGATAGTGACACATTAATTTAATTACTAATAATTTGTTTTTTGTTTTTTTTTTTTTACCGAATACACTAATGATGTTGAAAACTCTTTGAAATCACTCTTGGTTCGAATCCGGTCTTGATTTGAGTCAAAAATGGAAGAGAGAGAGGAGAGAGGGCGAGAGGGAGAGAGAAAGAGAGAGAGAGAGAACGTATGAAGGAAAAAAGAAAGGAAAGAAAGAAAAGAAAAGAAAAAGGGAAAAGAAAAGAAAAAGGAAAATGAAAAGAAAATGACGAAAAATTAAAATGCATACATACACACTTCCGGATTAAATAAATTATCGTAAATAATTTAAATACCTTGGAATCATTTAAACTCAATTAATTAAAATCGATTAGGCACACTAATAATCTTAATTACCAATTAATCTCGATTAATTCTTCGGATTAAAAATAATCACGGTTTCTCAAATTCATCCACAGTCTAGTAAATCAAATATTTATAAGTTCACCCAAATTTTTTGCTCAAGCATCTCTAATGTCATACTAAATTAATGTGTAAATGTTAAATTTTAACATTTGAGCAGGAAAATGAGTACTCAATACAATAATATTCATTGTGTTAAGTTTTTTACATGCTATATTTAATGGTAAATTTACTATAAAATATAACATAAGATAAATTTGACATTTAATTGCTATTGTTTATTATGTTTATTTTTTTTTTTTTTTCTAATCATTATAACATTTATATTTTTAAATTATTTGGGTTAATCTCATAAACGGTCTTTGAGGTTTCACCCTCAATCTCATTTTAGTCCTTGATTTTCAAAACGTCCCACAATTTGTGTCTAAGGTTTTAGTTTATTTTAGTTTCGGCCCTTCAGTTAGTTATGTGTTAAATATTTGATAGAATATGTGAAAATTAGAGACTAAAATTAAAAATATATAAATTTTGAGTATTAAAATAATAAAAAATGAAAATTAAATTTCACAAAAAGTACTTAAATTTTAATTATTTTAAATTTTAATCCCTAGTTTACACACATCTAGTCAAATATTTAACATTTGGTTAACGAAAAGATCAAAATTGAAATAGATTAAAATTTTAGTTTTTAAAGACTAATTGTGTGACATTTTAAAAATGAAAGACTAAAGTAAAATTGAGAATAAACATCAAAAACTATCTATGGGATTAATCCAAATTATTTTAAAATTGAAAATTTATTTTACAACTTTTAAAACTTTTGACAAAAAATAAAATTAGCATTTCAATAAGATTATGCATTGAAACACATATAAAAATAACATAATAGATTTGAGACTTTTTACAATACATCTCTTTATCAGTAGTAATAATTTTTTTATTATAAAATCTGATTAAAATCACGTTATATTAAAATAATACATAAAACAGACCGTTTCTAAGCCGATAAATAGAGGAGCTACCAGGTCTAATTTTTTCTGCTCGTGCCATAAAAGCCCACAACAAATTATGCCATGTTCACACTTTTATCTTTCGATTTTGATTGATGGCAAATAGTATGTGTTTGCATCGGAGGTGATTTCACAAGCATTGGACATGTTCTCAAAAGATATTACTTATGCAAATCAGGCGGTTCTGATGCTGAGAGCCTGAGACTATAGATCCGTTGACTATTGAGTTTCGTAAATCGTGAAGACCAAGGACTCATTTCGTTTTGGAAGCTCGGTCGGTTATTGCCTCGAGCTGACCGCTTCAAAGCAGAAGGCCATGGCGCCACCGGCGGCGATTCGGTGGTTCGCGGCTGCATCAGCCCTCGTTCTGTGCCTCCTGATCTCTCCGTCATCCGCCATCTACTGCGACGAAGATGATTGCTACGATCTCCTAGGGTCAGCTGACCTCCTCTCAACTCACATTTCCTCTCTGCTTCCCAAATTACCCCTCTCTGTATCGCGTATTTACTCTATTCTCTTGCCTCCATTGCTAGGGTTTCGCAGAGCGCCAATGCTTCCGAAATCAAGAAAGCCTATTATAAGCTCTCGTTAAAATAGTGAGTTTTTCGATTTTCTGTTATGTTTTTGTGTTCATATATCCATCGTAATTCATTCTCAGAAGGTTTAGCTGTTTTGACTCGTTGTGTTTGAATAAAGTCATCCGGATAAAAACCCCGATCCGGAATCGAGAAAGTTGTTTGTCAAAATTGCCAATGCTTACGAGGTAATTTCTCACAAAAGTAAAAGATTTTAACTTTTGTTGCGAATTTTTCTTTGTTTTTATTAGGTGAACAAGGAAATTTGATTTGCCAAATTGCAGATTTTGAAGGACGAGACCACGAGAAAGGAGTATGATTATGCAATTGAACATCCGGAGGAGGTATAATTAAAATTCATTTGTAAATTTTATCCTGGGATTCTTCTCTTATTCCCAATTGCTTTTCGTGTACATATATATATGTGTGTGTGTGTGTATATATTATATGTGTTTTTAGTATTGCATTACCTGATTTGTGATTTTGAGAGATTTTTGTGAATCAGAGAGTTATCATTTGTGAGTTGTAAAACTTTTTTCTTTTCCACTTTCCAACATGGATTGGCGGAAATAACCTCGTTTTTAAGCTTCAGATTTTTTGAGCTTCCTAGAGTTGAGTAATGATAGTTGCTAAAAAGAATGCTGTTCCCTTTTCTCTTCGTAGGTGTTTTACAACACAGCTCGTTACTATCGTGCATACTATGGTCACAAGACGGTGAGAAAATATCTACAGTTGGCGACTTTCATTGAAGTATATTATACGGCTTCAGTTTCCTAATTTAATGTGTATCTAAAGCAGTTTGTGTATCTACCTTCCAGGATCCTCGTGCTGTCCTTATTGGCCTTCTTCTGGTTCTTTCGGGATTTCAGTACCTCAACCAGTGGACAAAGTATAATCAGGTACCGTGTTACAGATGAAATGCGAATATATTGTCAATTTATGCTGATATTTATTGACCGATTCGTATTTACACTTGTGGTATAACTTATAAGGAAAAAGTATACTTGCTTAATGGTTAGTTTCGGCAGCAGGCCATGGCAAGTTTACTCTCCGGAGGACTTGATCGAATTTCCTCATGTAGATCATTCATTTTATGACCCATAAAAGCATTACACATTCTCGTGTTTCCTTGTTTGCGGTCCTTATAATGCTTCTTCATTGTAGGCTGTAGCCATGGTGAAGAAGACACCTGCTTACAAAAATAGACTTCGGGCTTTGGAACTAGAGCGCAGTGGAGGAACTGCAAATAGAAAGAAGGGTAACAAGCAGATGGACAAGTATGAATTTGACTTATTCTTTACTGAGAAACCACAGTGCATGGCCATTATTTTTTAAGTTGATGATAGTTTATGATATGGACGTCCTGTGTTTTCAAACTCTTCTATGCTCTTTTATTTCTGCCTTTTCAAACGCTTCACCAGTAGCTTCAGATCTTTTTAAACCAATTGTGCCATTTAGGAAAAAGGAGGAAGAGCTGAGTAAAGAACTTGAACTGGACATAAAGGGTGCTGAAAAACCTTCCTTCTGGGAACTTCTCGGTGTCCGCTTTTTACTACTACCTTACACCATTGGCAAGGTTGGCTTTCCTTTCAATGTCATTTCAGTAGCTTCTACAACTTTATAAACAGTCTCGAAGCTGTAGTTAGGATTAATTATATGTGTGCCTATTAATCTGTTATCTTATTGGCCTCTTACATAATGATTGACTTTGATGATTTTAGGACCTTCATCATAAGACTTGAATTTTCTTTTTTCCTTCATCATAGGACTTGAATTTTCTTTTATCTTTGTACATCCAGCTTTTATTGTGGTATGCACACTGGTTCTGGAGATACAAAGTGAAAAAGGCTCAATATTCGTGGGAAGATGCTTCTTACCTGACACAGAGTGCCCTTAGAGTGTCCCCTGAAGCGTGGAGAAATATTGGTGTGTAAAGATTTTACCTTGTTATATATTTCGTTTTAAACCACATGAAGAACTTGAATTTGGTTGGAATGCTAAATAAGTTATCATCGTCAAAAGTGAGAACCTTTAGTATTTTGTTTTATAGTGCTACCCTAAAGGAATGAACCTATAACAATTCTTTCCTTCATGGCCATTTGCCTCGCTGACCATTCACCGTGTACTTTTGGCCACCACGTTAAAACTTTAGTGAATTTCTTCAAATGTGTGAGTTGCAACTTCTGGAATTTTTATGCTCCTCCTTGTGCAATGGTATGGTCACTATGGTCTAGAAATCCTCCATATTCTTATAGTTTTTTGTTTTATTGTTTCCAGACGAATCAACAAAAGAAGATCTTGTTCAGAGACGTTTATGGGAAAAACCCAACTTGGAAAGCTACTTGGCCGAGATGAGGAAAGAGTACAAGCGCAGAAGATAGCAAATTTTGTTGCCTTCGCTATCCTAAATTCTTCAAATATTTGACAAACACATTCTTTGGTCACATGTAAAACTAAATAGGTGATAAGTTTACCCACACTGCATCGAGTTACGTGAGCTTGGAGTCAGTTTATGCGATGAAATTGTCTGGTTTTTGTTGCTAAGTGCAATTTGATTTTCATACAGTATTGTTATAAACCTTCGCCCTTGAAAGTTCCAGGGTGGTGGTAAATCCTAATGAGACTATAATCAGATTAATTTTATTGTTATACAGTGATAAAAAAAAAAAAAAAAAAAATGAGATGCTAGAAAGACAAATTTGCGTTGAGAGTTTCTCAGTTTTTGGCTTGACTACGTCATCGCAATATTTGCTGCTGTAGTATTTAAATCATTGCTTCACAGTTTAATGTTGTGCTCACATTTACTATATCAGCATAGTGGAAACTGGAATATGACAAACATATAAACTGCAGTAAAATTATAAAACGACTAGTAAATGAAAAAAAAAAAAAAAAAAGGGGGGGTGGAAGATGAGAGTAATGATACAGCTTAAGTGAAAAACGACAGGAAATAGAAACGACAATAAGATAGTGTAAAATCGACGACAACGTATAACTCGGGGTGGGAGAGAGAGGACAAACGACAACTAAGGACGACCCTCCCGAAGAAACGACAGTAAGCAAGAATGGAACGAGAATATAGTAGAACGATACAATAACGTTAGAATGGACACAATCATCTCAACAAAGGAGTCAGTGACATGAAACTGAAAAGGGACTAGAAGAATGGAAGAGCAACAATGCGTCAAAAGACAATAAATATGCAAACGTCAAAACTAAAGCACAATTTATGACGTTAAAAATGTCGAGGAATAGAAAGACAGCAGTGTGAACCACAATTTAGAGGGAAACGACGAGAAAAATAGACGACAAGACAACAAATTAAAAGGATGAGCAAGTGAAAAACGACTATGAACAAAGTAAACGATGAGAAATTGAAACATCAATAAATGGGTGAAAACGACAATAAAGAGGAAAGCAATCGAGTAAGTATACGACAAGAAAAAGAAAAGAAAATAAATAAAAAGCAACAACAACGAAACGGGGAAGACCTCAATGAACGACAACAACAAAAAAAGACCAGGATTGGCTAAGGTTACATTTGGTATAAGGGTTCAAATCATGATGGTTTTAGTTTTAGTACTAGAATTATGATTTATGATTTGAATTTAAGGTCCAAATCATATAGTTCTGGAACTGGAATCAGAACTAGATATTTAAACCATTTAAAATTAAGGGGGAGGAAGTTTTATTTTTTGGGATAATTTTAGTTTAAAACATCACACATAACTCAAATCTTATATCAAAACTATCAAAACCAAACCAAACTCTGGTTCTGTTTTTCAAGAACTACTTTTTACTTTTTATAAACAAACAAATGTTTCAATCAGAACCATAATTCCGATTCTAAAACTCTCATACCAAATGCAACATAAGTCTAACTAGAAGCCTGGAAAAAAAAAAAAAAAAAAAAAAAAAAAAAAAAAAACGTGAAAGAGAATAAGAAGAGAAGAACAGAACGACAATGACGAGAAAACAACAACCAAATGAACATTACATTACGATAACAAAAAGAGCAAACGACAACAACCTGAAAGCCTACCAGATAATAAATAATATATATATATATATATATATATATATATATATATATATATATAAAAAAAGTTAAGAAGTTAAAAGGTAGTGTTTAGAATTAATTTTATTTTTTTTTTTTTATATTTTTTGAGAAAGAAAAAATAAAAATATTTATAAAATGACATTTGACATAATAAAAATAAAAAATAAAAATAAAAATAATTTTTTAATTTAGTGTAAAATGAAAAAAAAATAAAAAATAACTTTTAATATTTTTTATTTTTTATTTTTATTTTTATTTTATTCTTTTTAAAATAAAAAAAATATTAATAATTTTTTTATATTAAAAATAAATTTTTAATAAAACTATTAATATATTTTTAAAATAATTTTTATTTAAAATTAACAATATTATTATTTTTATTTTTATATAAAAAATAAAATTATTTTAAAACGAATTTCAAACCATTTTATAAAAACTCTCGAAGCGGCAAGAACAATTGACTGCGCTACCAACCCCAGCATTCCAATTTCTCTCTCCTCCACTCCACCGAATTCAAATTGAGAACGTTTAGATGAGGATTCCGCTCCTAATTCAAATTATAATTTATAATTTATTATAATATTTTTTTTTATAAAAAATATATATAAATTATAAAATTTTAATATCATGTTTCAACTCACTCTCCTCTGTTTCTCTCTCTCTTAACATCCCTCCCAAATGCCTTCCGGCCTTGGATGCTGCCAGTAGGCCCTTTCTTCGTTCTCTCCTCTCCCATGGCGCAGCCTCAGGTACTGCTCCGTTTTTACTTTTACATTTTCTCTTCCCGATTTCTCATTTTCCAGTTTTACTCTCTGCAGATTGGTCATCTGGTTCCTCTCGATCAAAACCTCCAAGAAGACGCCTCAATCGCGAAGATTCCCGTCTTCCGAGGACTGAACTTCGTCGGACGGAACAGCGTCTCCTTATTGGACAAACGGCTCAGCCGCAACCATCTCGCTCTCACCGTCTTTCCCGATGGCTCTGCGACGTTGATCGTGGTAATCGTAGTTAAACCTCTTAATCAATGCCTGTTTGTTTGTTTGCTTGATTGATTGATCGTTGAATGGATGGGAATATGTAGGAAGGAACCAATCCGGTTGTTGTTAACTCCGGGAATAATAGAAAAAAGCTTTGTTCTCGTGAAAATGGGACGATTAGAAATGGAGATGTTATAGAATTGATTCCGGGCCATTATATGTTTAAATATGTGATTAGCGATACTGAAAAGAGCAGTTCTGGTCATGGAAGAGAGGCCGATGAAGGTAATGCTGCTTCGAGTCGAAAGAGGTTACGCCAAACATCTGAAGCAAAAGTCTCTTCGAGTAACTCCAAGGTCTCACCCTTTGAATTTAGGATTTTTGTTTTCTTATTTCTCTCATGCAAATTGCTTTTAAGAAGTGACAGAATAATCCTTTTTCTTTTTTCTTTTTTTTTTTTCTCTCCCTTTCTTTTTTTTGTTTATTTTTTACGTTTTGGTCTATGAAGATTATTGAGCTGGAAAAGAACAGCAGGGTGGAAGGAAGCAATACGATGGCTGAGAATTCCAGGAATTCATTGTCTAAAAAAGATAGTAGTGAGGAAGCCATTCGCCATTTTCATGTTTCTCCTGATAAGTTGGCACTGACTTTTCAGCTTTTGCGAGTACAAGGACTGCCTCAATGGGCAAATACCTCTTGTGTCTCCATAGAGGATGTGATTCAGGTGCAAATTCCACTTTTAAATTTTATTTTGTTTTTCGAAAAGTACAGGCTGCTTGCTCGTTATCTAGTTTTATAGTAGGTTTTGATGGTATTTTTCACTTCCCTGGTTGTGTCTTGAAGTTTGTCACTTGAATGACTGTGTCAAATTACATATATGCAGCACTTAGTATGCAAAACTCTAGGGAGAAATGGAATGACAATTTCAGTCATCTTTTTATGGTTCAAGTTTGTTTGCTTATCTTTTGGATAGGGGGATATTCTCTTTGCCGTCCTTTCTAATTACATGGTAGACATCGATTGGCTTTTATCTGGTAAGTTCTGTTCTATTTGATTGTGGCGTCTGCGCTTACTTTCTCCTAGTTGGCTTCCATATTGTTTCTTATAGAGTACACTGGTGGAAGATCTTGACCTAATAATGTAACTTTCTTACCTGTAGCATCTCCACTACTTTCAAAAATCCCCAAGGTGTTGGTAGTTCATGGTGAGGGTGATGGCACACTGGATCATATGAAGGTTGGCCTTTTGCTCTAGTTGGTAGTAATCTCATTTTATTCATTCTTTGCTTTGGACACATGGACTTTAACATATTAGTTCTCATTTCTTAGAGAATGAAGCCCGCAAATTGGATTCTGCACAAACCACCGCTACCCATTTCATTTGGAACACACCACTCAAAGGCCATGCTTCTTGTGTATCCCCGAGGATTGAGAATTATTATACATACTGCAAACTTAATATATGTCGATTGGAACAATAAAACTCAGGGTTTGTGGATGCAAGATTTCCCCTGGAAAGAACAAAATAATCCAAGCAAAGGATGTGCATTTGAAAATGATTTGACGGATTATCTCAGTGCACTGAAGGTATAGATATGATAAGCTAGGTGGATAATGCATTTTTGGAGAATTTTTTGTAAGTTAATTTCTTGCTTCATCTGTACCACTAATATGAGAAGAAAATTAGTTGTCAATTTTTTTAACTGTCAAACGGAAATCAATGTCCCTGGATACTTATTCACATAAAAGCACCGTATTGGACAGGAATCAAGTAGTTACTACCTAGATAAAACATTTTCTCTGCTTTTTCAGTTACAATGTAAATGAGAATGTATGTGTTGTTGCTTTGCCAGTCACTTTCTTTGTTGATGCCAGTCCATGTCAGTGCAATAAAGTTTTAGTTCCTTGTTTGATGCTTACAGTGGCCTGAGTTCTCCGTTAATTTTCCAAATCTTGGAAGCTTTACTATCAACTCATCATTTTTTAGAAAGTTTGATTACAGCAATGCAGAGGTGCGGTTTCCATTCCCTTTCATTTGTACATTATCTACTTGTCCAATGCTGTTGTGCAGGACATATGAGAAATACCTGATTAATTTCAGGTGAGGTTAATTGCTTCTGTCCCTGGATATCATACGGGCATAAATCTGAAGAAGTGGGGACACGTGAAGCTACGTACTGTACTCCAGGAGTGTACTTTTGATAGAGATTTTAAAAAATCTCCTCTAGTTTATCAGGTAAGGAAAATAGGCCACGTTTAATTACTTGCACAGATTTGCTAATGTGTCATTGATTTAAGGAGTATTGCACCGGTTGATCTCGGAATTCATTGGATAGTGTGAGTTGCCTGGACATCCTTCTCTATCGATCCTTGTACACCACACTATAAAAGTTTTGTTATTGATGTTGTTTTTAGTTACTTAACTTTCAAAATTTGATGCTGTTTTTAATTCTAGATTGCTTTGTCAAATGTTATTTTCAGAACAAAAGAAATGGTAGTGTAACCTTAGGGAAATCTTCGTATTTTTAAGTTTGTTATTCTTTTGTTGCAGTTCTCCTCCCTAGGTTCTTTGGATGAGAAGTGGATGGCTGAATTTGCATCTTCAATGTCGTCAGGTTTATCAGAAGATAAAACTCTACTTGGCCCCGGGGAGCCATTAATTATATGGCCCACTGTGGAAGATGTCAGATGCTCTTTAGAGGTACTATCAAAGTGGTTTTTCTTGTTAATTTTGTTGAGTAAAAGTGGCTTTGTGTGCTAGAGTTGTGGTTAAGCAAAGATGCTAGAGGGTTTCTGCACTTAGCTATATAGTTGAATATTTGGTTGACGTGGCTTTCTTTCTAGGCAGTTGGATCTCATCAATAGAATGATGGATGCATTTCTATCATTCTATTGATATTCCAATCATTTTATTGATAGGGATTTGGATAAATGCTACAGAATGAGAAGATTTTTCTGAAAACTCTTTAATATTGCTTTTAAAAAATTTCTCTTGGTTTTCAAACGTCTAGATGCCATGAAGGAAAGAACAGGTATCACTTTTTGAGATCAATAACCATGTTACATACACCGTTCAGATCATCTATAAGATGTAAAGTAAAATGCTAGCTCACTTTGTTTAACATATTGAAGTTAGTGCAGGATTAGTAGTGAATGTTGCTGTGCTTTGTTTTGTTTTCTTTTCTTTTGGCACCCTTTACTAGGGTTATGCAGCTGGAAATGCCATTCCAAGTCCACTGAAGAATGTTGAGAAAGCATTCTTGAAGAAATATTGGGCCAAGTGGAAGGCAAGCCATAGTGGTCGCAGGTACATATCTTTTCTATCTAGTGAAAATTTGGAGAAGGAAATCTGAAACGAATCCCTTCTGCTGTGTCTTTGTGTCATGTTGTCCTCGTTCTCTGAATTGAAGCAATGAAAAAGTTCTTTGTTATTTGATTAGACAAAGTCCGTTTTCCAGTGTTCCTAATGGTGATAACAGTGAGCCCTTAACAATTTTCTTTGTTTCCTTATAAAAGTTCCTTGTTGATCTACTAAGGGGTATCCTTATTTCCTTTCAGTCGTGCAATGCCACATATTAAGACTTTTGCTCGATATAATGGTCAGAAGCTGGCGTAAGAGTTGCTTTCAAACCTCTTCTTTTGCTTCTTTGGTCAAGTTTTTGGTGGATTGCTTTGTTGTTTCACTCGCATTACCAACTCATACTTTCCCCAAACAGTTGGTTTTTGTTAACTTCAGCGAATCTCAGCAAAGCTGCTTGGGGAGCTCTGCAGAAGAATAATTCTCAACTAATGATCCGTTCTTACGAGGTACTCATTTCCAATACTTGTGACTGAGTTGCCCTTTTATAAGACCTTGTTTTTCAAGCCCTTCTGTGTCTTTTTTCAGCTAGGGGTGCTCTTTTTACCATTTAAACGATGCAGCTTCGGATTTTCTTGTACCAATACCGTTTCTCAGCCAGAGGTAGCATTTATCAGTTAACGAACAACCCGGCCTTCTGGTTCATATAAATTAGTTTCATCATAATATTTTTGACTTCTAAGCACTCGTTTAACTCATCCGTCTTTTAGGATAAATGCGCATCATCAGATAATTCTAAGGCACAGAAAACAGAACTAGTGACTTTGAATTGGCAAAGAAGCTCGAACGCGGTTTCCTTGTCTGAAATAGTTAAATTGCCCCTGCCTTACGAGCTTCCTCCTCAGCCATACTCTTCAGAAGGTCATGTGATGTTCTTTTTTATTTTATTTATTTATTTATTATTATTATTATTATTATTATTATTATTATTTATTTTTTTTTTTTTACGTTGATCTCAAACTTGTTTACTTTTTGAGCAGATGTACCATGGTCTTGGGACCGGAGGTATAACAAGAAGGACGTTTATGGTCAAGTTTGGCCACGGCAAGTTAAGCTGTATTCTCATCAAGATTGTTGAAATTTTCCGTGTTTTATTTATTTCTTTCTTTCTTTCTTTTCTTTTCTTTTTTTCTTCTTCTTCTTATTCTTTTTTTTTTTTTTTTTTTTTTCTAGGGCCTAATTGCACACTATCCACTGATTGCTAACTTCCATGCACGAATCTTTGTGTTAAATTGGATACTATTTGTTTAAAAATCGACCTGTTTGTTTCAAATTTGGCCTGACTTGCGTCCTTATTTTAGACGGTTCTCTACTCTTCAATAATATATGTATTTTTTTCTCGCAACCTTTTTAGTAACAAACTAGTTTTGTACTTGCACGTTGCTGCGGGAAAGATTTTTATATTGTTTTGAAAGCTTGAAGTTTTTTTCGTGCAGTAGTAATTTGTATATAAATATTAATGTACATATATTTATATAAAATGTTAAGAAAAAACTACAGTATTAGTGTATATATACATGTATATAGATATTTATATTGCAGATATTAATTTACATATATTTATATAAAATGTTAAGAAAAAACTACAGTATTAGTGTATATGTACATGTATATAGATATTTATATTGCATGTCTATCAAAAACTTTTTTGTAGGATGTTACATTGATTGTTTTCCTCTTTTTTTTTTTTTTCCTTCTTCAAAGCTGAAAAATAAAAAAAATATATATTTTAAAAAAATTAGTACTGATTTTTAAGAAAGTTTAAATAATTTTAGTCATATAAAGTATTAATTGAAGGATTTAGAAATAGTGATATTATTTGGTTCTTTTTTTTTTTTTTTAATTGCTCTATTCGTTTTGATTCCAAGCTAAAATCATAATAAAATATATTATAAAAATTAAAGTATAATATTCATTAATAATTTATATTAATTTATAAATATGTCATACTTAATTTTTTTGGGTCTGGGATTTTTGGATCTATTGTTGTGGTGGTTGGTATATGTGGTGGATGATGAGAAAAATGCTGAGGATGATAAGAAAAACGAAGTGGAAATAGATATTGAAAATAATAAAATGAAGTAAGTTTAAATTAAGCAAGTATCAAAATCTTTTTGGCTTTGGTTTCAAAAGAATAGGAAGAAACAAAAGTAACACTAAGATTGTTTTGCTAAACGATAATGGATAAAATTAGGATGAAAATCAAGAAGAATTATTCACAGCAATTTATGGGTAGATTATATCAAACTCAACAATAATCAAACTCAACAGATCAAAATTACCTGTAATCATTATTGCCACAGACAAAAACAATATGGAAAGTAAAATATATTCATATACACGTAATCATGAATGAAATAAACAGAATCAAAGCATGGGAGAAACATTGATGAGGATAAAAAAAAAAAAAAAAAATGGTACAACAAACAGTGCAAAATAATAGCACCATAACAAACCAATATAATCATTTATCAATTTCATACATATAAAATCATAGGAATAAGTTAGTAACAGTACCTGCAACGTTATGAATATTTCCTTAAATCCGTGATATCCACTCACCAAAGAAAGGTTAAAGACGCCAACTTTAAAAGATGGAATAACGAATAGATCATCATCAAATGAGGCAATCAAAAAATTACAAAAATCAGTACGAAATTAAGAAGCGAAAAAAGGGAAGGAATGGACATAGTTTCAGCCAAAAACTATCTATAACACCGGAATTGAGAAGTAGAAATCATATCCAATTCAATTTCTAAAGGAATTACATAGCTATAAATCAATATAATAGCGACATATCAAAACAAATATGAAGTGAGCCAACGAAAACAATAATAGCAATATAATAAGATGAAAGGAGGAGGAAAATAAGATATCCAACCTATTTTCAAGAACACTATAACAGATAAAATAAAGTAATAGCACCATAACAAATTAATACATTTAATGTAAATAGAAAAATTTAAAAGATTATGATAAAGAGTTATGAATAATACCTGCAATATTGTAGATTATACTTTAAAGATGAAATACCAGCCAAACAAATAAAGTTTAAACACAGGGAGCTTAGAAAATTGACCAGCAAGTGGACTAAATTGAGCCACAACAACCAATGAAAGAAAATTATTAGAATATGTCAAAAAAAAAATTAAAAGAAAAAGGCCAAAGGAAAAAAAAAAAAAAAAAAAAAAAAAAAAAAAAAAAACATATTCAAATCATATTAGTCAAAGAACATAAAGAAAATAAGAAACCAAATCAGCAAAACATATTTGCAGCAAGTTTTTGAAAAGATGACATAAAATCAAACATATGAAAACCTATTATAATCATTATTGCCAGTTATGAAAATCAAATGAAGAGAACATATATATACAAATGTAGATATACAAACACAACCGTGTAGATAAGCAACACACACACACACACACACACACACACACACAAAATGTATCAATACTACATGGAACTTTTACACACAAATGTATCAATACTACATGGAACTTAAAAAGTAATAGCTATATATATATCAGTAATAAACTCAAAAGAAAACAACGTAGACTTTTAACATTTATTTACAATGAAAATGGAAAGTTTCAAGCACTGTTAGAAGTAAGACGAATAACTAATATCCAAACAAATCAATATATTCAAGATCATAAATACAAATTAAGAACATATAGATAAAGAATATTAAGCATACCTGAAATGTCGTCAATGCTGTCTTACGTAAGCAATATCAACCAACAACACAGAAGCGAAACGGACAGAACTAAAGCAGCAGAGCAGTAAGTAGAGTAAGGTAATATAGAGCATTAAATCATCAACTATGGAGTCGAAAAGGAAAGGCACAGATTTCTTACAAATAATATATATATATATATATATATATATATATATATATAAACGATAAAGGAATCAGACTCAAACAGTAATCAACCAATAACAGAATAACAGCTATTACTTCATAGTCGGTGGTAAGAAACTAGAAAAGTTTCTTTTTTTTATTAAATAAAACAATAAAGGCAGTATAAAAATAAATATTGGAACAAAACGAAAGAAAAAAAAAAAAGAGGAAAGTCTTAAAAATAAAACGAAGAAATTGGAACAAAGAAGAAAAAAAATTCAGTAAGGTATTTTCTTTTTTTTTCCCCGAATTTGCTAAGCATTTTTTATACACCAAAAGAACAAAAATATCACAGTTTCATTTAATGCTTCTGTAAAAAAAGAAAATACAGACTATTAAAGGAACAATACGAACAAATCATATCAATATTACACATCATTGAATCAACAAATGTGAGAAAAACTTATCTGGACAAAACTCAGACAACCAAAGGAAAAAATCAGCCATTTACCATTAGAAATCGGGGATCAGAAACATGCAAAATAAGAAAAAAAAATCCTGTATTAACCTGTAAGAATCAGCAACGAAAAAATGCAAATACATAGATATAGATTCATCAAGACAGAAAGAAATGAGCTTCCTAAAGAAATTAAGATCTGATAAAAAATTTAGCATTTATCAACAATTAATTTCACTGATGGAAAACAAAAACAAAAAATCAACAGATTAACCAATAAAGCAAAAAATCATTCTTTTTTGAAACCCTTATAAGAGACAACCCTGCAAAGAACACAACGATGAGAAAAAGAAGAAGAAGAAGAAGAAGAGAAAGAAAGAAAAAAAAAATTCCACCGAAAATCCTAAATCAGAGTAATGCAAAACCAACATCAAAGAACAAAGAAATAAACCCCCAACCCTCAAGAGAAAAAAAAAAAAAAAAAAAAAAAAAAAAAAAAAAAAAAAAAAACTGAGCATAAATAAAAAGCCTAATAAAAAAAATCGAAGACATCAAAGGAAGGAAAGAAGCAAACGGCAGAAACTTGCACCGAATCCACCAAAAAAATGGCCACCCCAAAACAGAAAGAAATCAACGCAAGAGGCAGAGGAAATGAGAGTGAGAGGCGGAGGAAAATGAAGAAATGAGGGGAGAGAGACGCGGAGGAAAAATTAGGGCTCCATGGAAGAAATGAGGGGATCGAGCCATGGAAGAAATGAGGGAATCGAGGATAAGGCTCACGGAAGAAATGAGGAAATCGAGGACAAAGAAAAATTAGCCTCTACCGGTTGCAAAATCACCAAAAAACCAAAGCCCAAAAATCCAGAAAAAGAGAAATGACGGGGGCAAAATCGGAAAAACAACCCATCACACACGGGTTAAAAGACCAAACTGCCCCTGCGCCAGCCAAAGGAGTAATAGTAAATCAAGGGCAAAATCGTCACTTCACTGTATAAACAACAGTAGACCGAAGGTCCGTTTGGTTTAGGGATTCGAATCATGTGATTTGAATTATTTTTGATTTACGTGTATTTTTTTTGAGAGAAACCACTATAGCGAACCACAAATTATAATTCAAATCGGGAGACGAATCCCCCAACTAAATAGACCCTGAATCTACATAAACACAGTAAACCCTAACTCCCCTTTAGATTATTTATAATATGTTACATGTTTCATTCGTACAATTTCCATCAATATATCCTCAAAAATAAATAAATAAATAAATGAAAGGGGCTTTTTTTTTTTTTTTTTTCAATGGAAGAGCCGATTTCCATGCATACGAATGTCTGCGATATTATATACATATGCTTTAGTTTTCTCAATTAAAAAAAAAATTACAATTGGTTTTACTGAATTATGTACTTTAGCAATTGAAGGTGAGCTAGATTGAAGTTTCGGCTTAAAATTTTAATTTGATGGACATCCTCAAATATAAAAAAAATTTTGGTTTTACTGATTGCACACAATTGAGATATTTAAGTTTCATAATATATATATATAAATATATATTTATTTGTTTTATCAGATTATATATATATATATATACTGGTTATATTTATCAGATTGCATGGGAAAAAAAAAAAAAAAAAAAAAAAAGAAAAAAAAAAAAAAAAAAGACTAGGCAGTGTCAGAGGAGAAAAAACTAGGCAAACATGGTTTGCATGGCTTTTGGTTCTGAAGTTAAAAAAACTTTGGATGATGTGGCAGCGTTTTATGTGGGGACTAGATGATGGCTTAGGGTTGTTCTTTTGTATTTTTGAGTTAGGGTGATTTGAGTAATGATTTTGAGTTGAGTTTAAGTTATAACTTGAGTTGAAATTGTAACTTGATTTTGTGTTTAGGTGGGTATATTTGAGTTATAATTTGAATTGAGAATCTATTTGAGTTTGTATTTGGGTGGGTCAAAACTTAAGGGCCCGTTTAGTTCGCCGATTTGAGTTTTTAATTTAAATTAAGATGTGACTTTATGTGAGAGCCTTTTACTGTAACAAAACTCGAATTGGTGAAATGAACGGGGCCAATTTAGATGGTATTTTAATAAAAACTCAATGGTAATGAAAAATTTTAATGGGTGCGGTTTTATTTATCTTTTTGTTGTAAATGCATAGAAAAAAAAAATCATTTCAATCAAAATTAAAAAGAAAAAGTTATGACATTTTTAAGAATAGAAAAAATATTGTTAATTAATTTGAGTTTAAATTTACGAACCCGAGTTGAAGGGGGAAACTTGAACTCGAGTTTAGCCCCAAACTCGAGTTCAAACTTAAATTTTCTAAAAGAACATGAAGTTGAATAAAATGTTAACTCGAGTTCAAACTTTTTCTCAATTTCATTGTAAAAGAACAACCCTTAGTTTGGTAGTGTTGTAGATTTTGAAAAAATTGTTTTTAGCTGTGTTGAAGGAAGAAGCAACTGTTACAAAAAATAACTGAGTGTTTGGTAAACTATAATTATAGTAGCCATACTGGTTTCAAAATCAGTGTAATAGCGTTTGGTAAATTATGAAGTTAAAATATGGTGGATAATTAAAAATTACGAATATAGTATATTATACTATAATATATATATATATAATTACAATATAATATATATTTATTATTATATTTAATATAATAAAAAATTATTATTATATAATATATTATATAATTATGATATAAAATATAATAAATATTATTAAAATAATAATTAAAATAATTAAAAGTAACGATTATGTTATATTATACTATAACATATATATATAATTACAATATAATGTATTTTAATTATTATATTTAATATAATACAATAAAACTATTATTAAATAAAATATTATATAATTATGATATAGACTATACTAATATTATTAAAATTTTTAATATAATTACAATATTATTAAACATATTATAATATTACATAAGAAATATTAATATTTAGTTATCATATAATTAAAAATTATAACTACATTATATTATAATATAATATATTATATTATATAATTCTTATTATATTATATTAAACAAATATATTATAATTAATATATTATATAACTATATTGTGTGTAATACACTATAATATATAATAATATTAGAATTATAAAATTATATTAATATTTAATTATATTAATTATTATTATATTATTAACATAATAAACATAATTATATCAATATAATATAATGTAATAATATTATTGTAATATTATTAATATAATAAATATAATTATATCAATATAATATAATATATACTATATTATAAAATAATAATTACAATATCATATTATAATTATATTATAATTATAATATCATATTATTAAAATAATTAAAATATTATTATAATATCATATTATATAATAAAATAATAAATTCTTAAAAAAATTTTAAAAAACATTTTTAAGAAGATATATTAAACATTAAAATTAACTTCTGCTACAAATAGAAGTTAATTTTCAAAAGGAAAAGTAATACTAAATTAAGTCGATGTGTGCCAAAGAGAGAAGCACCATCCTCCGGTCTTTCTAGTACGACTGCATGGGTGAGCAAAGGCCACAAGTAGATATTCTCAAGATTCAATAAAATGTCATTATTCATGATTCAAGATTCAAGATTAGACATATGATTTTTTGTTACCCAAAATATATAAATGAATAAATAAAGCTTAGACCAGTGCATTTGGAATTAATTTTTACTTATTTTTAAAAACGTTTTTACACGTCTTTTGCGGCACAAAAATGAAAACAGTCTGCAAATGGTGTTTGTTTAACAAATATTTTGAAAACGAAAACAAAAACAAAAAATAGTGAGAAAATTTTTTATAAAGGGATTAAAAAATGATTGAAATTTTTTTTTCTATTTCTGTTTTTATTTTCTAGTACTTATTAATAATATTATAATGTATTAATTAATAATTATAACTAAACACGATTTTACTTTTTTATTACACTTAAAATAATCTCTAAAAAAATTAACCAAATGTAATTTTAAAATTAACTTTAAAATAATTTTAAAAATAATTTTATTTTTACTTTTATATTAAAAATAAAATTATTTTGAAAAGGCTACCGAACGCCTATATACCCCAATACATGCACTTCCACATTGTCTCTCCTCACGTAAAACAAAAGCACTCGCATTAGCAAAACACTCACACAGTTACAAACAGATCAAGAAAACCCGCAATTTCTTCTTCTTCTTCTTCTTGTGCAAAATGGACTTGATCTTCAACCCCAAGAAGAGACCGTCCTTTACCATAGAAGTGGGTTACTTCGACACAGTTGAAGAGATCAAACAGAAGGTCGAGAAGTACCAAGGCATTCCCGTCTCCGACCAAACCCTCATTTTCAACGGCCACGTTCTTCCCGACGACGGTGACATTGCAAGCTGCGTGCTCCTCCACAACTCCCACATCAACCTCATCATCGCCTCCGACGAGAAACCAGTATTCCTCCGCGTCAAAATCCCCACCCCCCAACCGCACATCATAAACATAGAAATGGACATGGACGACACCCCCCTCAAACTCAGGAACAACATTCTTACGCTGGAGATGGCGAATCTCCCCGCCAACCGCCCGCTGGTGCTTAGCCTTGACGGCCAAGAATTGCAAGACGATCGTACTTTCGAGGAATACGAGGTCTCCAACGGCACGGAGATTGACGTGAGATTTAGGACGCCGATTTTGATGGTGATTGTGCAGAGCATGTGCGAGACCATGAAGATTCCCGTGGAGGTCAACCCGGAGGATGACGTTGCGGAGCTGAGGAAGGATTGCGAGAGGCTGAAGGTAGAGATGAACTTTCCATTGCCGGAGGAGGGTTACTTCTTCATCCACAGGCAGGCAGTGATGGATGAAGAAATGTCGTTTCGATGGCACAATGTTGAAGAGGCCGACACCATTGAGGTATTTGCTGGACGAATTTTGCCACCTCAATCGTGAAAAAACAGAAAAAAAGGTTATGCATGACTTTGGTAATTCTTAGTTTTTCTTTTCTTTGTTTCTTTCTTTCTTTCTTTCGCCAATGTGTTAGAATATTTGCTGTTCTTGAAGTCTTTAGTTAGCCAGGATCGATGGCATGCATGATAAGTAGGAAGCGAAGCGAATGCAAATTTCCAATCATGTTCATTAGTGGTTGCCGATGGCACTTTCTTTTGTTTCTTTTACTCTTCATGAGTTGGTCAATGTTGGAGGAATTTGTATAGGACTCAGCACAATATAAATGAAACATTTCAAGATTATTGTCTTCCTTTGTCAAGGTTTTTTTTTTTTTTTTTTTTTCCCTTCTCTCTTCTTCTATGGAGCTAGAGTTAGTCATAGATAAATGGCGTTATGATATTGTGGATACTTGGTTTTTAGTAATTTTTCTGTTGCCCACATGTGGATTGATTATTTCAAGGGGATTAAAGGTGCAACTATTTTTACTTGATGAAGATCAAAAGTGAAATCAAGCAATCACAAATTGATCATCATCCTATTCGATACACCAGTATTATGTGTTTTTTTAATTATTATTTTCTTTTATATAACTAATACAAGTAGATGATTGAGTTAAACAATCGATCGATATACCTATTTCCTAATTCTTTATGTATTTTCCGATTATGTGCTATATACTGGACAATTAATCGTTGATCAAGGCGTGGAGTTTCGAGGTTTTCTAGAGCGTCCAATAATTCCATTAAGAAATAATAAATTGTGATTGATCATTAACTGCAACATTCTCATCATGTTGATTTAAGGGGCCAACGAAATTTTTGTAATTTTCCATATATAGGTTAGAAAAAGTAAAAATATCGTAGGCATGTGATAGAACCATATAGCAAACCGGAGAAATTGTAGGATTATAATTACAATTCAAGCTTAAAAATGGGCTCTCAATTGATTCTTTCGGTCCAATTCATTGCAATCTAGCAGAAGATCTATTTTCATTACGTCTTTAAAGATTAATTGGGGTGTGAAAATATTGCATTTCAAATATATATTGTGGGGTAAACTTGATTTTTCTTACTAGAGTTTGGGGTCCGGGAGAATTTTCAAAATTTGTCCCTTTTTTCATCTAACAATATGAACGTACGAGTTCAACTGATGACTTCACATTGAAGATACTCTAATTAAATCCATTTAATTCTATTATTTCTCTAGATGAAAAAGAACACAGGAGGCTTCAATATCATAAGAAGGTAGAAGTTTGAGAGTTTGTTAGCTCTCTCTCTCTCTCTCTCTCTCTCTCTCTCTCTCTCTCTCTCTCTCTCTCTCTATATATATAGTGTTTTTTTTTTAGGATTTTTTTTTCCGTTGCGAACATGGATATATAAAATAGCAAAGAATGATCAATACGGTCAAGGACTTTGTTTATTATTATTATTATTATTATTATTATTATTATTATTATTATTATTTTTTTTATTATTTGCGAATTATTATTAAAATATTAAATTATTATTATTATTATTATTATTATTATTATTATTATTATTATTATTATTATTATTATTATTATTATTATTATTATTATTATTATTATTATTATTATTATTATTATTATTATTATTATTATTATTATTATTATTATTATTATTATTATTATTATTATTATTATTATTATTATTATTATTATTATTATTATTATTATTATTATTATTATTATTATTATTATTATTATTATTATTATTATTATTATTATTATTATTATTATTATTATTATTATTATTATTATTATTATTATTATTATTATTATTATTATTATTATTATTATTATTATTATTATTATTATTATTATTATTATTATTATTATTATTATTATTATTATTATTTATTTTGGTGAACATTAGTTAGTGAGTTAGACTTGGTCATTGATCTAAAACCATAAAATCTGTTGTCAAGACTGAACTTGTCAAGACTAATTAATATTGGCTAATGTTTGTTCCATTAAAATCTCTATATTAGTTAACTATCTCCACATACTTCCATAATAATAATTATCAATAATCTGGCAACCCATCCTCTTCTTCTTCTTCTTCTTCTTGTGCAAAATGGACTTACTCTTTGAGCCCCAAAAGGGAAAACCCTTCACCATAGAAGTTGGTTATTTCGACACAGTCGAAGAGATCAAACAGAAGGTTGAGAAATACCAACGCATTCCCGTCTCCGACCAAACCCTAGTCTTCAACGGCCAAGTTCTTCCCGACGACGGCGACATCGCCAGCTGCGTGCTCCTCCACAATTCCCGCATCAACCTCATTATCGCTTCCGACGAGAAAACAGTAAGCCTCAACGTGAAAATCCCCACCCCCGAACAGCGTGTCGCGACGATAGAAATGGACGTAGACGACACTGTTCTCAACCTGAAGAACAAGATTCTTCAGGTGGAGAAAACCCTCGCCGCCGCGAGCCGCTCCTTACTGGTGCTTCACTCCAAAGGTCACGAATTGCAAGATCATCGTACTTTCAGTGAATGTGAGGTTTCTGAGGGTGCTGAGATCGAGGTGAGTTCTAGGAGGCCTGTGTCGAACAAGAAGTTGAAGGTGATCTTGCAGAGCAAGTGCGAGACCATGAGGATTCCGGTGGAGGTGAACCGAGCGGATAACGTTATGGAGCTGAGGAAGGAGTGTCAGAGGCTGAACCAGGAGGTCAACTTCCCTTTGCCGCCGGAGGGTTATTTCTTCATTCACAAGCAAGCCGTGATGGACGATGACAGGTCGTTTCGGTGGCACAATGTTGGCAATGGCAACACCATTGAGGTCTTTCCTGGAAGCGTTTCAGGTGGGTCGTGAAAATGGTTATGCATGTTTTGTTTTTCTATTCCTTATTATTATTATTATTGTTTTCCCGTGATCCCATCTTTTTTCATTCCTTAATGTGCCGTACATTGGTTATTGTTGAAGTTTTTTTAGGCTAGATCAATAGCATGGAAAGTAGGCTATAATGAAGGTTCCAATCTTTTTCTGTAGTGGTGGCTAATGCTTCGTTTTTTTGTTTCTCTTACTCTTTATTGATCGATCGATGTTGGAGCAATTGGGTGTGTGTGTGTGTGTGTGTGTGTGTATATATATATATATATATGTATGTATATATATATATATATATATATATATATATATATATATATAGGACTCTAAACATAAGAAAAATATTTCAAGATTATTGTCTTCCTTTATGAAGTTTAACCCCAGATTCAAATCAAACTAAAGTGAGGTATGGAACACTATGGCATGTCATGTCGTTGAAACTCTATTTTACTTGAATTATAAATATGTAGGTATACACACACACACATGCTGTATATATTGACCACAAGAATAAAAAAAACAAAGGGACAGTACTGATCTGGAGGCATAACCAATCAAACATATAGCGCTCGGGGCTTATTTTTTACTTCAATCTTTCACTATTTTCAAAGCAAATGTAGAGAATGCAGCTTAACTCAAACACTTCAATACAAAAGATGGTTTAATAAATCTTAACAATCTATATACCTTTTTACTAACTATATATGAGCATGCACTTAAAATCTATTCGTCTTTAATTCTGAATTATGATTTATGGTTCTCTACGGTATTTTTTTCTCACAAAAAACACATAAAACGAGAATACTTCTAAATCATGATTCTGAATCCATGAACCAAACTTCCACTTAGTGATTGCATAAATTTGCAGTTTGAAACTCTATATCTAAGCATTACTCGCAGAAGTATTACTTTTAAAGCTCATGCTCAAAAATCTATTCTCTTAATTTCTTTGGATTTGTAGCCATTTTACCGACAAAATAACTTAATGAGCACATAATTCATTGCATGTTTCTGTGTTTTGTGTTTGCTTGCAAAATAAGAGGTAAATTAAGAAAGAGCGATATATTTGGACTTGATGGCCTTTGGTCTAAAATTCCGGCAGGTTTGTTTCATGCCCAAAAAAATAGGGCAAGATAAACTTTTGATCAAGTCTTGAACATGCATGCATATTCATTTCGTTTTTAATTGGAAATCAAATTATTTGTTCAACAATAATACCCTTACATGTCATGATCTCATCCCAAAAATATCATGTATTTCTAGGTTTTAGTTTGTGAAAATTTTATATGAAATTATATTTAAGCATTAACAATGTTTTGATACAAAAATATAATTTTCTAATTGTTTCTTATATATGATGAAAATATGTAAAAGACTATGTTAATTCAATTTATAATTTGAGTTCAACTTGAACGTGTATAACATTTGCATCTCCAAATATAGAGATGTAAATTGCAAAGGGAATAAATGTAACCAATCTATACACACAAAAATCAACAAACTTATATCGTATATACTGATGGTTTGGAAAAAAAATTTGAAGAAATAGACGAATCTTCTCTTATATATGTAGTATATTAGAGTATAGAGATTTACAAGTTAAATATTTTGAGTTGTGACTGTAGATTTTCTATCTGAGAACTTGTAACCCACCCTAACCAGTTTGGTTTTGTTGAAAAAATGTTAAAAATAATGTAGCCAATCAACCAAAATATAAGAAGATTGGTTAAAAATGTTAACCAGTTTGGTTTTATTAAGGTAATATTTTAAATATATATATTTCAGAAGATTGAGTATAAAATATTTAAAAAAATAAAGGCATATTTAGAAAAGAATTATATTTAAGGGTAAATTACATAACAAAAATAATTTTATAAAAGAATCATCAAACAAGAAAGGAAGTAGTTGAAAGCATGTACAATTAAAGAATTCCAGCAAAAATGAAAAAAGTAAGTTGAAGTTAGAATAAAAATATCATTATCCCTTCAAGTCCTATATAGATTCTTGAAATTATCCATGTTATTATTATTGTTTTTTAGGTCATTTGCTCTCAGTAACCTTTTATTTTTTCGCAACTTTTTTCAGTAACGAATTTGTTACATATTTTAATTGGCACCAGGAATTTCCGTCCGTGTATCATCCGAAAAAAGGAAAAAAGGTATATCTTCTTTATATAATAACTGGACAAAATAGTAAAGATATTAGTAATTAAGAGTACCATAACAAATGATGGCATTGCTGTAAAATACCATATAAAATCTCTGTCATATCAAGATTCAAGAATCAAGACTGGACCTTGAATTTGTTCAACAAAAAAAAAAAAAAAAAAAAAAAAAAAAAGTCCAGACATTGGATATTGTTGTAACTACACACACACACACACACACACACACACACACACACACACTGATGCACTTCTACATTGCCTTTCCTCCTTACCAGAAAGACAAGCACTCCTTTGCAGTTTGCACTAGTAAAACAATCAGACAGTTATAACAGATCAAGAAAACCCACCTTTCTTCGTCTTCATTACTTCTTCTTTCTTCATCTTCTTCTCCTTCTCCTTCTGCAAAATGGACGTCATCTTTGAGCCCCAAGGAGGTGAACCCTTCACCATGCCAGTCGATTTCTTCGACACCGTCTTAGAGATCAAACACATGATCGCGGCACGCCGATTCATTCCCGTCTCCAAACAAACCCTCGTCTTCAACGGCCGCATTCTTCCCAACGACAGCGACCTCTTCAGTTGCAACATCCTTCAGAACTCCCGCATCAACCTTATCATCGCCGACGCCGAAGACCCCGCCAGCACCTCGTCTGATCCCCCTCTCCCAGAGTTCGACGCCGCCACCGTAGACGAAGCCCTGGCCAGCAGCTCGTATCCACTTCCTCTCGACAATGTCACCGCGGCTCCCGAAGCCCTGGCCGGCAGCTCGTATCCCCTTCTCCTGGAAGACGCCACCGCGGCCCCCGAAGCCCTGGCCGGCAGCTCGTATCCCCCTCTCTTCTACAACGCCACTGTTGCCGCCGCGGATGCCCTGGTCAGCAGCTCGTATCCCCTTCTCATTGACAATACCGATGCCGCCGCCACGAAACCCTGGCCAGCAGTTCGTATCCGCCTCTCTTCAACAACGCCACCGCTGCCGCCACCGAAGCCCTGGCCAGCAGTTCGTATCCCCCCCTCTTCAACAACGCCACCGCTCCCGCTGCCGAAGCCTTGGCCAGCAGTTCGTATCCCCCACTCTTCAACAACGCCACCGCCGTCGAAGCCCTGGCCAGCAGTTCGTATCCCTCTCTCTTCAACAACGTCACAGTCGCCGCTGCCGAAACCATGGCCAGCAGCTCGTCTCCCCTTTTTATCCGCTATGCTGCCGCTGCCGCTGCCGCCGCTTCTGCTGAAATCCTAGCCAGGAGATTATCTCCCCGTCTCCTCAACAACGCTGCCGCTGCCGCCCGGGCCAGCAGCCCTCTTCTCGACAACGCCAGCGCCGGTGCCCTGGCCAGCACCTCGTCTCCCCCTTTTCTCAGCTCCGTCTTCGCCTTTCAAGCCCAGGCCCAAGCCCTGGCCAGCGGATTGGAACCCCGTTTCCTCAAAAACGCTGCTGCCGCCGCTCTGGCTAGCACCTTGTCCCGCCCTTTCATCAACTCCGCCGCCGCTCCCCTAGCCCAAGCCCAAGCACTGGCTAGCAGCTCGTCTCCCCCTCTCCTCGACAACGCTACCGCCGCTGAAGCCCGGGCCAGCAGCTCGTCTCGCCCTCTCCTCGACAATGCGGGCACCACCGCGGCTGCCGCCGAATCCCCAGCCAGCAGCTCCTCTCGCCCTCTAAGCATCACCTTCCCCTCCACAGAAAACACCGCTGCCACCTCCAAAGGCAAAGCCCAGTCTAGCAGCAGCTCGCCTCCCCCCAACACCACAGTGCGCCTCAGCGTCAAGATCCCCACCCCCCAAACGCACGTCGTACCCATACAAACGTCCGTAAACGACACCGTTCGCATTCTCAAGAACAAGATTCTCGAGGCGGAGAAGGAGAACCGCACCGTCTCCAACCAGTCCTTATCCTCAATGGTGCTCCGCTTCATGAATCAAGACCTCCAAGACAATTTCTCTTTGAGGGAACAAGAGGTTCCCGACGGCGCGGAGATCGATGTTAGATTTAGGCCGAGGAACTGCTTGAGGGTAAAATTGATTAGCAAGTGCGAGTCCTTTAAGATTCCGGTGGAGGTGAACGCACACGATGAGGCTGCGGAGCTGAGGAAGGACTGTGACAGGCTGAACAGGGAGATAAATTTCCCACTGCCGCCGGAGGGTTACTTCTTCATTCACAGGCAAGCCGTGATGGAAGAAGAAAGGTCGTTTTGGTGGCACGGTGTTCGTGACGGCGACAAAATTGAGGTGTTTCCTGGACAGATAATTACGCTTCCGACCGTGGCTACCCGTCGTCGACGTTAAAGAAACAAAAAAGGTTAGAACATGTTCTTGTTATAAGTTTTTAGTTTTTGTTTTCTTTCTTAGTTCTTTCGCCAATATGTGTTACAATATTGGTTGTTCTTGAAGTTTTTTTAGCCAAGATTAATGGCGTGAAAAGTAGGCTGCGATGCATACTTCCAATCTTGTTTAGTAGTACTGGTAGCCAATGGCTGATCTTTTTTAGTTGCTTTTACATTTTATGAATGGACGAGTTGTAGCATTAATTCGTGTTGGAGTCTGGACATTATAGAGGATATATTTCAAGATGATCTTCCTTTGTCTTTTTTATTTTTATTTTTTATTATTGTTATTTTCTTCTCTTTTTTTTTTTTTTTTTTTTTTTTTTTTTTGCTCGAAATTCTTTTATGAAGTTTATTGTCTGCAAAACTCGACAATATGTTTTGAAATACACCAGATTCCAATTAAACTGGACTAGGTTGAGGAGCAGTATTTTAGTGTATCATATAGTTGAAATATATTTTGTACTTGGATGATATAGCTTTCATCTTGCTCACGGGGGGAAAAAAAAAGGAGAAAGAACTAAATATATGCTTCAACAGTTGGGGAAATTTTCAATCTTTGGGTATTTTCAAAGAAAATGAAGGGAATATAATTTCAGCGAATTATTTAAAATAGGGGAATAGTACTATTATGATTGAATTAAAGCTCTTAACAATGTCTATATACCTTTTTTTTTATTAATTATAACTATGCACTTAAACTTATGCAGTTAAACTACTAGCTTAATTATCATATTTATTTAATAGTTTGAAACTCTTTTATCCAAGCATATGTGCACTGGCAGTGGCTCAAGTAACTTGTATTATATTTATGCTCGGCTTCCAAAATTCATTATTAATTTCTTAGGAGTTTTTGACTCTTACATATACATTTTAGCTTCGTAATTGACCTCAAATCTTTGAACTTTTCCACGAAGTACTAACCCGCATTATTATTTGAGCACACAAGTCGTTTTATTTGTTTTGCGTTTGAGCTTATAATTCGTTGCTTTATCTTGTCTATTTATTTTCTTGCTTGGAAAATAAGAGAAAACGAATAGAGTATATTTAGGCGTTGAGGGGCTTTTGTCTAGAACTCCCGATCATCACATGCCCTAAAAAATAGCAACAATATCAGAACTTGAAGTTTTACCTTGAAGTATAGAACATGTTCATTTTTTGTTAATTAACTGGAAATCAAAATAGTTCAATCATTGCCTTATCCTTAAAGTGCATGATCTCAATCCAACTATCACTAAAAACAAGTCATATACGTCAGTTCTTGATATATCACACACAGTATATAATATATATATATATATATATATTACACATTAATATATCTATATACTAGTATAGCTAGCAAACCTAAAATAATTCCGACGAAGCCACAACTCATATATAAGGCCATGTGAAAAGCATAATAGTCAACAGGATTAGGATGCCACTAGAAATGCTTGCGCATGCGCTTTGATCACGTTGCCTCTCAACCTCTCTACTCGTCGGGGCTGATGCCGTTGAGGATCGTCCTCAGGACATCGTGTACGGCGACGATGGTGGGGAAGCTACGCCAGTTGAGTATGTCGGACAATGGAAGGTCGTAGTGGTCAGCAATAATGACAGGAACGCCCCAGCAAAGAATGTTCGGGTGTTGGATAATTGATCGCTCCAGCAAAGAATGCAAGTCTTTTGTCATGTAGTTATTACAGTATGTAATTCATGTTGAGTATCGTATGTGTGTATGTGTGTCTGGTGATAAATAAGAACAAATTATATATTAGTTTAACGTCATTAATTTGTTGTTCGTCTAACTTATTACACCTCATTCAATAACTTGAATTTTAATATTTCATTCCTACAGATTTACGTGATCAAGCAATTGAATTCATATGACATGGTAAACAAGTAGTGAATAAATAGTCAATAAAAGACAGGAAATTAAGAACAACGACTTGACTTTTTTTTTTAATGGAAGTTAAATGAGTTTTGGTATATAGTATGATTGAGCTAATGAACCACACAATTGATTAAAGTATGTCGGTGTTCAACACTTATTATAAGAAGAATTATAAAACTACGTTCCACGTTTCACTTGACAAAAAAACTACACTGGTTGCATTTTTAGCTACGTAGAAATGATCGGCCCCATTTGTTCGATTCCAATATGGATGCTCGAGAATAAACATTCCATATGTAACCGTAAACGAAAAATGGGATTCCTTCTACACCAATGTTTGGACTGACCCTTAATCTTGTGATGGAGAAAGGAAAGGTAGAAAAGATCTTCCTTGTTTGGATCGTCTGTAACAAACCGGCTTTTCGGAAGCAGTTTGGTGAAGAAAAGGTTACTCGAGTAATTACCCGTTGGCTCATATTGATCAACTGGAGAAAGTAACTTTGCAAAGCGTTCGTCTTTCTCATGTGGATAAATCTATATATATCTTCAATCTCCTTTTCATTTCTTTATAGTCTTCCAAAAATATATTTCTGTCGTCGTATACCTCGTTGTTATTTGAACTGTTCAAATGTATAAATCACGAACCAACCTTCAAACAAAATCACAAATCCATAATCAAAACTAATAAATATATAAGTATCAAAGGTTTCATTCAGTTAGTTTGGCTTATAACGGGATGCTAAAAATTGAACTCAAATCCACACAATGAAAATTCAGATTGGATGGATTAACCCAAACTTCAGGTCAAGTACTTAATTAAATTGGATTTCATGAGTAAAGTGGGCTATGGATTTTTTGTTCAGCCCTAAAAAGAAGTTTTCTTTTTTAAATAATTAAACAATAATATAAGTTATATACAGAAAAAAGCACGCTTGAAAAAAAAAAAATATCTTCGTAAAGTAATTATTTAAAAAAGTATTGTTAAGGAATTATCTAAAAAAATATAAATTTTAGAAGATTGAGTAAAAATTATTAAAATGTAGACAGATTTCAAAAGAAAATATTTTCATGGGTAAAATACAGAAAAAAAATAATTTTATGAAAAAAAAAGAATAAACAAACTAGGAAGGAAGTAGTTGAAAACATAGAATTTTAAGTATTCCAGCATAAAAAAAATAAAAAGTTAAGTTGAAGTTTTTTTATGAAAAAAAAAAGAACAAAAAAAAAAAAACACGCATCATTCTTCCTTTAAGTCATATATAGATACTTGAAATTTTTTTTCCGTGTACATGTTTTATTATTATTGTTTTTTTTAGGTGATTTGCTCTTCGGTAACCTTTTTTTTCCCCACAAGTTTTTTCAGTAACAAATATGTTACATGTTTTAATTGGCACAAGGAATTTTCATCCTATATCATCCGAAAAAAGGAATAGGTAAAATCTTCTTTATGATAATTGGGCAAAATAGTAAAGATATTTGTGATTACCATAACATTAGATAAGTTAATAACCAAATCACGGCATTGATTGAAAAAAAAAAAAAAAAAAAAAAAAAAAAGAGAATTCAAGATTCAAGAATCAAGACTAACATTGATTTTGTTAAAATATAAAAAAAAAGGTCCAGAAATTCGATATTGTCGTAACTATATATATAAATGTATTATATAATACACACACACACACACACACACACACACACACAGAGTTCCACATTGACATTCCTACTTACCAAAAAGAAAAGTACTCCTTGACACTCGCATAGCAATCACACAGTTATAACAGATCAAGAAAACCCACCACACTTCGTCTTCCTCCTCCTCCTTCTTTTTCGTGTGCAAAATGTACGTAATCATCGAGCCCCAAAGGGGAGTACCCTTCACCATGGAAGTGGATTTCTCTGACACCGTCTCAGTGGTCAAACAGAAGATCAAGAATAAACAACTCATTCCTGTCTCAAGACAAACCCTCGTCTTCAACGGCCGCATTCTCACCGACGACCGCTACCTCTTCAGCTGCAACATCGTACAGAACTCCCACATCAACCTCATCATTGCCGAAGACCACGCCAGTAGCTCATCGCACCCCCTTCACGACAACGATAACGACCCCACCGTCGCTGCCGCCCTCGCCCTCGCCAATGTCCTAGCCAGCAGCTGGTCTCTCCCTGTCCTTGATGACGACGCCGCCGCCGCCATTGCCTCCAATGCCCTATCCAGACGCTGCTCTCCCCCTGGACCCCCTCTTCTCGACAATGATACGGTTGCCGCCGCAAAGCTCTAGCCAGCAGCCAGGCTCCCTCTCTCCTCGACGAGGCCGCCGCCGAAGCCCTGGCCAGCAGCTTGTCTCACCCTCTCCCCGAATACGCCGCCGCCACTCCCAAAGGCAAAGCCATGGCCAGCAGCTCGTCTCACCCTCTCCCCGAAAAATCCGCGGCCACCCGCAAAGGCAGAGCCCGGGTCAGTCGCCGCTCGGCTCCGTCTAACGCCACAATGCGCCTCAACGTCAACTTCCCGACCCCCAAAATGCACGTCGTACCCATCGAAATGGACGTAAACGACACCGTTCGCAACCTCAAGAACAAGATTCTCGAGGCGGAGAGGACGAATCGCACCGTCACCAACCGCTCAATGGCGCTTAGGTGCAGTACTCATGAAGAACTTCAAGAAAACCGCTCTTTGAGGGAGTACTGGATTTCCAATGGCGCGGAGATCCATGTGAGGTTTGGGCCGAGGTGCTGCAGCTTGACGGTGCATGTGACGAGCAGGTGCGGGACCATGAGGGTTCCGGTGGACGTGAGCCCACATGATGGCGTTACGGTGCTAAGGAAGGCGTGTGAGAAACTGAACCGGGAGATTAACTTCCCATTGCCGGCGGATGGTTACTTCTTCATTCTCAGGAGGGCCCAGATGGAAGAAGAAAAGTCGCTTTTTGGCACAATGCTCGAGACGGCGACAACATATTTTTGATGTCTTCCCTGGACAAGTAGTTAATACGGTTCACCAGACCCTGACTCGTCGTCGACGTGCAAAAAAAAAAGGTATAAATGCATGTCTTGTTATAACTTTTTAGTTTTTAGTTTTTGTTCTTTGTTTCTTTTGCCAATGTGCTATATTGGTTGTTCTTGAAGTTTTTCAGCCAAGATCAATGGCATGAAAAGTAGGCTGTAATGCAAAAGTAGTTCCGATCTTGTTCAGTAGTACTGGTGGGCCAATGGCTCTTCTTTTGCTTCATTTTCATTTTGTGAATCGATCAGTTGTAGCATTGATTCGTGTTGGACTCTGCATAGATAATAGAGGAAATATTTCAAGATTATTGTCTTCCTTCGTGAAGTGTTTTTTTATTTATTAGTATTAATATGATTTCTTTTCCTTGTTTTTTTTTTTTTTTTTTTTTTTTTGGCTCGAAATTCCGTGGGTTTAATATCTGCAAAACTGAATAATATTTGCTGAAAATACACCAGATTCCAATTAAACTATAAGGACCTAAGGAACCGTACTATGGCATATCATATTGGACTGTGCACATAATAGTTCTTAATTCCTTTGTGAAATCCTTTTTTTTTTTTTTTTTTTTTCTTTTTTTTTTTTTGCTTGAAATTCCTTTGTGAAGTTTATCATCTGCAAAAACAGTATTATATGTTATTTGCTCAAAATAACACCATATTCCTATTTATAAACTAGAGTGAGATTGTCATATCGCAAACTCCATTTTACTAGAATCATGTAGCTCTCAATAGCTTTCATATTGCTCGCGGAAATATATATATATATATATATATATAGATTTCATTGGCATGGACAGTACTGATCAGGAGGGATAACTAATCATTTATTGATGTGCATTTTAATATTATTCATATAATTAATCATGATATATGTGCATGATAGTCGTTTATTACTATATGCTAAAAAATGACTTATGATTTCTAAAATGGTAACTGTCACGACTCAATACAAGAAAATTACGGTAGTCTTTCAACTGGTTACAATGGCATATGGGCAGATTACGATGGCACATGACGGACAAGTCTCCCATTTTCAAACTCGGGGAGTGTAGACAAACCCTTCTTTTTAAAAGAACAAGAGGAGACGGAAGTCTTTTTCTTTTTTATTGGGATAAAAGAGTTTTTTTTTTGTTTTTTTTTTTTTTTTTTTTTTTTGCAAACATCCTCTTAATACACATTTGACGGTTGATAAACAAAAAATACTTGTGTTCTTAAAAAAGAGAAAACACTAGATAAATTCTTTAATAAATAATCACCCGTAATTAAAAAGATAAGATCATACTATAAAAATTCCTAAATGAATTAAAAATAATATATTTGATGAAAAATACTCTTATTTATTTTGATAGGATTAAAATGTCACTGCTTATAAAAATAAGTGAAATCTAATCTAATAGATCTACCATTTTGTGAGTATGGAATAACTTAAAAAAACAATACACTTGATGAAGTATTTTGATACGGTTAAGAATAGGGGTGGCAATTCGTGTTAACAGGTCGTGTTCGTGTCGTGTTGAACTCATCAGTTGACACGAATAGGTTTGACACGAACACGACCTGTTTATTAATCGTGTCAAAATTCTAAACCCAAACACGACCTGTTTATTAGCGGGTTGACACGACACGACACGATTAACCCGTTTATTAAACAGGTCGTAAATGTGTCATGTCAACCCGTTAATTACCTGTTAACACGTTTACGAAACAGGTTGTAAACGGGTCGAGTCAACCCGTTAATTACCTGTCAACACGTTTATGACCTGATTACTGTCAACACGTTAACACGTTTGAACCTACTTCAGAACCTATTTCAGAACCTATTATGAACATGTTTCTCAACCTGTTTAACATGATATAGAGACATTACATAATCTAAGTTCAAAATTAAAACAAACACATGAAAGTCTCTCACAAATTAAAAAACAAAAACATAAAAGTCTCACAATTTAGAAAACAAACATACATGATTAATAATTACACATTTAAATAATTTGTTGCAATGGGGGGACTCCAAGTGCATCATTACGTTTAGGAGAAGTTGATCCCTGTGAGAAAGGCTGCTCTTCTTTCAATGAAAAGTTGAAGATATCTTGTGTAAGATTCTCCACCTCTTCATTGAAATCTACACAAAAACAAATAGATATAATTACAAGTTAGTTCAAAATCAATATAGAAAATATACATAATTTAAGTAAGTTTGAAACTACCTTTGTCTCCATATAACCAATCTCTGGTACAAACAAGTGCTTCAACTGTCTTTGGTTTAAGTGAGCTACGAAATGAATCAAGAACTCTACCACCAACACTAAATGTAGCTTTAGAAGCAACTGTAGAAACAAGGACAGCCAATATATCACAAGCCATAGAAGCTAGTGCTGGATATCGAAATTGGTTTGATTTCCAAAAGGAAAGGATATCAAGATCCGCGGTCCTAGCCAATCTTGGCTCATCCAAATAAAGGTCAAGCTCTGATTTCTGTGATTCGATAGTAGAGTCAACTGAAGACATCTAATCAAATTCCTACAAAATGAGAAAGAGATAGTATAAGAATACACAATCAGACATAAACATAGAACATACGCATTACTAATAAATAGAGAAATTACCTTGAATATATCCACATCATCATTTCCTTCTTTTTCCATCATACAAGTTTCAAAAGCAATGGTCTTTTGGCTAGTTGAAGCCTTCTTTTTTTTTTTGTTGTACTCTTCAAAAATAGAGTACAACGTACTCCTCATTGAGATGCATTCAACACAATCATCTCCATAAAGCTTTTTGTAGCTAAACTCAACAAGCCTAAGCTTAAAACGAGGATCTAGAACACATGCTATAGCCAAGGTAAGATGGAATTGAGACCAATACTTTTGAAACTTGCCCCACATTGTTGTTGCCATATACTTTAAGTACTCATCATCACCTTCTAAATATTGTTTCAACATGAAGCAACAATGCCAAATGGAAGGGAAGTACAAGTTGGCAGTGGGATCTTTTCAACTTTGTCCCACTCGGCACTAGAAGGACAATGCCTGTAGTTTGAATCACTCAACTCTAAATGTTGAAATACACGGCGATAGTAGTAAAGAGCACTTTCAAGCATAAGATATGTCGAGTTCCACTTAGTTGGTACATCTTGACACAACCCTTTCTTATCACCAATTGCAACTAACTTCACACAATCTAAGAACTTTTGCTTCCTCACTTGGGATCCCTTGACATATTTGACACTATCACGAATCTTAACAATTGAATCATCAATCTGCTTCAAACCCTCTTGCACAACTAAAGAAGTCCATGCATCAGAAGTAAAGCTAATTCTACCTGGGATAGTCTCTAACATCAATTTAAGTCGAAGCTTTTCCCTCTTGTAAAACTTTAAAGCGTCAGCCTTTGCAGTATTTCTAGAGACCAATTCAATTTGACGATGCAAGTACTGAAATATAGACCTTATTCCCGCATATTCAACAAAACTAAAAGGTAGATCGTGCATGATTATAGCTGCTACAACCAACTCATGAAATTTTTCGGGATCATACTTACCTCCACCAAGTTTCACTGCACCAGCTTCTTGGGCAATGAGCATCTGCCCTATATCACGGTAGGAGGTTTTCAGACAATTCACAAGATGGCGTTTTAGATTACCAGTTCCATACTTGCTGTCCGTGAGGTACACAAAGCTACAATGTTTGCACTTGGCCTTCAATTTCTTGTCCGGGCCCAAAGGAAGATGAACAAAGTGACTCCAAACTTTTGAGGTCAGCTTCCTTTTTCTTTTCTGGAGTTCGATGCCTTGAGTTTGTGTATTAAAACTCGATCCGTCAATTTCTTCAACCTCAACATCCACACTTTGAGACTCAATTGACTCAAGATCAATTTCCATTGTGTTAAATTAATCTGCAGAAAATAAAGCATTAGTTAACATTAGTTTAATTCTATAAATTACAGCAAATCCGGGAGAGATCAGCCAAATATGTCAAGCTTCCAATGATTATTTTATAATAGTTTATTACAACAACATTCCAACATCAAACTGAAACTTAGTATCAAAAGTTATCTTTGTGTATATATGCAATAACATTTATTCTTTTGCGCTTCCATAATCTTACACAACATTTGTATAGACATGATTTTCTATATATCTATGACATTGTTAAGATTTGAAGACAAAATTTGACCACTAGAAAGAACGAGGAAAATGTTATGGATAGAACTAAATTTTTTTTCCAATTGCCTTGTTCACGAACAAGATTGTTGAACTTTCACTTATACACAATGCCTGGCCCTCCCAAAAGAAAGGGAAAAATGAAAGAGTGACTCATTAGATTCTGAAAGTCCAGATATGAACTCATTTCTCAGCGAAAGTTAAGATTATGTTACTCACGAAAATAAATGAAATCTAATATAATGAATCTATCATTTTATGAGTATGGAATTATATCCCATCGAGAAAAATATATTTTTCCATCGATAATTGATGAATTAACAACTTTTTTTTTTCGTTTCTAAAGTTTCCTCTCCATGAATGATATGAAAGACCTCGATTGTCTTTTCAATTCTTCAAAAGGAATTTCTCCTCCCCCTTTCAATATCCTATCAAATCAAACATAAGCTTAATTTAATAGTAAATAAATAATATTCTCTGACATGGCGCGTGCCTACGGCACCATCATTTTCTTGACTCGGTGCCCTCTATCTCTATGCAAATTGCTCATCCGCGAAAGCAAATAATGATTTTTTTTTAGCAAATTTTTTAAATAGGGCATACATGATAGATGATACTGAACTAAATCTTAACAATCTCTATAACCATTTTTACTGATTATAAGCATGAGCTTAAATTTATTCTTATATGTTGTAACGCTACTATTTTAACTGTTATATACATTAACCGTTTGAAACTCTTCTACCCATGGCAAATGGATTTGGCAGTGGCAGAGCTAAATTGAATTAAATATATGCTCAGCCTCCAAAATTCATTCTTAATTTCTTATGGTCTGTCGCTTCTAAGGAGTTTGTACTCTTAAATATACATTATAGCTTCATAATTGCCCTCAAGTCTTCGAATATAACCCCAAAATACTAACCCGGCCACATTATTATTTTATCAGTTATCACATAATTAGTCGTTGCTATATTTATTTGTTTAGCGTATAAGCTCATAATCCGTTGCTTAATTTATCTATTTATCTTGTGCTTGCTTGCAAAATAAGAGAAAATAAATGAGTATATTTAGGTCTTGAGAGCTTTGGTCTAGAACTCCCGATCGTTGCATGCCAAAAAAATAGCACAAGAGAACCTGAAGTTTTATACCTTCGAGTTTTGAAGTACATATCCTTTTTAATTAACAGGAAATCAAATTCCTTCAAACATGCAAGCATTATCCTTAAACTGCATGATCTCAATAATCCAACTACCATTGACAATTACAAAGTATATATGGCAGTCGTTGATATATCACACAGAGCATATATGACACATATTAAGATAACTATTATAATATAACTATATACTAGTATAGCTAGGAAGCCTAAAATAACTCCGACGAAGCCACAACTCATACAAGGTCATGTGAAAAGCATCATAGTCAACGGGATTCGGATGCCACCGAAAATGCTTGCGAACTTTGAACACGTTGCTTCTCAGCCTCTCGTACGAGTCAGGGCTGATGCCGTTGAGGATCTTCTTCAGCCTCGGGATGTCTTGGGCGGCGACGACGACGGAGAAGCTGCTCCAGTTGAGTATGTCGGAGAATGGAAGGTCGTAGTGGTCTGCGATTATGACCGGAACGCATCCGAAGTACATGGCGTCCCCTATGCGAGCCGTGTTCACCCCATGGCCCCTCACGTGGATGCAGAACTTGCTCCTGAGAAGCTCCTCGGAATATGGAGTTTTGAGCCTCCCATAGTTGGCGAATATCTCTGTATCGTTTTCCCATACTTTAACAAGGTATTCCCGTGGTGGACAATTCATCGCTCCAGCAAAGAATGCAAGTCTTGTCCTGCAGTTATTACAATATTTAATTCATGTTGATCATCTTATATATGTATATGTCTAGTGATAAATAAGGGCAACTTATTAGTTTCATGTTCCATTGTTTGATATTAACTTTCTACACCTCATTTAATCGCTTGAATTTTTTAGTACTTGATTCCTTTTTACTTGATCAAGTTGTTAAATTTGTGGATGATATGGTAAATAAGTAGTGGAAGGATAGTTTATAAGCGACTAGACTTTTTGCCTGGAAGTTAGGCGAGTTCTGCTATATATTATAATTGGGCTAATGAACTACACAATTGCCTAAAGTTTAATGGTGTTCAATTATAATAACAACAAATTGCGTAATTAATGTATGTCCACTTTCGCTTGACAATTAAACCTAATATAATTAAACAAAGCTGGTAGTGTTCTTAGCTCAATCGGAGTGTGTATATATGTGTGTGTGTGTGTGTGTGTGTGTGTGTGTGTGTGTATTTTACGAGTTTAGCAATTGGTTAACCGGGCATGTTAACAAAAAAATATTTTCACAAGTTTTAGAACTAATAAATATCAATAGAATACTGTTCCGTAAAACAAATTTCAGTATTTCGAATCAAATGTAACTGTAATTTCTAAATATTTTGACGACCAGACTAGTAGTGCATCAAGCGTAAACAATAACGAAAAGAATATATATATATATATATTTATATATATATATAGCATATACATGCATGCAATCCATAATTAATTACCTCTTTGATGAAAGAAGATTAGGAGGATCCTGTTGATCTCTAGGCCAAATTTGAGGCATACTAGCATCCTTGTGCGGAACATACGCATGTATGGAATAGCTAGCAGTGCATACCACTTGAATGGCATTAAACTTCACATGACTGGCTAGAATCGTCGCCGACCGTCCGACTGAATGACAAGCCACGTAGAAATGGTCGGCCCCACCTGTTCTGTTCCAATAAGGATACTTGCGACTAACATTCCACACGTAATCCCTAACGAAAAATGGGATTCCTTCCACGCTAATGTCTGGACTGTTCCTTAATCTCGTGATCGAAAACGGAAGGTAGAAAAGATCTGCCTCGTTTGGATCATCTGTGACAAATCGGCTTTTCGGAAGCACTTTGTTGAAGTAAAGCTCGCTCGCGAAATTACCCGCTGGCTCGTATTCAACTGGAGATAGTAACTTTGCAAAGGGTTCGTCTTGATCATGTGGATAGATGTATATTTTCAATCTCCCTTTCATTTCCTTGTAGTCCTCCAAAAATATATTTCCATCGTGGTATACCTCGTTGCTATAATTTGAACTTCGACCTCCTGATCAACAATAAAAATAGCCCAATATTATTGTTGTTGTTTTCAGATCGTATACTATTAATGTTTTTTTTTTTTTTTTTTTTTTTGAAAAATGTATACTACTCATGTTACACTATCGGACTCTTATAACCTTTTTCTTTGGTCTAATTATAACGATTTGGTAAGTGAGATTCAATTCTTGAATTAATGTTGGTAACAAGATATGTGAAATGTTGTGTATAGCATTTGTTAACGACGTAAATTGTTGCCAAAAGTACTGGAAAAAGAATAAAAACGGTTTAAGAGTTAAAGCTTATTATCAAAGTTATAAACACGATTTATTCTGTCCACTTAAGCTTGTTAAAACTGTCCGTAAATATAAAATGTGTAAACAGTTAATTCGATAATAAAAGTATCGTCACGGTGAATATAATTAGGATCAAAGTTGGTTTTAATAAACTTACAAAGAGTTATGCAATATAGAAGATTCTAACAAAATTAAAGCCTTGCTATTTTTACAATTAAGTCACAATTTATTCTCACAAAAATTTAAATTAAACTTTTTTATTATAATATTTTTTTTTTCACATGCAAAATTCAAATTCTTAATTTGAGTTGTGAAACAAATATACCTTAAAACAATGTCGACAGTATTTGTAAGAGGAAGGGTAAATGTATATATATTTAGGCCACATAGAAATGCATGTAATCATTAAAAGTAAGGAGAAACACAAGAAAAAAAAAATGCATGAATGGAAAATTAACGAACAATTAATCAATTTTTAGTACCAGGATTGTTAATATTGCTGGATCTGGGCTTGACAAAATTTTCCGTCAGAAGCCTTGAAGTGGAGAGGTTCTCAAAGAAAGATGCCAAAGACATGATGAGGACGAAGAAAACAATCCAATTTAAGGCCATCCAGTTTAACTTGGAAGATTTGACTTCCATCTTAGACAAATAAAAAATCTCCTGTAGAATAATATTTTTATATACTAATTTGATATCTATTCCAAGGAGATTTCCCAAGAAAAAAATAATAAAAATGATGGGAAGACAAAGGAATATGGATTTGATTTAAGAGATTGCAAGGCAACGTCTAGTGGAGTTTGCAAGGGAACAAGTTGGGAGATTTTTTTTGTGGCCAAAGAAACCTGTTTTTAACTAGGAGAACAAAAGGTAATCTCTTTGTTTTTGAAATACTATTAACGTGTTTAAGAAGTTATTTCATGATTGACGTTTAGAGAATAAACGTGCTTGGAAGGTTATTTTCATGGATGGGGACTTTTTCTTTGTGTAAAATAAACATGTTCCAAAATTACTTTCAAGAATAGACTGCAATTATTTCATGATAAAAATTTTCAGTTCTATAATGCTTTTTGAAAATAAACGTGCTTGGAATGATATTTTCATGGATGGTAAGACTTTTCTTCTTCGCACATGATAGGCATTCTCGTAATGTCACCTCTAATCCAAAAGAGTTAGGCGTCCTTAAAGCTCTTATATATATATTGTTGTTGTGAAAAGGGTTAATTTAACTAATGATCCCAAAAATTAATCTCAATCTCACTTTGATCTTTGACTTTTTAAATGTCCCATAGTTAGTCTTTGAGGTTTTATTTTGTTTCGGTTTCGGTCATTTTGTTAATTATGCATTAATATTTGATGGATTATGTGTAAATTAAGGACTAAAATTAGAAAGGTATAGGGTTGATAACTCTATAAAATAGAGTTATTTTACCATTCTTTTGTACACCTAAATTAGCTATGTTCTTGAGAATTTTTTAGTTATTTTATATTATTTTTAATCAAGTTAAGTTAACTTAGTGATATTGTCATTTTACTTTATTTTTATGAAAGTTTATCCTCACGGTTGTGTAGGATAGAAGAGGCGGATTTGAATTTCAAAAGAAACAAAAAAATAAAAGAGATTAACACAAGATCATGGAGGAGCGAGATTTATGGCTAGCGAGGCTCTGTCCCTTGGTTTTATGGAGTAACAGGGTGGCTGGAAGATTTGAAGGAGGAGATCACGGAAAGAGAAAAAAAAAAAAAAAAAAAAAAAGAAGGAGAGAGGAGATTACGGAAGGAGAGAGAGAAACGGAAGGAGGTACTTACAGACCAAGAAGAAAAAGGAGATTTTGCACAGATTGATAAGGAGCAGAGAAGAATTGGAGCACATCATCAGTATTTCTAGAATCAATTTCTTCTTTCATCTTCCTTAAAAACGTTTGCAGATGAATCTTTCTATTTTTCTGATGGTCTTTATTAATTTGCTTATGGGCTAATTTCTTTTGCCTGGAATTGCAATGGAACTCAACATATAGTTTTAGTTATTTTCACGTTTTTCCTTATTATTGATTAATGAAATTCAATTGTTTATTCTATCTTGCGTTTATTGTTTCTAATTATTCGGCTAATAGTTAGATTGATTTTGGAAAACCTCAATTTGCTGGAAAAGGTTGATTTTGCGTTTAGCCATAGATAGAATAGCATATTATCTTTTATCAATTTATCAGAATTGTTCAGATTTGTGTGTGAGATAGAACTATACTTTCATGTCATATGCAATTAATTTGGGATTTGTGTTTACTGAATCTGTTTTGACTTAATTCTCGTAGGAATATAGTGAATTAATTGGAATAGGTATGTTTATGGCATTTTGAAAGAGTCACTTAAGTACATTAGGATTCTTGATTAGCAACTAGATTTAATTAATCAGAATGAGGAAGGGTTGAGATTTCTTAAATGAAAGTGTTGAGGGAAATTGTAATTCTAGGTTGTCTTGCTTTATAGAATCATTAATCTTTTTGCTCATTATTTTATTTTCTTTAGTTTACATTTAGTCAAATTGTTTCATTTATTGAATAAGATTAAGTTATTTAATTCTAGTACTTAACGGATTTTAATTTTAATTCCTCGTGGGATCAATACTCTAATCACTCTATATTACTTGTTTGCGATACGTATACTTGCGTTATAAAATCGACAACAAGTTTTTGACGCCGTTGCCGGGGAGTTAGTTTATTATTTTCGTTAATATTATTAACACAACAATTTTAGTCTTAATTCAATTTTATTTTCTTTCTGTTTGATTCAAGTTTCCTTCTTTTCAGGTGTTTTGAGTAGTGTATGCGATGTTAGGGTGGAGCATTGAATCCTATTATCTTTGATCCTGAAGCATTCGACACCTTCGGAAAAAGAGACGTGAAGAACTGAGACATCACCAATCCATGGCCGAAGAAACAGAGCCAAAGTCCTTGCGAGATTATGCAGTCCCTCTGGTGCAAGGCCTTCACTCGAGTATCCAGCGACTTGATATACAAGGTAATAACTTTGAGATCAAGTCGACGATAATTCAGATGCTTCAGACAACAGTTTAGTTTGGGGGGTTACCGAATGATGACCCTAATGCTCATATTGTCAACTTTCTAGAGATCTGCGATACCTTCAAGTATAATGGTGTTTCTGATGATGCCATTAGACTCCGATTGTTCTCGTTCTCACTGCGAGACAAAGCTAAAAGTTGGCTAAACTCTCTTTAGGCAGAATCTATTTCTACGTGGGGCGATTTGGCACAGAAATTTTTAGCCAAATTCTTTCCATCGGCTAAGACTGGAAAGTTGAGAAATGACATCACCCAGTTCATCCAGTTTGATTCTGAATCGTTATATGAAGCATGGGAGAGGTACAAGGATCTTCTCAGAAAATGTCCTCACCATGGGTTACCAAAGTGGCTACAGGTTCAGACATTTTATAATGGGTTGCTAGGCCATACGAGAACAACCATTGATGTTGCGGCAGGTGGTGCTCTTATAGAGAAGTCTATAAATGAAGCTTATGAATTATTGGAAGAAATGGCATCTAATAATTATCAATGGCCTTCAGAGAGATTGGTACCAAAGAAGGTAGCTGGAATTCATGAACTTGATGCTATTAATGCTTTGACTGCACAAGTGTCTGCTTTGTCCAGGAAGTTTGATATATTTGGAGTTCATGCCATTCAAAGTTCAATTATGGGCTGTGAGTTATGTGGGGGAAGTCTTCTAAATAATCAGTGCCCATCAAATTCCGAATCAATACAGTTTGTTGAAAATTTTAATCGGCAGCAAAATAACCCGTATTCCAGCAACTATAACCCAGGATGGAAGAATCACCCAAATTTTTCTTGGAATAACAACCAAGGGTCAGCGCAACTAGAAAAACCGGCCTTTCCTCCTGGTTATCCACAACAAGCTAGTGGTCCACCACCAGAAAAAAAAGCTATCCATAGAAGAAATCCTAGCTCAGTACATGGTAAAGAATGATGCAGTACTCTAAAACCAAGCAGCAACTCTCAGGACTCTTGAAACACAGCTTGGTCAATTAGCTAATGTTATTAATAATCGCCCGCATGGAACTTTGCCAAGTGACACTGAAGCTAATCCAAAGAGATATGAGAAGGAGCAGTGTAAAGCAGTCACCCTGCACAATGGAAAGGAATTAACTAAAATTCCTAAAAAGCCAGAAGCTACAGTCAAGCAGCAAGTACAAACCGAGGTAAGCAACAAGTTTGAAACTGAAGCATCAATTAAGCTAATACAATACAACCCACCACCACCATTTCCTCAGCGATTCTAGCCACAGAAACTTGACAAACAATTCCAAAAGTTCCTAGAGGTCTTCAAGAAGCTACACATTAATATCCCATTTGCTGAAGCCTTAGAACAAATGCCTAGTTATGTCAAGTTCATGAAGGACATCTTATCCAAGAAAAGGAGATTGGGTGATTTTGAAATAGTAGCTCTCACGGAACAGTGCAGTGCCATTCTCCAAAAGAAACTCCCACCAAAGCTTAAGGATCCAGGTAGTTTTACTATTCCCTGCACTATAGGGACTCAATTCTATGGTAGAGCGTTATGTGATTTAGGAGCCAGCATCAACCTAATGCCATTGTCCATTTATCAAAGGTTGGAATTATCAGAGGTGAATCCCACTAATGTCACTATACAGCTTGCGGATAGATCCCTTACTTATCCAAAAGGAATTGTGGAGGATATACTGGTTAAAGTGGATAAGTTTATCTTTCAAGTGGATTTGTGGTTCTTGACATGGATGAGGATCGTGAGATCCCAATTATTTTAGGGAGACCATTTATGGCTACTGGGAGGACTCTTATTGATGTTCAAAAGGGAGAGCTTACCATGAGAGTTCAAGACCAAGAAGTGACATTCAATGTGTTTTAAGCCATGAAATTTCCTACGGAGCCTGTTGCACAATATCTTACGCTCAAAATAATGTGATTTGTTATGCAAGTATACACAGCCAACAAGTAATAAAAGTGTGTGAGTTATCGTTCCCACGGAGATTGAAAATTGAACTAAAATGTAAGAAAAATCGATCACTAAACAAAATGATAAAGAAAATGGCTGAACCGTAAATCGAATTTGACTATCACAAGACAAATAAAAGATAACAAACAGTATTGACTATGGGTAATGTAAATTCAGAAATGCTCTAAACTTATCAGATACGCAAACAAATGTAAAAACAAGCTAGGATTTAGAATCCCCCTGAGTTGCAAGTCCATTAGCGTTGCTGCTAAATGCTGTAGCAAAATTTCCGTTCCGTCAACCTGGATTTCATACCTGTTCACATTAATCCTTCCAGATTATTTGTGTTTGAGTTTCAAAATTAGATTCAACATATTCCTATGCACAGCCTAATTTCAACACCTCTTTTTTAGTACACCAAAATCCAGCAGTCATACAAGATAACAATATATGCCTATATTGTACAAAATCAGCAAATTCTATTAAATTTTTCTGAATCTTATATCATCCAAGTTAGATCCACTAGATTTATCTTTTTCCAAAGTTAAATCTAATTAATAACTGCAAATTAATTTCCATCAATTAGTAGTAATGACAATCGGTATACTTGAATGAACGGAAGTAGAAATATTACTTAGCATTTAACATCAACAAAACATATTCACAACCCAAGGTTCATCATAATCCCAGCTATATCAAGTTAGCTCATGTTTTCAAATGTAAGACTAATAGAAGAAATCAGATCCATAATATTCAACATATCAGATTTAATGGAGTTACAGATTTAGAAAAGGGAAAGATGGAAGAAAATGTGGAGTGGATTCCTCCACTCTCGGCTAAATCTTTGATTTCTTTTGCTCCAAATGCTCCCAGTTCTTCCTCTGTATCTCTCGATTGCCTTCTTGTCCGAGAAAATAAGCTCGGGGAAAGTCATCTCCTTGTCCTTCTTCTTCTTCTTCTATTTATATCCCCGCCCCTCTCTTTTAGGACCATGTACTATCATCCGCTCGGCTAAGTGCATTGGGTTTCCAGCCACGACCACGTGTCATTTGCTAAGGATTTCGCCGAGAATAATTGCCATCTCGACCATCCAAAACGGCTCCTCGGAATAAGCGGAGAATGCCAATTTGTACAATTCCGACTTTTTAAGACTTGGCCAAAAGAGTTGCTCAGACAATTCGTTTACAAAGCGCCTTGTCGTTTCCAACATTAACCACTAAAACGACATTCGCCAAAGAGAAGTCGCTTGACAATTCGTTGCAAAGCTGCCTTGTCGTTTCCAGCATTAACCATTTAAAACGACATTCGCCTGCACACACAATTACACGTTAGCCTCCTCAAACGGTTTTCTCCACTTTTTCTTTCTTTCCAATCCTTTTTTCACAGAGAAACAGAAAACAAAGATTCAACAAGCTAACAAACATAAAACAATGAAAACAATTCAAAACTCAAAGCTTATTCTCACAAATCACCCTCTAAGCAACTAATTTAAGCTAAGAAATGATTAAGATAACTCTATTTTCATGGAGTTATCACACCCCCAAACTTAAGATTTTGCTTGTCCTCAAGCAAAACAAAAAGAAAAAGACTCATAAACAAGTGTGCACTTATGGATGAATTCTCATGAATAATTCCTCAAGGATTGAATTAGAAACATAGCTCAAAGAAAAACACAATTGTCAATCAACTTTTATTTTGAACTTCAAAAGATTGTTTCTTCTCCAATTGGACCTTTCTTGTGTGTGTGTGATAGCCTTGTGCCATTTCAACATTGGAAATCCAAATGCGATCATGCGAACATGCTTATAGAATAGAATTTAGAATTTAAGCACATGCAAGCAAACTCCATAAGCTTACTTTTCAAAACCATCTCCACTAATGTAGACTGACACTTAATCAAGGATCAATAGGACTTTTAAAGCTTGTAACGATAGGCTAGGGATTAAGGTAGGATAAAGGAAATTTTATGGCTCAAATCACACCCTAAACACATTGTTATTCTAAGACCATATAAGGGCTCACATAACTCACCATGGAGAGGGCACTAATGGCTCAAACTTGATTTCCAGTGCTCTTTTTGACAACCACTTATTGATTTTAAACATATGCCAAATTCTTTTTTTTTTTTTTTTTTTTTGAAGCACCGAATTTCTTCAATGATAATTTTTTTTTTTTTTTTTTTTTTTTTTTTTTTTTTTTTAGAATGGCCTATAGCCCCAAATTCAAACTCTTAACATTGTCCTCCATGGGTTGCAAAATAAACACACGAAGGTAAAGTAAACCTCACTATTTTTTTCAACTGCCCAATGCATGTCAAATCCTTGTTGGGATTTTTTTTTGTTCTTCTTACATCAATTTCATATCCAATACCTTTGCATCATCTCACACCAACGCATATAGGGCAACAACATCTACAACACCACCCGACCTTCCTTCTCCAACATAGCTCAATATGTCATCAAATAACTAATATTGCTTATGGGTGAGGGTTTGCATAAAATCGGAAACTTATTTAAAAGGCTTGGCTAAAAATCCGGGTAACAAAAAAGAAAATGATATAAACGATGGCTCAAAAGGGGGTGACTAAGGATATAACATGTACAAGGTTGGCTTAAAAGGCTCAACCGGTCCAAAAATGGCCTAAATCATGTCCTTAATCAAGTGATTGCCTAGGATTTCTCGACAAATTCATCAAGTAAGTTCTAGAGTTTGCAAAATCTAATGATATGATATATACACAATTTTTTTTTTTTTTTTTTTTTTTTTTTTTTTGGACCACACCAATTAACAAAGCAAAACCAAGATTTCTCTAGAGATCAAATGCATCCATAACACAAGGCTAAGTGCTTTAAAGAAGATAAGAAAAGAAATCACAATCTTTGAACAAACAATCAAGTGAATTTCAAAACAACAAGTTGAGAAAAGAATATTTTTCTAAAAACTAAGCTCAATCCAAATATTATCATCATAGGTCCAAAGAAAATTCACCACAAAACACACCAAACAACAAGGAAAAATGACTAAAAAAAATATATATGTCTAATTTTTTTTTTTTTTTTTTTTTAAACGACAATTGCGGTGAAGTCGTTCCATTCATCTAACTCCCCGAAAAGAAAAAAATTGAGGGCATTGCTACGCCGATGCTACAAAGAACAAAAAAATCGGTTTTTCGGGCATAGAACGTAAAATCTGAAATGAAAGGAAATGACATAAACTTAAGAACTTTGGGTTGCCTCCCAACAACGCTTGTTTTTAACGTCGACGACCCGACTTGTTACTTGTTTCAAGGCTCTTGCAAGGTGATTGATGTCCTGCTCCCCGTCCACCCCTGCTCCCCAGTAATGTTTCAACCGCTGGCCATTAACCTTGAATTCTCGCCCTGACTTTTCTTCAAGTATATCTGCAGCTCCGTGAGGGTACACCTTGACAACTTTGAATGGGCCTGACCATCGTGATTTAAGTTTTCCAGGGAAAAGCTTCAATCTGGAATTGAAGAGCAACACTTGCTGCCCAGGTTCAAAGTCCCTTGGCTGGATTCTCTTGTCATGCCACTTTTTAGTTTTGTCCTTGTATAGTTTAGCATTCTCATAGGAAAACAGTCTCAACTCCTCCAACTCGTTCAAGCTGCGACAAAGCGAGCTTCTCCAGTGACTTGAAGCTCCAAATTAATCTTCCTTGTAGCCCAAGTATGCTCGGTGTTCAAGCTCCAAAGGCAAATGGCAGGCCTTACCAAATACAAGCCGATATGGTGACATACCCAATGGAGTCTTAAATGTTTGTTCTATAAGCCCACAATGCATCATCCAACCTTAGTGACCAGTCCTTCCGATTAGGATTTACCACTTTTTCAAAATCCTCTTAATCTCTCTATTGGATACCTCGGCTTGTCCCTTTGGTTTGAGGGTGATATCTTTGTGGCAATTTTATGCCCCGACCCCATATTTAGCCATAACCCTCAAACAACTTACTACCCAAATGTGTGCCCTCATCACTTATGATTGCTCATGAGTCCCAAAGCGGGTAAAGATATTCTTCTGCAAGAATTTAACCACTACACGAGAATCGTTAGTAGGAAGTGCCAAGCCTCCACCCATTTTGATATGTAATCAACAGCTACCAAGATATACAAATTTCCATATGAGGGAGGGAATGGCCCCATGAAATCTATTCCCCAAACATCGAATAATTCTACCTCAAGTATGTTGTTCAAGGGCATCTCATGCCTTTGGGAAATGTTTCCCAATCTTTGGCACCGATCACAGGTTTTGGCAAACTCATGAGCATCTTTGAAAAGAGATGGCCAAAAGTATCCTGATTGCAGAACTTTGGCAGCTGTTCTAAGACCTCCAAAATGCCCTCCATATGGTGACGAGTGGCAGTGTTGCAAGATGCTAGGTACCTCCTCTTCGGGGACGCATCGTCTCAAAATTTGGTCGGCGCACTGCTTGTAAAGAAAAGGCTCATCCCAAAAGTAGGATTTCACGTCATGAAGGAACCTCTTTAGTTGCTGCCACTTCATATCAGGAGGCGTCTTTCCGCTCACCAAGAAATTCACCAAATCTGCATACCATGGTAGATTTGCTTGACTTACCACCAGGAGTTGCTCATCAGGGAAGGATTCTTGAATTGGAACACTCCTGTCACCTTCATTTTCAGGTTCCAATCTCGAGAGATGATCCGCCACTTGATTTTCCGTCCCCGTCTATCCTTGATCTCAAGGTCAAATTCACAAGCAAGAGTACCCATCTAATTAGCCTTGGCTTAGCATCTTTCTTTGAGATAAGGTACTTGATTGCTTTGCATGGTCAAGTAAATTGTGACTTTTGTTCCCACAAGATAGGCCCTAAACTTATCGAATGCAAACACTACATTAATAACTCCTTTTCGGTGGTAGTGTAATTAAGTTGAGCATCCGTTAACGCCCCCGCTAGCGTAATAGATGGAATGGAAAATCTTGTTTCTTCTCTGCCCAAGTACAGCCTCCACCGCATGATCACCGGCATCGCACATTAATTCAAAGGGAAGGTCCCAATCCGGAGTTACAATCACAAGGGCGGTCACCAAAGCTCTCTTCAACTCCACAAATGCTTTTAGACACTCAACGTTAAACTCAAAAAGGTCTATTTTTCTCCAATAACGAGCACAATGGCTTGGAAATCTTTGAGAAGTCTTTAATAAATCTTCTGTAAAGCCAGTGTCCCAAGAAGCTTCTAATCCCTTTGACTGAGGTTGGAGGGGCAATTTCTCAATAACTTCAATTTTTGCCCGATCAACTTCAATGCCTCTGCTGGAAACTTTGTGGCCCAAAACAATTCCTTCTTGAACCATGAAATGGCATTTTTCCCAATTTAACACAAGATTGGTCTCCCCGACACCTTTCTAGCACATTTTCTAAGTTCTTTAAACAGTCTTCATATGATTCACCAAAAAAAGAAAAATCATCCATGAATACCTCAAGAGTTTTCTCCACCATATCTCGTGAAAATGGACATCATGCATCGTTGGAAAGTGGCTGGGGCATTGCACAAACCGAATGGCATCCTTCGAAAAGCAAATGTTCCATACGGGCAAGTGAACGTTGTTTTCTCCCGATCTTCCGGTTACTCTGACAATCTGGTTATAACCAGAGTATCCGCTCTAGAAAACAATAGAATTCTTTCCCACTTAATCTATCCAAAGATCCGATCAATAAATGGCAAAGGAAAATGGTCTTTCCTTGTGGCTTTGTTGAGCTTCGATAGTCCATACATACTCTCCAACCATCACGGTTCGTGTTGGTATCAATTCATTATTCTCGTTAGCCACAACCGTCCTCCACCCTTCTTTGGCACACATTGGGGCGTATGACCCATGAACTGTCGATATGGGGTAGATAATCCCCGCATCAAGCCACTTAATCACTTCCTTCTTTACAACTTCCTTCATAATGGGGTTCAGTCTGCGTTCTTTTCAAACCGAAAGGTCTTTGCGACAATCTTCCAACAAAATTTATGCATATAAAAAGAAGGGTGATTCCTTTGATGTCTGCAATTGTCCATCCTATTGCCCGTTTGTAGTTCTTCAGCATTTCCAACAACAACTGCTCTTGCTTCAAATCCAAAGTGGATGAAATAATCACGGGTAAGGTGCTTCCTTCTCCTAGGTAGGCATACCTCAAATGTGCAGGGAGAGGTTTTAACTCTAACACTGGTGCTTCTTCAATAGATGGCTTGACCCGCTTAAACACTCCTTCAGTTAACTCCAATGATTCAAACGGTCTCTTCCCATTATCTCCCTGGTGCTTCTTTCCCAACCATGTTACTTGAGCTTCCTCCTTTCCGCCATCCTCATCACAATTGCCAGACAAAAACATCTGAAACGCACTCTTGCAGAATTCCTCCTGAATTTCTTCATCCACAACAGCATCGAAAACACTCATAGCTGCACATTCTTCTTCTACATCATCCGGAATTGCATAGCTTTGAACACATTGAAGGTAACCCGCTCATCATGAACCCTCATTGTGAGTTCTCCTTTTTGTACATCGATCGATGTCCCGCCTTTTAGCAAAAGAAATGGCCTACCTAAAATGATTGGCACCTCCTTGTCGGCTTCATAGTCGAGCACGATAAAGTCCACAGGAAAAATGAATTTATCTACTCGTACTAGAACATCTTCAATTTTTCCTTCAGGGTAAACAAATGAGCGGTCAGCAAGTTGAAGTGTGACCGTGGTTGGCCTTGCTTCACCTATGCCCAATTGCTTGAAAACCGACATTGGCATCAAGTTTATACTTGCACCGAGATCACACAGGGCCCTTCCACAGTAGGTGTCTCCAATAGAACATGGAATTGTAAAACTTCCGTGGTCTCTTAACTTGGGTGGCAACTTACTGCCGCAGAATCACACTGCATTCTTTTCGTGAGTGCCACTGTTTCAAATTCTCCTAATCGCCTTTTCTTCGTAAGCACATCTTTCATGAACTTAGCATAGGTTGGCATCTGCTCCAATGCTTCCACAAGAGGTATGTTAATGTGGAGTTGCTTTAATACATTGAGGAACTTGCCAAATTGCTTCTCTTTTCTTTTCTAGAATTTACGAGGGAATGGGTGGTGGCAAGTTGACTTTTTTTTATCCGCAAATTCTGTTTGTTGTTCTTTAGTGCGAGTCGCCTGAATCTTGTCGATCTTTGAATTGTTCACGCCATTCTCTCCCTTTCTTCCGGTTGGATTGAAGAGGGCTCTCCATGCTTTTTAGGCTTGACTTTTGGCATCTCCAGCTCTTTCCCTTTCTAAGGACTATTGCCTTGCGATTGCTCCTTCCCCTGTCACGCCTTGGATCCTCCGTATCACTAGGCAAAGCCCCTGAGGTCTGCTATTTAGAGCATTTGCAAGTTGCCCCACTTGGTTTTCTAGATTCCTCAAAGATCTTTTGCTGGTTTTGAATCATGGCGATTGATTTTGAATCACAAATTTGTTTGATTTTGGATCACCATTTCGTTCTTTGTAATGTACTCCTTTAGCATGGTTTCAATTGCATTTTTCTGCTCCTGATGCACTGGCTTTTGAAAGGAGTTTGTTTGCTGATGACCAGGTGGTGGGGCGGTGCGGTTAGGTCCACTTGACGAGCTTGGGTCCTGATTTGCCCAAGAAAAATTTGGATGCTGCTTCCATCCAGGATTGTAGGAGTTAGCGTAGGGATTGTTTCCTCTGTTGAAGTTACCCATATAACACACCGATCTTTGGGTTAGAAGGGCATGCTTCATATAAATGATCATCTCCACAGTACACACATGAAATGGCTGCTGTTTTCACTCGCTGAGCTTCTCCCGATGTTTTCATGGACTTGACCATGTTGGCTAAAGAGGATACTTGGGCTGTAAGAGCGGTTAATGCATCCACCTCATAAGTTCCAGCTCCCCTTCTTCCTACAGTGTCCCTGCTGACTGGGTATTGATAGTCATTGTTGGCTATCCTCTCTAGAATTGCATACGCTTCATTGTAGGACTTGTCAAGAAGCGCTCCATTTGCAGATGAATTCGCCACCATTCGAGTCTGAGCATTAAGACCGTTATAGAAGATCTCCATTTGACTCCAATGTGCAATACCATGTTGTGGGCATTTTCTCAACAAATCTTTGTACCGTTCCCAAGTTTCATAAAGTGTCTCTTCATCCCGCTGCTGGAATGAAGTAATGTCGTTTCTCAATTTGGTGTTCTTAGTAGGAGGTTGATATTTGAGCAAGAACTTCTGAGCTAGATCATTCCACGTGGTGATTGAGTCTGGAGGCACTGAGTTCAACCACGTTCGAGCCAAGTCTCTCAACGAGAAAGGAAACAACTTCATCATTAGAGCTTCTTGCGATACCCCCTGTTGTTTGAACGAATCACAAACTTCAATGAAAAGTCTGAGATGCAATCGCGGCTCTTCAGTTGGCAGACCAGTGAATTGTCCAACTGTTTGAAGCATTTGAAACATCACTGGCTTGAGCTCAAATTGTGGGGCCTGAATATCTGGTCTAACAATGCACGGATTTAGATCATCAAGAGTAGGCACAACATGCTCACGGATAGGGCCGGTCTCATCATCTATCATCAACTTACGATTATTCCCATTATTTCCATTCCCATTCTGGACCACAACCTGCTCCTCCATGTTAACTAAGTTAGCCAACCCACTTGCTCTCTTCTTCGTGCCCACGAAGGTGCGCTCGATCTCAGGATCTAGAGGAAGCAACTTAGGTTCTTGTGGCTCGTTCATGCACCAAGTCCCAAAATTTTGACTGAAATAAAAAAATTAAGATAACTATAAAAACAATAAAATCACAATGAATAGCAACTGATTTTTTTTTACAAATTATTCAATATACTCAATCCCCGGCAACGGCGCCAAAAACTTGTTGCACAATATCTTACACTCAAAATAATGTGATTTGTTATGCAAGTATACACAGCCAACAAGTAATAAAAGTGTGTGAGTTATCGTTCCCACGGAGATTGAAAATTGAACTAAAATGTAAGAAAAATCGATCACTAAACAAAATGATAAAGAAAATGGTCGAACCAGTAAATCGAATTTGACTATCACAAGACCAATAAAAGATAACAAAACAAGTATTGACTATGGGTAATGTAAATTCAGAAATGCTCTAAACTTATCGACATCAAAACAAATGTAAAAACAAGCTAGGATTTAGAATCCCCCACAGTTGCAAGTCCATTAGCGTTCTGTTGCTAAATCTTTGTCAGAGCAAAATTTCCGTTCCGTCAACCTGGATTTCATACTTGTTCACATTAATCCTTCCAGATTATTTGTGTTTGGGTTTCAAAATTAGATTTAACATATTCCTATGCACAGCCTAATTTCAACACCTCTTTTTTAGTACACCAAAATCCAGCAGTCATACAAGATAACAATATATGCCTATATTGTACAAAATCAGCAAATTCTATTAAATTTTTCTGAATCTTATATCATCCAAGTTAGATCCACTAGATTTATCTTTTTCCAAAGTTAAATCTAATTAATAACTGCAAATTAATTTCCATCAATTAGTAGTAATGACAATCGGTATACTTGAATGAACGGAAGTAGAAATATTACTTAGCATTTAACATCAACAAAACATATTCACAACCCAAGGTTCATCATAATCCCAGCTATATCAAGTTAGCTCATGTTTTCAAATGTAAGACTAATAGAAGAAATCGGATCCATAATATTCAACATATCGATTTAATGGAGTTCTGATTTAGAAAAGGAAAGAGATGGAAGAGAAATGTGGAGTGGATTCCTCCACTCTCGGCTAAATCTTTGTTCCTTTTGCTCCCAATTTGCTCGGTTCTTCCTCTGTATCTCTCGATTGCCTTCTTGTCCAAAAAAATAAGCTCGGGAAAGTCTGTCTCCTTGTCCTTCTTCTTCTTCTTCTATTTATATCCCGCCCCCTCTCTTTTCGGACCATGTACTATCATCCGCTCGGCTAGCTAAGTGCGCATTGGAGTTTCCAGCCACGACCACGCGTGTCATTTTGCTAAGGATTTTCGCCGAGAATAATTGCCATCTCGACCATCCAAAAGCGGCTCCTCGGAATAAGCGGAGAATGCCGGTGTACAATTCCAGCTTTTAAGACTTGGCCAAAAGAGTTTTGACAATTAGTTGCAAAAAGGCTGCCTTATCGTTTCCAACATTAACCACTAAAAAGCGACATTAAGCCAAAAAATTGTGACAGTTCGTTTACAAAAAAGCGCCCTTATCGTTTCCGGCATTAACCATTTAAAGCGACGTTCGCTGCACACACGGATCCCATTAAACATTATCGATAAATTCAAAGGCTCATCCGAGCCCAAGCAATTTAATTCTTTAGTTAAATTTTTAACGAGCCCAAGCTCTCATAATAAAAGCCCAAAACTCTCCCAAAGAGCCCAAGCTGCCCCGAGCCCAAGCTCTCCCGAGCTGAAAGTTGAAAGGTCGTGTGATATTATCAAGTGAAGTAACCGACACTCATTGAAGACATTGAATAGTTGAAAGTTAATTCTCATTGATTATTTATCAATTTTAACTACAAAAAAAGGTGAAGAGCCTCATTGTAATTAAGAGAGAATAAACTCTTGAATTAATGGGAGAATTAAACTCCCTCAATCCTAATGTACTATAAATTCCCTCAATTTGAGAGGAAAAGAGGGACACTCATTTCTGAATACAATTGCCTTGTGATTGTCTTCATTTTGTTTTTGTTTTCCTTTAGAGGTTCTTCATGTTCTTCGAGTGTTCTTCCAATTTCCTTAGATAATTTGCTTATTCAATCTAAATTATTAGTCTAGGGACATTGGATAAGTGTTGGACGAAATTTCGCTCCAACAAAAGTTATTTTAATAAACTGAATAATTTCTTTTCAACAAAAATCAAAAGAAAAAATCTATAAAAAATCTAAAAAGAACCGCACAAATCTAAAAAGAACCCCCATGAAAATTTCTCTCCTCCGTGACTCTCTCTCTCTTCCATGACTCTATATCCTCTGTGACCCCCGGCCACTCTCTCTCTCCCCTCCGCAATCCCTCAGACCTCTCTCTTCCCATGACTTTATCTCCTCCGCGAACCAGATCCATGACCTGCGAAGACTAGGTCTGATCGAGGCTGAGAATTGTCGCGATCTAAGCTTGCAGTGAGAAAGCACCAGTTTGGTCTGGTCTTTAGCAGTAAAAATGTGGGTTTTGCTTCTTCTTCCAAAACCCCCTTGGTTTGTTTCATTTTTAGGAGGTGTATGAAAAGAAAGAGAAAGAAAAAAGGAAAATCTTTGTTAGGTTTTTTTCAGAATTTTCATTTTCAGTGTTGTAATTAAAATGGTTCCTATGTGAGCAATTATGTATGTAAGTTTGAAATTTGAAGTTGTTCTGATTTTTTTCTTTTTCTGTATAGGAAACATTGTTTCTCTTTAGGAGATGTCTTCGTGTTGTTCTCCTTCATCTTGGTTGTCACTGCAGCCGGTGGTGAGAATGATGAATAGGAGAGAGGAGATGGCGATGAGGAGGCCGTCAAATTTCAGGGAACATGGGCAAAACCATGATGCCAAGTCAAGTTTCAAACAGCGACGACGTGATGAACTTCACTAGGTGCTATTCGGGGTGATGCCGATGTGCCACAACGCCTGCGGGCTAGCCAGGCAGTACAAGGAGAGTAATTCATTGGTTAAACCAATTTGAGGGCAATTTTGTCTTTCCAATGTAAAAAGGGGTCGCATGAGGCGTCATGTGCTTTATCCCATTAGTTTTTTTTAACAAATCTTGATGGTAAGGACTAGATTACACCTACTTAAATAGGTTTGCGGTCATTTTTTCAAAAAAATAAAAATAAAAACTAAACTCTTTCCTTTTAAAAAAATTATGGAGCATTTGTGCAAATTAACCATCAAATAATGAATCAACAACTATTTTCTCTCTTTCCCATCATGCCAAATGCCTTTTGAGGAAATTTTCATTACATTTTATTCACCCTCTTCTTACTTAATTTTCCTAGGAATTCTTACTTAATTATAACTTATCGATGCATATTTGTTTCCATTCCTATACCAAACATAAGTGGAGAAGAAAGTTTCTTTCTTTCTTTTCTTTTTTTTTTTTTTTTTTTGGTCTTTTCTCTTCTATGGTCTCCCATCACTTTTATGAGAGAAATTTCTCACATCGTAACTGTTGAAAAAGATTAGTGTAAGCAGTTGAATGATTGACGTAATTCTCCTGTATTGAGTCGTAACAGTTACTATTTTAAGAACTATAAGTCATTTTTAAGTATATGACAATAAACGATTGTCATGCACTACTCTAAACAAATGTCATGTATTATCAGATATGTCTATCAAGAAAAGAACATGACAAATATATTCCTTCACGATAATATTTTTCAACATTAAAAAAGACAATCGGTTACGATAAAATGACTGATATTAACAATAAACGATAATCATTTATTGATGTGCATTTTAATATTATTCATATAACTAATCATGACATATGTGCATGATAGTCGTTTATTGCTATATGCTAAAAAATGACTTATGGTTTCTAAAATGATAACTGTCACGACTCAATACAAGAAAATTATAGTAGTTTTTCAGCCGGTAACGATGGCATATGGGCCGATTACGATGGCACATGACGGACAAGTCTCCCATTTTTAAACTGGGGGGCTGTAGACAAACCCTTCTTTTTAAAAGAGCAAGAGGAGACGAAAGTCTTTTTTGCAGACATCCTCTCAATACACATTCGACGGTTGATAAACAAAAAATACTCGTGTTCTTAAAAAAGAGAAAACACTAGATAAATTACTTAATAAATAACCACCCGTAATTAAAAAGATAAGATCATACAATAAAAATTCCGTAAATGAATTAAAAATAATATATTTGATGAAAAACACTCTTATTTATTTTAATAGGATTAAAATGTCACTGCTCATAAAAATAAGTGAAATCTAATCTAATAAATCTATCATTTTGTGAGTATGGAATAACTTAAAAAAACAATACACTTGATGAAGTATTTTGATGGGGTTATGATTATGTTACTCACGAAAATTAGTGAATTCTAATATAATGAATCTCTCATTTTATGAGTATGGAATTATATCCCATCGAGAAAAATATATTTTTCCTACTATAATTGATGAATTAACAACTTTTTTTTTTCGTTTCTAAAGTTTCCTCTCCATGAATGATATGAAAGACCTCGATTGTCTTTTCAATTCTTCAAAAGGAATTTCTCCTGCCCCATTCAATATCCTATCAAATCAAACATAAGCTTAATTTAATAGTAAATAAATAATATTCTCTGACATGGCGCGTGCGTACGGCACCATCATTTTCTTGACTCGGTGCCCTCTATCTCTATGCAAATTGCAAATCTTCTAATAATATCTTCTTCCGCGAAAGCAAATAATGATTTTTTTAGCTAATTTTTTAAATAGGGCAAACATGATAGATGATATTGAACTAAATCTTAACAATCTCTATAACCATTTTTACTGATTATAAGCATGAGCTTAAATTTATTCTTATATGTTGTAACGCTACTATTTTAACTGTTATATACATTAACCGTTTGAAACTCTTTTACCCATGGCAAATGGATTTGGCAGTGGCAGAGCTAAATTGAATTAAATATATGCTCAGCCTCCAAAATTCATTCTTAATTTCTTATGGTCTGTCGCTTCTAAGGAGTTTGTACTCTTAAATATACATTATAGCTTCATAATTGCCCTCAAGTCTTCGAATATAACCCCAAAATACTAACCCGGCCACATTATTATTTTATCAGTTATCACATAATTAGTCGTTGCTATATTTATTTGTTTAGCGTATAAGCTCATAATCCGTTGCTTAATTTATCTATTTATCTTGTGCTTGCTTGCAAAATAAGAGAAAATAAATGAGTATATTTAGGTCTTGAGAGCTTTGGTCTAGAACTCCCGATCGTTGCATGCCAAAAAAATAGCACAAGAGAACCTGAAGTTTTATACCTTCGAGTTTTGAAGTACATGTCCTTTTTAATTAACAGGAAATCAAATTCCTTCAAACATGCAAGCATTATCCTTAAACTGCATGATCTCAATAATCCAACTACCATTGACAATTACAAAGTATATATGGCAGTCGTTGATATATCACACAGAGCATATATATCACACATTAAGATAACTATTATAATATAACTATATACTAGTATAGCTAGGAAGCCTAAAATAACTCCGACGAAGCCACAACTCATACAAGGTCATGTGAAAAGCATCATAGTCAACGGGATTCGGATGCCACTGAAAATGCTTGCGAACTTTGAACACGTTGCTTCTCAGCCTCTCGTACGAGTCAGGGCTGATGCCGTTGAGTATCTTCTTCAGCTTCGGGATGTCTTGGGCGGCGACGACGACGGAGAAGCTGCTCCAGTTGAGTATGTCGGAGAATGGAAGGTCGTAGTGGTCTGCGATTATGACCGGAACGCATCCAAAGTACATGGCGTCCCCTATGCGAGCCGTGTTCACCCCATAGCCCCTCACGTGGATGCAGAACTTGCTCTTGAGAAGCTCCTCGGAATATGGAGTTTTGAGCCTCCCATAGTTGGCGAATATCTCTGTATCGTTTTCCCATACTTTAACAAGGTATTCCCGTGGTGGACAATTCATCGCTCCAGCAAAGAATGCAAGTCTTGTCCTGCAGTTATTACAATATTTAATTCATGTTGATCATCTTATATATGTATATGTCTAGTGATAAATAAGGGCAACTTATTAGTTTCATGTTCCATTGTTTGATATTAACTTTCTACACCTCATTTAATCGCTTGAATTTTTTAGTACTTGATTCCTTTTTACTTGATCAAGTTGTTAAATTTGTGGATGATATGGTAAATAAGTAGTGGAAGGATAGTTTATAAGCGACTAGACTTTTTGCCTGGAAGTTAGGCGAGTTCTGCTATATATTATAATTGGGCTAATGAACTACATACACAATTGCCTAAAGTTTAATGGTGTTCAATTATAATAACAACAAATTGCGTAATTAATGTATGTCCACTTTCGCTTGACAATTAAACCTAATATAATTAAACAAAGCTGGTAGTGTTCTTAGCTCAATCGGAGTGTGTATATATGTGTGTGTGTGTGTGTGTGTGTGTGTGTGTGTGTGTGTGTATTTTACGAGTTTAGCAATTGGTTAACCGGGCATGTTAACAAAAAAATATTTTCACAAGTTTTAGAACTAATAAATATCAATAGAATACTGTTCCGTAAAACAAATTTCAGTATTTCGAATCAAATGTAACTGTAATTTCTAAATATTTTGACGACCAGACTAGTAGTGCATCAAGTGTAAACAATAACGAAAAGAATATATATATATATATATATATATATAGCATATACATGCATGCAATCCATAATTAATTACCTCTTTGATGAAAGAAGATTAGGAGGATCCTGTTGATCTCTAGGCCAAATTTGAGGCATACTAGCATCCTTGTGCGGAACATACGCATGTATGGCATAGCTAGCAGTGCATACCACTTGAATGGCATTAAACTTGACATGACTGGCTAGAATCGTCGCCGACCGTCCGACTGAATGACAAGCCACGTAGAAATGGTCGGCCCCACCTGTTCTGTTCCAATAAGGATACTTGCGACTAACATTCCACACGTAATCCCTAACGAAAAATGGGATTCCTTCCACGCTAATGTCTGGACTGTTCCTTAATCTCGTGATCGAAAACGGAAGGTAGAAAAGATCTGCCTCGTTTGGATCATCTGTGACAAATCGGCTTTTCGGAAGCACTTTGTTGAAGTAATGCTCGCTCGCGAAATTACCCGCTGGCTCGTATTCAACTGGAGATAGTAACTTTGCAAAGGGTTCGTCTTGATCATGTGGATAGATGTATATTTTCAATCTCCCTTTCATTTCCTTGTAGTCCTCCAAAAATATATTTCCATCGTGGTATACCTCGTTGCTATAATTTGAACTTCGACCTCCTGATCAACAATAAAAATAGCCCAATATTATTGTTGTTTTCAGATCGTATACTATTAATGTTTTTTTTTTTTTTTTGAAAAATGTATACTACTCATGTTACACTATCGGACTCTTATAACCTTTTTCTTTGGTCTAATTATAACGATTTGGTAAGTGAGATTCAATTCTTGAATTAATGTTGGTAACAAGATATGTGAAATGTTGTGTATAGCATTTGTTAACGACGTAAATTGTTGCCAAAAGTACTGGAAAAAGAATAAAAACGGTTTAAGAGTTAAAGCTTATTATCAAAGTTATAAACACGATTTATTCTGTCCACTTAAGCTTGTTAAAACTGTCCGTAAATATAAAATGTGTAAACAGTTAATTCGATAATAAAAGTATCGTCACGGTGAATATAATTAGGATCAAAGTTGGTTTTAATAAACTTACAAAGAGTTATGCAATATAGAAGATTCTAACAAAATTAAAGCCTTGCTATTTTTACAATTAAGTCACAATTTATTCTCACAAAAATTTAAATTAAACTTTTTTATTATAATATTTTTTTCTCACATACAAAATTTAAATTCTTAATTTGAGTTGTGAAACAAATATACCTTAAAACAATGTCGACAGTATTTGTAAGAGGAAGGGTAAATGTATATATATTTAGGCCACATAGAAATGCATGTAATCATTAAAAAGTAAGGAGAAACACAAGAAAAAAAAAAAAATGCATGAATGGAAAATTAACGAACAATTAATCAATTTTTAGTACCAGGATTGTTAATATTGCTGGATCTGGGCTTGACAAAATTTTCCGTCAGAAGCCTTGAAGTGGAGAGGTTCTCAAAGAAAGATGCCAAAGACATGATGAGGACGAAGAAAACAATCCAATTTAAGGCCATCCAGTTTAACTTGGAAGATTTGACTTCCATCTTAGACAAATAAAAAATCTCCTGTAGAATAATATTTTTATATACTAATTTGATATCTATTCCAAGGAGATTTCCCAAGAAAAATAATAAAAAATGATGGGAAGACAAAAGGAATATGGATTTGATTTAAGAGATTGCAAGGCAACGTCTAGTGGAGTTTGCAAGGGAACAAGTTGGGAGATTTTTTTTGTGGCCAAAGAAACCTGTTTTTAACTAGGAGAACAAAAGGTAATCTCTTTGTTTTTGAAATACTATTAACGTGTTTAAGAAGTTATTTCATGATTGACGTTTAGAGAATAAACGTGCTTGGAAGGTTATTTTCATGGATGGGGACTTTTTTTTTGTAAAAATAAACATGTTCCAAAATTACTTTCAAGAATAGACTGCAATTATTTCATGATAAAAATTTTCAGTTCTATAATGCTTTTTGAAAATAAACGTGCTTGGAATGATATTTTCATGGATGGTAAGACTTTTCTTCTTCGCACATGATAGGCATTCTCGTAATGTCACCTCTAATCCAAAAGAGTTAGGCGTCCTTAAAGCTCTTATATATATTGTTGTTGTGAAAAGGGTTAATTTAACTAATGATCCCAGAGATTTATCTCAATCTCACTTTGGTCTTTGACTTTTTAAACGTCCGTAGTTAGTCTTTGAGGTTTTATTTTGTTTCGGTTTCGGTCATTATGTTAATTATGCATTAAAATTTGATGGATTATGTGTAAATTAAGGACTAATATTAGAAAGGTATAGGGTGCGTTTGGAATTGATTTTTGCTTGTTTTTAAAAAATTTCTGCACGTCTTTTGAGGTACGGAAATGAAAATGGTCAGCAAACTATGTTTGTTTAGCAAATGTTTTGAAAATGAAAACAAAACAAAAACAAAAAACAGTGAGAATGGTTTTTTTTATTATACTCAAAACAATCTCTTAAAAGCCAACCAAACGTAATTTTAGAATTGGTTCTAAAACTATTCTCAAAATAATCTCAATTTTACTTTTGTATTGAAAATAAAATCATTTTGAAAACGTTACCAAACGGGCTCATAGAGTTTTGAGACTATTTGTGGAAATTAACTTTTATTTTATATCAATTTGGTCTTTAAACTTTATATGTTTTCAATTTTAATTCTTAATTTTGACATATTCCATCCAGTATATAATACTTAACAGAAAAACTGAAACTAAATTAGAATAAAACCTTATTGATCAATAACTATAAAACATTTTAAAAGTCAGATACTAAAATAAATCTTAGAGATCAATCGTAAGAATAACCTTGTAAAATGCATCAAATATTGTATCTGCTCCATGCAATGCGGCAAGCTATAATCTTATCCCAAACCAATTCTCTTTTGCAACTCTATTTGGTCCCTAGCCCACAAATACATTGAGTCCTAGAGCCTACCCTTTGTGCAAAGAAAATTCTTATGAAATGAGAATTAAACGATTAATCAGTATCCATTGGTATACTTTGTAAATTCATATTATATATATAAACCAAGTATTGATCATCAAATTCCAAAAGTTCACATTACATATAAACTCTCATAATTACAAATTGATTAATTTTACGACCTACTTCATCTATAAAAATACACTAAAATACTTATCGACGGATTGAAATTGACAGAAATTTAAGTTTGTATAATAAGATCCGCTTTAATACTATATTTACCCGGTGTGTGATGTTGATACTATATATATGATTGCAGATTTTTTTTTTCTTTATTTGAAATAAATATGATTGGAGAATTGACGAATAAGATATAGCAACAAGAGGACGAGTTGGTATTTAAATGATGAAGAACTGAGGAAGAAAATGAGAAATTAAGGGGGGAATTAAGAGAGAAATTAAGATGAAGAAATGAGAAAGAAAGATGAGTAATTGCGGAAGAATGTTGAGTGCATTGCAACCTTATGAATAATTGTAAATATATGTAATTCATCAGTTTGTATTTTGAGTATTCATGCCTTCATGGAGTGTACATATGTAATGTGTTATTTAAAGCGACACTTTCTTGCCTTTTTGTGGCCCACCGAATTTATGCGATTATTATTTTGCTCTCACTTATTTATAATTTTTCTATATTTATTTATTTTCTCAAATATACTTATTCTGAAGTAATATATTTTTTTAGGTGCTCTTTTTTTAAAAAATAAAAGGCACTTTTTTTTTTGCGCTTATAATTTACGTTTAGAAAAACTAATAAACAAGTTTAAATCCTTTACTAGTAAAACTTTATTCGGTTTAATAATAAATAAACGATTATATCTAAACAAAGCATTGGAATGTGTATGTACATCGGAAATGACTTACATATAGTACAAAATAAAACTTTTTTAGTAAATAAGGGTAATTTACACAAACGATTTCTAATTTTTTTTAAAAGTGATAATTTAATTATTAATCTTTTTTTAGATAAAACAACTCTAACTTTTTTAAATAAGTATAATTTAATTCTTTCGTTAAATTTTTAACAGTACAAGTCATGTGCACTACACATAATCTCATAATAAAAGTTATTTTAATAAACTGAATTATTTCTTTTTCGACAAAAATAAAAAGAAAAATTCTAAAAAAAAATCTAAAAAGAACCGCACAAATCTAAAAAAAAAAAAAAAACCCGTGAAAATCTCTCTCCTCCGCGACTCTCTCTCTCTTCCATGACTCTATATCCGCCATGACCCCCGGCCACTCTCTCTCTCCCCTCCGCGATCCCCTGGACCACTCTCTTCCCACGACTCTATCTTCTCCGCGAACCAGATCCATGACCTGCGAAGACTAGGTCTGAATGAGGCTTAGAATTGTTGCGATCTAAGCCTGCGGCGAGAAAGCACCAGTTTGGTCTGGTCTTTGGCAGTAAAAAGGTGGGTTTTGCTTCTTCTTCCAAAGCCCCCTTGGTTTGTTTCATTTTTAGGAGGTGTATGAAAAGAAAGAGAAAGAAAAAAGGAAAATCTTTGGTGGGTTTTTATGTGAGCAATTATGTATGTAACTTTGAAATTTGAAGTTGTTCTGATTTTTTTTTTTTTTTTTGTATAGGAAACATTGTTTCTCTTTGGGAGATGTCTTCGTGTTGTTCTCCTTCATCTTAGTTGTCACCGGAGCCGGTGGTGAGAATGATGAATAGGAGAGAGGAGATGGCGAGGAGGAGGCCGTCAAATTTCGGGGAACATGGGCAAAACCGTGATGCCCAGTCGAGTTTCGATCAGCGACGACGTGATGAACTTCACCAGGTGCTGGTTTAGGATGATGCCGGTGTGCGACAATGCCTGCGGGCTAGCCAGGCGGTACAGGGAGAGTAATTCATTGGTTAAATCAATTTGAGGGCAATTTTGTCTTTCCAACGTAAAAAGGGGTCGCATGAGGCGTCACATACTTATCCCGTTAGTTTTTTTTAACAAATCTTGATGGTAAGGACTAGATTACACCTATTTAAATAGGTTTGCGGTCATTTTTTCAAAAAAAAAATAAAAAAATAAAAACTAAACTCTTTCCTTTTAAAAAAAATTATGGAGCATTTGTGCAAATTAACCATCAAATAATGAATCAACAATTATTTTCTCTCTTTCCCATCATATCAAATGCCTTCTGAGGAAATTTTTATTACATTTTATTCACCCTCTTCTTATTTAATTATGCTAGGAATTCTTACTTAATTATAACTTATCAGTGCATATTTGTTTCCATTCCTATACCAAACATAAGTGGAGAAGAAAGTTTCTTACTTTCTTTTTTTTTTTTTTTTTTTTTTGGTCTTTTCTCTTCTATGGTCTCCCATCACTTTTATGAGAGAAATTTCTCTCATCATAATTGTTGAAAGATTAGTGTAAGCAGTTGAATGATTGACGTAATTCTCCTGTATTGAGTCGTATCAGTTACTATTTTAAGAACTATAAGTCGTTTTTAAATATATGACAATAAACGACTGTCATACACAAATGTCATGTATTACCAGATGTGTCTATCAAAAAAAGAACATGACAAATGTATTCCTTCACGATAATATTTTTCAACATTAAAAAAGACAATCGGTTACAATAAAATGATTTATATTAACAATAAACGACAATCGTTTATTGATGTGCATTTTAATATTATTCATATAATTAATTATGACATATGTGCATGATAGTTGTTTTTTGCTATATGTTAAAAAATGACCTATGGTTTCTAAAATGGTAACTGTCACGATTCAATACAAGAAAATTACAATAGTCTTTCAGCCGGTTACGATGGCTTATGGGCCAATTACGATGGCACATGACAGACAAGTCTCCCATTTTGAAACTGGGGGACTGTACACAAACCCTTCTTTTTAAAAGAACAAGAGGAGACAAAAATCTTTTTCTTTTTCTTTTTTATTGGGATAAAAGAGATTTTATTTTATTTTATTATTATTATTTTTTTTTTTTTTTGCAGACATCCTCTTAACTTTATAAATTTGGCAATTTAGTCCATGTTATTCTTTCCCTAGTGTTGACGGTAGAATTTCGCCAACAATAAACCAGCCAGGATACCTCTGGTCACCCTTTGGTTTACCGGCCGGTTATTGAGTTTCTATGTGTAATTAGTGTTTTCTTTTGCTGAGCATAAAAACACAAGAGAAATTTTATAGTGGTTCACTCTATAAAATCAGAGCTACATCCACTGTGATTCGTATTTCTTTTGAGAGAGTTTACAATTTACAGAAGTTGTATAAGTAAGTTCTCTTTTCTCTCATTCACCGGTCCCCCCTCCATTGGGGATTGTTCTCCTTATATAGCCGAATATTGCCTTCACAAGGGGTTTTCCTCTGTAGGCCTCAGGCACTCGAGTGCTTCTCCTTTTTAGGCCCAGTAGCCCACTAATCAGCACTGTTCACTCTTCTGATTTAGTCTTCGATTACGGCTCTGTGAATCTCCGTAATGCTTTTGTGTCCCCTGTGGCGGTTTGTAATCTTGTCATTAATGCTGTCTGTAGTCTTCTTCTTTTGCACGCAACCAACCATGCCTCGACGGGAAGATCCTCGCGTCGCCAACACCGCCTGAGCCTCTTTTGTCCTCTTTGAGCGTCCTTTCTGCAGTCGAGGAACCTTAGCACCTTAATTTGGACCTTTTGGTTCCGTCGACGCCACATGGGGTCATCACTTCGGTTTGGACATTGGCTTTGGGCTCGTCGGCTGGTTTTGAGATATCGAAGCGTCGAGGGTTATGCATTGGGCAGGGAGCGTATGTCGCCACGTGTCGTGATTTTGGTGGTCCACGTGTTTTGTCACATTTTCCCACACAACACCTAGCAATTGACGCCTTCAACTTATAAATCTTTACAATTAAAGTCCAATTGAAAATGTCATCTGCTTTTTTGACAAATCGGATCACATAACGCCCACACGAGAATCTGTTGAGGGTAATGAATGTCATTTCTCATTCTATTTGTTCGGTAATGATGTCAAAGTCATCTAATGTATAATAATACATTCAGTTGTGATAAACAACTGTTAATTTTCAAGGGTCATTGTCATCAACAAATGCTCAAATTGTGAGAAATGACATTCATTGTCATCAACAAATGTTCACGTATGTGACACATGTTCAGAATCGTAAAAATAGAAAAAAATACATTGTTTTCAATTGGTCCTTATTGCAAAGATTTTTTAAGTTAAAAGGACTCGCTGCCAAGAAAAAAAGAATGGGGAGTAAGTTGCCAAATCCGAAAAATTGAGGGAGTGTTTGTAAAAAAATCTATAAAAAAGGAGACGAAAGTTGAGAAGTCTTTGAGTTATAGGCTGTGTTTGGTTCCCATTTAAATTGTGATGATTTGGTTTGAATTGTAGAATTTGAATTGCATTGATTTGAACTTGCATTTAAACTAGTGTTTAGATATATAAATAAATTGTAATTTAAATTGAGAATACAATTTGAATTATGTTTGGATAGAGTGCTAAAAACTGTTATTAGAATTTTGTAATAAATCTTATAAAATCTCATCATAAAAGACATTTTAATATGCAACATGGATGTGCATTTATTCATCATTTCATTACGAATACACAGAAAAATAATTATGTCAATTAAAATTAAAATAAAAAAATTATGACATTTTTAAATGTAAAATTAAAGAGAGAAAAAGTAGAAAGAAATCGTTTTCACTGAAAACTAGCATTAGAATTGTTGAATTTAAGGGGATTGGGTTAATGATTTGAATGATCTTCATCTAATTCTATAACAAAAATGACAACCATTACGATTGAATTTTTGGTTCTGAACCAAACAGGGCAATTCTTTTAAAAAAATAAAAATAAAAATAAAAATTTGTCCTTTTTTAGAGGAGATAAAAATTTGTCTTTATCATATGTTTATTAGAGCCACTTGTTCCGATAATAGCAGGCATTATTTATTATTAATTTTTTTTAGAATAATAAAAACAAGCATTGACGTCACTGACCTCGTTATTATCTTCAAAAGACGACTTTATAAATAAAAAATACGGGAGAGACTACGTACGGTACGTAGTCCTACGTAGTCCTTTTGACGTTACCCTTTTTTTAAGCCGTCGGATTAGATTGTGTGGTTTTAATTTGAGTTGTTCAACACATCTAGCCTGCAGTCATCCACACCAAATAACATCACAAAATCAATCTGACTTTGCAACTCCGTTTCTCTCTCCTTGCACCTCCGATGCTCGAAATAGGCATCTCCTCCATTTTCTCGAGCGTCCTCTGCAACTTGCGACGAGATTCAAACGCCATAAAAAAAAATAAAAAAAAAATCTTCAGAGCAAGACTTTCCCTTCAACGTTCCATCTCCCATCAAATTATATGAGGAACAAAAATTTTTGGACTAGAAATTATAATAACAAAAAACAGTGAAGAAAGTCATATTTACATGCAGTAAAAAGGATTTTAGCTGATCTACAAAATTGATTTCCAATTCCTACTCACACATAAATCCACATAATTTCTTCAAAACAAGTGCACCCATTACAAATTTCTCAACCTGGGTTCAGATTAAAAAAAAAAAATTTCATCCTGGGTTTCTCTCAATAACACAAACCCAAAAGCACATTTCAATTTCAGATCTTGAAGAAAACGATTTGTCCTCTCCTTCCTCGTCCCACGAGCCGAATCGACAAGTCTTCCCTCCGACAGCGCACAACCCCGTTCTTCTTTTGACGGCGGCGTGAACCCAACCGCTTTGGTGGCGCGAACCCACCTTCCAACGGTGGCGATGCGATCTCCTACTCCCCTATCGGCACGAGCTTTCCGCCGCCATCCCCAAATCTCTCTTCTTCATGTGTTTTTTGGTTTCAATACAAACCTTTTCAACCAAAAACAATATCCACACCGACAGAGGAGAGGCAAAAATTTCGGAAAAAAAAAAAAAAAACAGAGAGATGTCATCGACTATTTACAAAGTTGATTTAAGCCATCTCCAGCAACTTAGGCGGTCTAGGCTGGAGATTGGAAAAAAACAAAACAAAAAATTCCTCTTCAAAGCTTCAAAAGAGATTTCCTGAAGAGGAAATTAAAAAAATAAAAAAAAAAAAAAAAATAAAAAAATAAAAAAAATAAAGATATTAAGGAAACTAGTATGGGCCCCAGTGTCAATTTTGAGTTAGAGAAACAGATATTCTAGCTTTTTCCAAAAAATAAATAATCCAACAAAAAATAAAATACAAAAAAAAAAAAAAAATATACCAAACTTGCCGTGTCAACCGAGAGTTTGACAACTCATTTCTACACGCGCCATGCTTTCATTGGCTAAAACTGTGTTGACGTAACTGAATCACATATCTCCTTATCATATAAATGGAGCCCCAAACGCAACCCTAATTCCTCATTTTCATAGTACGCAAGTTTATTTTGGTTGTGAATCAAACGAATCCAAGCAAAAAAATTCTTCAAGGTAACGAATTTTTCTCTATTTTCGCTCTTTTCTTGATTGTATGCTTTCTTTCTTTTCGTTCGGTGAAAAATTTAGGTATAAGAAGCGAAATTGTGCTCTGTTTGATCATCTTTTCGTTTCTGTTTGATCGAACTTGCCGATTAGGATCTTTTGCTTTATTCTAATGATTCTAAAGCTGCAGATCTGATAATTCTTATGGGAAATTTAACTCGTGTGTACGAGATTTTCTTTTCTGACACTTGATATGGAATTTTAAAATTTAAGTCGTTTTGATATTTTTTTTTTGTCGATTCCTGTTGATCTGACCTTTTCCTTCAGCAAAAGAATGAATCTTTGATTTTTGTTTGGTCGAGTTATTTATTCTTTTTTGCTGCAATTATGATCATGTCGAAGTTTGGTCGAGTTATTTTGGTCGAGTTAATGGATCTTTGATTTTCTTTCTTTCTTTTTTTTTTATCTGACCTTTTTCCGGCAGCGAAAAAATGAATCGATGGTTTAATATTGTAGTTTCGTTGATATATTTTTGGTACGCATTTTTAAATATATATATATATATATATATATATATATATATATATCTGAAGGTTGTTTTCTTGAAACGATAGAATCTTATCTGATTGACGATACTATTTGGTTTTGATTTGATTTCGTTGATGCTGTGTGGGACTTTTGGGAAAAGAATATACAATTTGTTTACTGATTAACCAATTCTATGTCGAAAATATAGGGGGATTTGATGCCGTTTTATAATAACCAATTAAACTGATAAAATTCCTTTTGAAAATAAATTGATCGTAAATCTTTCTTTTATGTGTTTTTTGTTTTTTTTTTTTTTTTTTTTTTTTTTGTGTGAATTTCTTGGTAGATTTTGGTTATAATTTTTTTTCATTATTATTTATCATTGATTGATGGAAATTCTTCATTTTTTTTTTTGGCTAAATTTCCGGGTAGGCTTTTGTTCTAAGTTATGTTATCATTCATTATTGATAGATGCAAATCTTCGTGAAAACCCTCACTGGAAAGACCATCACTCTCGAGGTCGAGAGCTCAGACACCATTGACAACGTCAAAGCTAAAATCCAGGACAAGGAGGGAATCCCCCCGGATCAACAAAGGTTGATCTTCGCTGGAAAGCAGCTTGAGGACGGCCGTACTCTTGCTGACTACAACATCCAAAAAGAGTCTACCCTCCACTTGGTCCTCCGTCTCCGTGGCGGTATGCAGATCTTCGTAAAGACCCTCACTGGAAAGACCATAACCCTCGAGGTTGAAAGCTCTGACACAATTGACAATGTCAAGGCTAAGATCCAGGACAAGGAAGGAATCCCACCGGACCAGCAGAGGCTGATCTTTGCGGGAAAGCAGCTGGAGGACGGCCGCACTCTGGCCGACTACAACATCCAAAAGGAATCGACTCTCCACCTGGTCCTCCGTCTCCGTGGTGGCATGCAAATCTTTGTCAAGACACTCACTGGAAAGACTATAACCCTTGAGGTCGAAAGTTCCGATACGATTGACAATGTCAAGGCTAAGATCCAAGACAAGGAAGGCATCCCGCCAGACCAGCAGAGGCTCATTTTCGCTGGAAAGCAGCTTGAGGACGGAAGGACTCTTGCAGATTATAACATCCAGAAGGAGTCAACCCTCCACTTGGTCCTTCGTCTCCGTGGTGGCATGCAGATTTTTGTTAAGACCCTTACGGGAAAGACCATCACCCTGGAAGTTGAAAGCTCCGACACGATTGACAATGTAAAGGCCAAGATTCAGGATAAGGAGGGCATCCCACCAGACCAGCAGAGGCTCATCTTTGCGGGGAAGCAGCTTGAGGATGGAAGGACCCTTGCTGACTACAACATTCAAAAGGAGTCCACCCTCCACTTGGTCCTCCGTCTCCGTGGTGGAATGCAGATTTTTGTCAAGACCCTTACAGGAAAGACCATCACCCTTGAAGTGGAGAGCTCAGACACGATTGATAATGTGAAGGCAAAGATTCAAGACAAGGAGGGCATCCCACCAGACCAGCAGAGGCTGATTTTCGCAGGGAAGCAGCTTGAGGATGGTAGGACCCTTGCTGATTACAACATTCAAAAGGAGTCCACCCTTCACCTTGTCCTTCGTCTCCGTGGTGGAATGCAGATTTTCGTTAAGACCCTTACAGGGAAGACCGTCACCCTCGAAGTGGAGAGCTCGGACACAATTGATAATGTGAAGGCAAAGATTCAAGACAAGGAGGGCATTCCCCCAGATCAGCAGAGGCTGATTTTCGCCGGGAAGCAACTCGAAGATGGTAGGACCCTCGCAGATTACAACATCCAGAAGGAATCAACCCTTCACCTTGTGCTGCGTCTGAGGGGTGGCATGCAGATATTTGTCAAGACCTTGACTGGGAAGACCATCACTTTGGAGGTCGAGAGCTCAGACACTATTGATAATGTCAAGGCGAAGATTCAGGACAAGGAGGGCATCCCGCCTGACCAGCAGAGGCTGATCTTTGCAGGGAAGCAGCTGGACGATGGAAGGACTTTGGCTGATTACAACATTCAGAAGGAGTCCACCCTTCACCTTGTTCTCCGTCTCCGTGGTGGCTTTTAAGTGACTTCCTTTTGGGATGTTTGTGTATATGGCTTTGTGGTTGTGTTTCTGGTCCTTAAGAAATATAAGTATAATGTGTGAACTCGGTTTCTCGTGGTTTTAGTTTTTGCCCTTATGAGGCCCGTGATTGAGCTGGTGTTATTTCCCCCTTCAATCGAAGGTTAGTATTTTCTTTCGGTGTTATTTCTTTTGGTGCAGGTGGGTACTAATATCGATCATGGCTCTTAGAAGGTTTAAGCCATTATATATGATTATATATGATGGCTAACTGGCTTAAGTTTCTGCTTTCTGTTTGCATAATACGTGATCTATTATCAATATTGACCATTAAAAATGGCAAGTTCGATTAGTAGACATGACCTTGGTGCTTTTCACTTTGGATTAAATTCAATTAGGAAGTCAAAACATTTTGAAATTTTGAAACGTTTTACTTTATTGTGAGATAAAAAAAAAAAAAAAAAAAGAAAGAATACAAATTCAGTTTGTCCTGAAGAGAGCTTTTTACTTTTAGTAAGAAATTTGGGAATAAATTTACTAAAGCAGGACTAGTTCAGATCTTAGGCTGCTTAACTCCCTGCTGTTATCTACGCAGAGCCTTGGAGTTCTGCTTAGGTTCTGTTTTGTGAATCAAGTCTCTTTTAAGGTCTTATTTGTTTTGCTTATTCGAGTTGAGTATTTAAATTAAAAAATAAATTTATGTGAGAAAAAAATATTAAATGTAAATTTTTTATGAGAAAAAATACCGGTAAAAACTTGGGTTGTGATTCAAAATAAGCTAAATGAACAGGGAATCTCGCAAGTACTGAAATTCTTGAGTAAATCATCCCTCGAGAAAATGAACTGGGGGAGGATTTACCCAACTGAGGGAATCCAGAGAAAATCGAGGGGGATTAAGTCCACAGAGACAACCCCCTCAGAATTAGAAAAGGATGGCCAATATGCGACATTGTAGGCGGCAAAATTAGAACTAAACTACCACTATTTATTGGATACTAGTGTTGATTATAAGGCTTGTCCAGTGGATTTAAATTTTTAATTAATTTTTAATTCGAATTAAGATGTGAATTTATGTAAAAAAATTTTAATTATAATAAAAAGAGTTATATTTAATTTTTTTGAGAATTTTTAACTGTAATAAAATTAGAATTAAAAATTTAAATTAATAAAATAAATGTGAACTTAAATATGCAACTGTCAGATTTTGAAGCTTTTTTCATGGTACACCTACAGTAGGGGCCAGACTTTTCATATGTTTGAACGCTAGAATCTAGATACAGAAGTATGAACTGAAGTTCACAAAATGGTAAAATTCGCAATATCTTGTTCTCTTCATTCCTTGCAAAGTTTGTCATTTGTGAAATTCCATTTGTGTGGCTATTACTTAGTTGGGCTTCCTTTTCCTGCTTTGAGAATTTTGTGGCTATTACTCTTTATTCTCTGGTATAAAATGCTCCACAAAGCTCCACTTATCCTTTTGGTTCGAGAAAAACCTGGCAGCAACGTTGATAAAAACAGAGAAATTCTTCAAGCCCATAAAGATGACTATCACATAAAGGTTACATTTTGACATTCATACGCTGAAAATTCTCCCTCAAATGTTGGGTTGAAATGCAAAAACCCTTGGCATTTTATCAATGTTATTAGAAATACCGTGATTTTATCATTGTTACGAGACTAGTGTTTTCTTCAGAAAAGATACCAAGCTTGTTGGCCTATTTTTCCATGCTCAAAATTAGTTGTATGAGTTCATATTTATTGTCTCTATTTTCCTATTTCATTCACTTTTCTTTCCCTATTTATTTATCATGTTCCGTAAATTTAAAAACCTGACTATATAAATAAGAATTAAATATTTAATATATTTAAAATAATAAGTAAGCTATCAAAATTTAATATAAAGGCAATTACAAGAAAGAAGAAGACGACAACGACAATAATAATAATAATAATAATAATAATAATAATAATAATAATAATAATAATAAATAATAATAAGACAGTAGAATTGAAACATGGGTTTACTTGACAAGTGTTGATTAGGACTGTTCATAAATCCGAACAACCAGCAAATCTAACCCACCCCGTCCCAACTCAAGCTGGAAAAAAATAACTCGCAGCATTATTTTTAAATTTCCAGCCCATTATACCTCTGGCTCAAAGTGTTTGACACGGATTGCGGGTTTGGCCCATAACAACCCGCAATCCCCAACCCAACCCGCACAACATAACCTCAAGCTTTCAGTCCAAGCCCAACCTGCCCAAGTTCTACCATAGGCTCACTGACATTAGGTAAGACAATAATTTGTATGTATTTTAATTTATTTTATTATATGAACTCTAAACTATTCAAATTATTACTTAAGCTATTTTCATTTCTCTTGTAGATAACTTAACTTCATGTCCTACTACAACCATTGAGGAGCTTATGAGTGTCGATTGATAAAGATGGTTGATGTTGTAATGCTTGCTTTGGATTGATTTGAATTAAGATTTAAGCCTCTAGTTTGCTTTGCTTAAGCTATTTGTTTTATGTTAAGATTAATATATAAGTGTAGACTAATTTATGTTTGCTTTGTATTTGATGTTGGATGGACTATTTTGTTTCATGTTTGATGTTAGATGGACTGATAAAGATGATTGCTATTTCTATTTAATGATGAAATTTGAATATTATATTGAACTTTAAGTCTTTGATTTTTTGAATGTTGAAACCGACCATCCAACCCACCCCGTACCGCCCCAATCCTATCCGAACATCGTTGGGTTGTAAAATTTTTCTAACATCCTTAGGGCCAAATATGTGCAACTCGCATCTTTTGGGGCGAGAAAAAAAAAAGTCATATCCCACACCAATCCAATCTATGAACAGTCCTAGTGTTGATTGAAATTATTGTCTGCTATGTCAACCATTCATACGCCCGCCACTCGATTTCGACTACGCTGGAGTACTACCGTGTAACCAAAGAGCAATAATTGTATATCCATGAATAGAATACTATTTCATCTGCATCCAATGAACCCCACCAAAAACTAAAAAAAATAAAAAAATAAAAAAATAAAACCACACACACACACACACACACAACAACATATCAAACAAAAGTCAGGATAGGAGTGAATCTTGTGGCTGTTTGTTCTTCGATTAGTCAATTTCATCATGTACACATCCCAAAACAAAGCACTCAACCTTTTAGTTACATCAAATAATTCATCACACCAATGATTCATGGGCAAGAGATCATATTTCATCAACATCAACTTTAAAATTCCATTTATATTTACATTTCTGCTAAAAGAAAATAGGATTATGATCAACTTATAAGCAATTAATTTTTTCCCCCTCAAGCCAAAAGCGAACCTCCGAAGAAAATAATACAAATTTTGTAAGTAATTAGTAGGCTCGTGTTGTCAAAGAAAACATATGCTGTGAAATGTCAGAAACAATGGAACAAAAAAGAGAGAAACGTAACCGCGTTCAAAGAGTCACTTTCTACGAACAACGTTATAGAGATGTTTTACCGACCACGTCTTTCATTAATCAAAAACATTGTTTAAAGATAAATACAAAGACTTTACAGAGTAAGGGCCACGTCTTTGTGTGTGTCCCAAGTGAAAACGCATATTATCCCCCACAGAAATCAATTTCAAGCACATTGATAGACCATCTCACCTAATTACCGATTTAAAAGAGATTTCTTCATATCTAGCTCTCCAACACTGGAAACTTCCTGAATGCAAACAATTTTCTTGTTGGCTTATCCTATAAGCTTGTCTTTTACCTTGCCAGGAAATATCCGAAATTCATTTATTTATCACATCAAGTATATAATTATTAAACATTCTTATCTGTCCCATTTAACTCATTTAACTCGCTAACGGGATAATTTTTTATTGACTGAAATACCTACTTTTTTTTTTTTTTTAAGAACCGAGATTCACAGACACAGATCAAATTTAGAGAGGTAGGTTTTGAGTAAGAATAATATTACGTGGCATTGTCCAAAATTATTGTGTACTTGGCCTAGGAAGAGAATACAAAAACCGTGGTTAGAACGTAGTAACATGTGTAATATAAGAACAAATGTATCCTATTTGTTCAAATCTGAGGCCGCATAGTCACACTCAGGCCTTTCATAGGATATATGCCTTACCACAAATGACAAAGGCAATAATATATATCAACTACCTGTCAACTATTGGTTGAAACCATGTGAGCTCCTACCCAACTACCATTCTCTTCTTCTTTTTTATCGCCGTCTTTAAATATTCTCTCAACAGTATCTTTACCAAAGCGTTTATACATATATATATATATACACATTATATTTTATATATCCTTTAGATGTATAGATAAGATACTTACAGTACTTCGTCTGCATCTAACAGCAATCGCCCCCAATTGGTTCTTCACTAAAGAATTTGTTCTATATGGCTAAATCCGAACACTCTTCTTCAGACGACAATTTCGCATTCTCTCAAGGTGCTTAATTTACGCAGTTCTTATTTATCTTCTCTTTCCAAAAAAGTTAAAAGCCTTTTCCTTTAATGAGTTCAATTATGATATGTGGGGGCTATTGAATACTACTTTTGCTTGTTTTCCTCCAATTGGAAGTCATTATTTCTGTATGGTTTTGTTCCCATTTAAACCGTTCTGCTTTTTGCTCATTGCATTTAAAAAAGTTCAGTATAACCAGGATTATTTGTACTTGTGCATCTTTCTAAATAGCATGCTTTTGAAAGAGTAGAGACCAACTTATTGCATATTTTAGCATCCTTTGTTGTTGTTGTTGTTTTTTTTTTTTTTTTTTTTTTTTTTTTTTTTTTTGATTTGGGTCATCTGTACCTAACCAGAGGAAACCAGTGAGGAATCAAAGCTTGAACTTGAATTCTCCGAAGACGAGGAAACACTGATCATCAGGATGTATAATCTGGTTGGAGAGAGGTTAGTTTCTTCTCATTCTTTGCTAATCCCTCTTAATTAATCTCTTATGAGCCTTAACAAAACGAACAATCTTGTGCAGGTGGTCTCTAATTGCTGGGAGAATCCCGGGAAGAACCGCGGAGGAAATCGAAAAGTATTGGATGTCTAGGTACTCAACAAGTGAATGAGACGCCGCATTTGGTTTAGGAGCAGAAATTTCTTTAGACAAAATTAGGAAAAAAGATTATCCATCTGTTAAACCAATTTCATCTTCATGTCCCTGTACTTGCCAATGATGATGTTCTATATTTTAGGACAATGTTTGATGTTTGGGCTTAAATTCAATGTTGATGTACTTGTTACCAATGTTACTGAAGTAGAATTTACTAATGTACGCTTGGCAAGTTATTTATCTGTGTTTAAATCTGATACTCCTAGTTTATAAAGCAAAATATTGAGACAGGATGATCTCAGGCTTTGACCATACCATTTGGTTTTATGGGCAGCAAAAGGGCAGATAAGATAATAGGACAATATGAATATGAGTCATCTGTGCAAGACAAATCAACATAAGAAGGGAAAATGTTGAAACGGGTCAAATCTTCTTTCTTTGTGTTCCGGATAAAGATATGGAGGGCTCGAACTTGATTAGTTTCCTTTCCTGTGTTTATTTTATTTTTCTTGGCTCGATTTTAAGTGACAATCTAGAATGATGAGTTTCCTCTCCTCTACTTATTTATTTCTCTTTGATTAATTATAAGTGACAATCTAGAAACTTGTTGACTATAAGGAATCTGAGAGGAGAATACAGCCACTTCAAAAAAAAACAAAAAGAACGTTGCAAAATTATCGGCTGAGAAGTGGGGCCAATATTACTTGCAGTCTGGATAAAACTACCATGCTCTCCCATATATAAAAGAGAAAAGATATTCAAATTAGCTGTCAAATTTTTACTATCCTAAATGATATCTAATAAATCACATGTTATTTAATAAACTCAAATATCGTGAAAAAGTCAATTAAAAAGAAATTTAAAATTTTTTAAATAATGTATCATAATGCGATTCTTTAGACACGATTTTAAACACTAAAATTGGACATGTGAGTTGAATTCATAAAAAAGATTCTCTCTATTTCTCTAATTTTAATTTGGGGAAAGAAACTGCTTGAAGACATCACTAGTTATCACTAGTTGACCTCAAGGCATGGACTAAATCACAAATTCTAGATTCATAATATCCGTGATTCAAACCTAATAGAAATAGTTTGAACTATAAAAAGAACATAATTAAACCTCATGCTTAAGAATATCCCCTACCAATCCATCCAGAAGGTGGGACACTTTAGGGAAAAGAGAGAACTAAGAAGATACTCAAACGTTGAGCAAAAATAAAAAATAATAATAATAATAATTAAAAAAAATTCCCAACCAACCCATCTAGATGGTGAGACTGTGTCCCCATCAATTTCTAGAAATCAAATTCTCGACTGAAGATTGAATTTTCTCCGGAGATATTCATCCAAGTTTTGCTTGTATTTTTCTTATAAGTCTTATTTTATTTTGGGTGAGAACATGTTCTGCTTTCACATCAAATAGATGATGCCAAAATGAGTAGGCCACTAACCCAAACGCTACAACCAGTGATCACACATCAACAGTAACTACAAAAGATTGCTAACTTAGGCTGAACATTGGTTCAGTTACGCGTACAACACATAAAACTAAAGTAAATGACCAACAGCATAAAATGCAGAGCAAAAGAACAGGTTCCTGAGGCATAAACAAACCAGAATAACTCATATGCAACTTTACAAAAGAAGCCTGGCATCTACGCTTCCGTTCTGTGAAAAACTAATCATAAAGAAAATAAACTGAATCACTGGCGAAATGAAAAGAAAATCTCAAAGTTTGCCGAATGGAAGCAAAAGAAACATTTTGCAAGTATACTGGAGATGCATCGACAGAAAGAAATTTCGTGCCTGAATAGATATAGTTAAACCTATTACCACAGAAATACTTAGGGAGAGGACGAAAATGCGATCTATTATCAAAGAAAGAAACCATCAGATAAGTGTATATGTTCAAAGGTGAATGCGCATAACTGGATTACATATGAGGCATTCCGGTTATGGACAAGGACCAATTATACAGTAAGGACAACGCCCTTAAGAGTTATCAAATCTAATAGAGAATGCCAACAAACATCAGGTATGCGTTATACATTGCTTTGTTTGTAAAACTTCGTATCAAGTACTTGTTTACCACACATCGCACAAACACCTGCAGAGCACCATCGCTGTCAGAATTGCTAGTGTCGAACATAAAATTTCTGAAAAGAAAGAATGACTACTAAGAACACCTAAACAGCATGATGATGTCGTACCTTTGCTGTAAGCACAGGTGTGACAGTATTTAGCATCCTGGTGAACTTGCTGCTTGCAAATTATGCACTTGGTATTTCCATAAGGAGTCCACCTGAAAACAAAGGATACGTCAACAAAGTTTACAAAACAAATAAAAGCAAAGATAAAATGTTGTGTAAGGACTAACTCAACCAATTGACACAGGGAATTTGAGTATTCAGCACACACCGACAAATATTGGCCAACCCAATCAAATACCTATCTAAGTAGTTGGACTTGTAGACATTAGAAGTATTAACCTACCTTCACTTATACTACACAAATCACTAACAAAAATCACACAAAAACCTATCTAAAACCAAAATACTAGAACTTGGAACCTCTGCTTAAACATCTGGCCCGAATCGTCACCATGAAAATAAGATGCAACCCGACATGTTTAGACTTCCTTTAATCTATTCCCATTTATTGTTTTAATTAAAAACTGCCTGATAATTTAGCCATGCATCCACAGATACAGTCCTAGCAGTCATGTAAAGAGTAGCGCAATGAATTGAGACATGGAATTTGAGTCCATTACGGGAAAGATTAACAGATAATTGGCAGACCCATTAAATACCCATCTATTGAAATAATACTTGCATCTTTAATCTACCTTCTTTTACCTCAAAACTTATTTGCAAAAGTCAGAAAACCTGAATTAAAGCCCAAATATATAAATTATTCACTCATCCTATGTTCAGTAACATGTTAACCAAAGAATATTACTAAGGGAAAAACAATCAAGTCCCAATCTTCACCCACGTAAATGAGATTCAATTCAACGAGATTAAACTCGCTTCAGTCTAACATAATAATCTATAGTTTCCATAAAACATAAAATTTTTTCAACATTACTAACAGAAATTCAAGCCGAAGAAAGTTGTAAAAGATTCTAGGCATATATAATCAACTGTAAAACCAAAAAGTTGAATAAAATTAATAAATAAAAAAAAAAGTCGCAACCTTTTCTTCTTGGAGAGAAGCTTGTTCTCGTTGATCTTGCGGCCACCACCATCGGTGGTGTTGCTGGCCCCTTCTTTCCACTTATCTGGAACTATCACCTTTGAAAGCTTCTTCTCACCTGCGTATCATAACAAAGTGAAATTGTAGATGAAATTGATCAAATTAGAACAAGCAAAAGAGAAATTGAGAACAGAAAGATTCGCAATCGAAGAGGAGGAAGAGAAACACTTACACTTCTCGCACACCATTGTCCGTCGTCGTTTGCTCTCTGCGTTTTCCTCTGTAAATCGGAGCCCTAATCAGAACCCTTGACTCGATCTCGATGTTTTACTGGGTCAGAAAAAAAAATGTTCAAAATAGTGGGGTCTTGTTTAAGTATACGACTAATTTGGATGTTTTGCTGGCTTTTTTTAGGGCTTGTTCTATTCAAATTCAACTTTTTTTTTTTTTTTTTGTTAAAAGTATATATATATTTTTTAATATATAACTCAAGTTCTTTGAGTAAATTGAGTTGTGAAACAAATATTTATTTCATTTTTCTGTTGCCTCGCTTTATTTTCCGTTTCGTTTAAGTTCTTTCAAGTCGTTTTAGATTTTATGGTCACTTTTTAATTTCTATGTCGCTTTCTTCTCTTTTCAATCGCTTGCTTGTGTTTCAGTTGTCGTCTTTTTTCGTTTGATTTTTTACGTGTCATTTGATTTTTTGGGCTGGGCCAACTCTAAACCAAAATGTTTAGGATCGGCCAGTACATAATTTTACGGGAGAAAGAGGAAAATAGGCTAAAATTTGAGATGAATTAAAATTAATAGGCTAATAGTTTACATAAGTTAATAAATAGGCTAAATTATTATTTTCGTCCATAACTTGTCTGGTTATGAACCATAACTTGACAAGTTATTATTCATAATTGTCCATAACTTGTCCGGTTATGAATCATAACTTGACAAGTTTATCCATAACTTATCTGATTATGAACCATAACTTGACAAGTTATGGCCTATTAATTTCTATAACTAAAAATTTGCCTACTTCCTTTCTTAAGCTTTTCATATTGGCCTATTTTCTACTATTTCCCTAATTTTATTAGGTATTTTTTAAAAAAATTTAAAATATGATATTTAGATTGGGCCAATCTAATCTTAAAAGAGAGAAAGTCGTCTCAGCCCAGCTCTAAGTCAAAAAAATTTAGGACTAAACCGGACTAGGCTCAGTTCAACAGTGTTAGGTCTCGGACTGGCTTGTTTAGCCCGGTCCAAACTTGCAGCTTTATTATGACCATTTGATTTTAGATTATTTTTATAAATGCCCCCTGAACTATGTATCTTGTTTCAAGTACCCCCTAATTTATCAAAATAGTTCAAAACACCCCGTGATTTATAGAAAATAGATCAAATTGCTCATTCTGTCTACTTCCGTCTATACTACTAACAAAATTGCTAACGTGGCTCATCATTAAGCATTAATCAAATTTTTTTTTAAATTCTAATTAAACCTAAAAAATGATTAAGTATTAAAAAATAATAGTAAAGAAATAAATGACGAACCCCAATCTCAGCCCTCCAAAACTCAAACCTCTAATCCCCAAATCTTCAAACTATTAGAGCCCAATCGGCAATCCCAAAATGTCTCGAGTTCGACTAAATCAACGACATACAAAAGGGCTTCTCCACCCAAACTCCTCAACCAAACAACGACAATGACGATCTCTCATTAGTTGCCTATGCTATAACCCTCGTCTCTTCCGTCGCCTTTCACCCATCGCAGACCTCATCTTAAGGAAGACAAATGGCGGCGAGAATGCAGATGCTCAGGTCTGAGAAATCCTCCTCGACGTCCTTGAAACCCTACAACCTTCAAGATTTGCTCCCACCCATCTTGCAATCCACCTACTGCTATAATGAATTAACATACATCACACCATATCAAGAAGGGTGGGATTTCTTCTCTCCCCAATCTCATTTTGTTCAAGAGTTCCTGGCATCGTAACCTGAGCATTAATGCCATATTCCTGTAAGAATCTGGCAAAAGGTCTGAGATTCCTTCTAGTTTCATCATGCATGCCATAATATTCACCACATGTATCAGAGTTAACTTATTTGATTCTCTTTCCCTTCTGAAGTTCAATATTAGATTTGAAAGCTTTAAAGCTTCTAATGAGTCAGACTTCTCTTTCCCTTCTGAAGTTCAATATTAGATTTGAAAGCTTTAAAGCTTCTAATGAGTCAGACTTTTCCCGGATAAGCTCAACATGACCATAACGGGAGAAGTCATCAATGAATGTAATGAAATACCTGTAACCTTCCATGGCTAGGGAAATGAATGGTCCACATATATCAGTATGGATCAACTCTAATATATCAACACATCCATCAGATCTACTCTTTCTAACCTTGGCAGTCAACTTTCCTTTGATGCAATCAACACGTGTAGAAAAGTCAGAAAAATCAAGATCAGGCAAAATGCCATCCCTTATCATTCTCTCCATCCTTTGTCTAGAACTATAACCTAAACACCTATGCCACAACATGGAAGACTTATCATTAAATCTAGGACGTTTGGAACCGACAAGAGTATTAGGAGAGAAAGCAACAATACTAGAGGCATCATCTAACACAAGCTTATACAAATTACCACACAAAGTTCCATTTCCAATCAAAATGGAGTCATGGTACAAGTCTACTTTTCCATTTCCAAAAAGAAAATTATATCCATAGTTATCCAAAATAGATACAGATATCAAATTCCTCCTAATCGATGGTATGTATGCTACATCATGTAACTCCAAAAAATGTCCTGTAATTAGCTGTAATTTGACTATCCCTAAAAAATCAACTTTGACTCTTATATCATCTCCCATGTTCATATGTTGCTCTATATTAGTTGGACTCCTTATGCTTATCATTGCCTGCAATGAATTAGTTACATGAATTGTAGCACATGTGTCAAACCACCAAGAATTTGATGGCACATCAATAATATTTGATTTAAGACAGACTTGTACCAAATTACCTTTCTTCTACTCTACCCAAGCTTTAAACTTAAGACAATCTGCCTTCTTATGTCCAAAAATGCGGTAGAAGTTGCATTTCCCATTGAAACCATCTTTCTTAGAACCAGAGGAAGATTGATTATTGTTGTGCCTACCTAGCTTGGCATTAACACCCTTCTTCTTAGGGTGTTTGTTGCTACCAGGGTTCTTCGAAGGGAACTTCCTCTTTTGCCCGACCTTATCTTGGTCTATTACTAATGAGACGCTTCTTGCTTTACCATTCTTAATGTCATCCTCTTCCTTAGCAAGAATAACGATCATTTTATCCACGACCCACTGCTCCTTCTACGCACTGTAGCTTGACCTGATCATATCAAACTGGGATGGGAAAGTCCTCATGATAAGCCACACGATATAATCCTCACTAAGATCCATGTCAATCTCCTTAAGACTTTGATAGCATGACATGATCTTATCAATATGGTTTCTAATTCCACTAACTCCATCGTAAAAAGTGGAATGGAGAATGTTTAAATACTCATTTTTCTCGTTCTTCGAGAACTTGGTATACTTCCTTTTAATGGCATCCAAAAACTCCTTGGCATTGGTAACCCTATGAATGCTATCACGAATAGACACTTCCATGTGATACCTCATGATCATCATACAACACCTATCATAATGAACCCAACCATCATAGAGTTTCTTTTAATCTGCAGAGCTCTTATCAGTGGATTAGGGAGGTTTAGTCTCCCTCAAAGCCATATCCAACCTCATGATGGTCAAGTTCGTCATTAGAGAGTCAATCCATTGTTTATAGTTCGTCCCGTTTGGCATCAGAATTGCAGAGATTTGAGGATTGCTTAAGGCTGAAGAAAACAAAAGGGGCATACAATATTAGGCATGTCAAACAATATCATGCTATTTGCCCATTTCTTAGCCTTATCAATGATCTTAAATAATATGATCATCACATGTTAGAGCCCTTTTGAGCAAAATAGGACTCATTCGCAGGTAAAGGCAATTTATCAATCACCACAACCAAATGCATTAATCCAACCACCGATAGGATGGTATAGATCATAATGTTCATGATGCTCAATAAAATCCCTTCACCAATCTAAGCATCCTACCAAGTAATAAAATTATTGACATGACAATGTTATCACCCATATGGATCTGAGTATTATAGGTTTAGTTGTGTGAGAAATAAACAATTTGAAAATGCAAAACTATTTGACATGTTCCGACTTACAATAGGTGAGTACATGAACATTCAAGATCATCATTTTGTCACAATTTAACATGCCATTTTAATTTAGCAAATAAGATGAAAAATTAATGGCATTCAAATATAAAAACAAACCAGCATAGAGAAGCCCAGAAAAATGATATTTGATCAATGTGAGAATTAACCACAAAAAAATATGTTCAAACAATACAAAGTATCCATAAGTATGGTCTTAGTGTGGTTAAAACATCAAATAAATAGTATGGACAATTAGTAAATAAAATTTGAAGCAAAATAGTGAAAAGAGGGCATAAATAGAACATCTCACGTGCCCTCTTTTTTTTTTCTTTTGCAAATCTGGTCCTTAGAAAACGACATGTCCTTTTTAGGCATATGGAAACGACATGTCGTTTCGCTGACGAGGCAGCCCTAGTGAACCTTGCAAATGACATGTCATTTTTCATATGGATGAAAAAATGACATGTCGTTTTGATCTTTCCTAACCTTTGAAACTTTACAAATCGGGTCCGATGAAAAAATGACATGTCATTTTTTATGTTTTTGGATGGGTTTTGCTCTAAATTTCATTCTCTTTAGTTTTCAACCATCAATTTCACTCAAAGAGCCATAAAAAATAAAAGCCCCATGAAGAACATGGATGTGCAGCAAACTCAAAAAAAAAAAAAAAAAAAAAAAAAAAAAAAAAAAAAAAAAAAAAAAAAACTACAGCTTCAAATCCAATAAGTTTGCTCTGATACCATTTGTTAGAAATAATAGGTTCTTAATACTTGTAGATGAGATTAAAAACCAATTGAACCATTGAATCCAAAAAAAAAAAAAACACTATTGGATCTTAAAGTATATAGAAAAATTGTTGGTTTTGATTTACCTCCTGTCGGCAGCGGAACGACATCGGTCATTTCGGTCGAAATCCGATCAGTAAGCTGAGAAAACCAATGGGAGCTTGGAGGGGTATTTGAACTCTTCTCTTCTCATCCTCTCTCCACACTCACGCAGACCACACACACACACACACATGCACACACACCACGACGGTTAAAACTAAAATTCCCTTTTTATTTATTTCTTTTGTCTGCCACTTGATAAAAAAATGGGCCTTGTTGGTCCTTAACGAGAAGGTTGAGATAGAGAGAGGAAATTTGGCCTAATGAGTTGACTAAATATTTAGAGAGAGTAAGTCCAAGACCCTAAATACATTAGTAATAAAATTGTCCATCTCATTATGGCTCTTGTTATAATACCATGCATAAACCATATTACAATATAATTATCCATAAAGCCATACTCTAATTTGTGACATATTTGAGTGAATTAACAATGATTTGTGCTAGTCCATATAAATATTCCAACACCTACAACCGATTAAATCTCTAGGAAATCCTCTTTGGCGTCCTTAAAACCCAAGACTCTATTGTTACATTGTCGCCCACCCCGCAAGCTCTCCGCCGCGTCGACCCTCTCAAGAACCCATCCAAATCACATCACGAGCCAACTGACCCCGTCGCGAATAAATGCTAGCAAGCCAGCCCTCATTACCGTAGTCACGCCGGACCAAATTTGATGACGATATCTAGAAGGTGATTTTTTAATAAGTTCGCATGAGAGAGAAGATGAAGAGAGAGACACACATAGAGAGAGAAAGGTTTTTTATTTGAAATAAATTTTTTGTATTGTTATTTTTAATATTTAATTATTTTGACTAATTATATCATAATTCAATATCTTCAATTAGCATTTAAGGCATGACACTTTAGCATATTTGTTAATGTTATAAATAGAATTGGATGAAAGGAGTATTTTAAACCATTTTTTATAATTGGGGGATATTTTGAACCATTTTGAAAAATTAGAGAATACTTTAAATTGAGGTATATAAGTCGGGAGACAATTATAAAAATAATCCTTTGATTTTTGTTCGAGCTCTTTATTTCTTTTTGTTTAAGATTAATAGTTAGTTATGCTGTAAATTTTTTGTCTCGTTTGTCTTTTTATTTGCCGTTTTCTTCAGTTAGCTCTGCTGTACTTTTTTTGTGTCGTTTTTATTTTATTCCGCCGCTTTTCTTATTATTATTTTTTGCAGTTTACAGTCCGAAGTCAGTCATTTTTTGTCGTTTATTCTTCCATGTCAGTTGACTCAGTTCAGAGCAGATTGGTTGAACTTTTCTTTTTTTGCTGGAAATAACTCTTTTTTGCAAATTGTTTCAACACATTTCTACAGGAAAAAAGGCTTAAATAAGACAATAATTAAATTGAGCATAATCAATCGAATAAATACACCTTTCCAATAAACAAATACAGTAATTAACAGCTAAAAAATACACACCTCACATTCGATGCAAAATTGAAATCGAAAAATAAAAAAGAATAATAAAATGTCTCTTGCAGTGAGGAATGGATCAATCCCAAGGATTTAGAGAGCATTCCCAGGGCAAAGTTGGGTAACGCTCGGTATCCTTGCAATAATCATAAATAACAAGGTTTCTTTGAACCCAAGCATAATCAAGCTTCTGATCATCGGAGAGGTGCCACGCGTCATATTGGTCCCACCAGTTCTTGGCTGTGGTGGAGACGCACGCAGGGTATGGATCTTCCCACTGGCAGGCATCGACGTTAAAGTCCTTATAGGAGGACACAAATGGGGCCTTTTTCCAATCCGTCTTCTCAAGCCCACCTCTCGTGGCCCAATCATCGGCGTTCCATATGCTGGAGAACAAGTACATGGGGTTCTCATTTGGGAAAAAGCTGTTCTCTTCCCCGTTGTTCTTAAACACCCTCACTGGAACTTTGTCCACAAAAAACCTGTTTTTGTCATAATCCAACCCAAGGTTTAGAATTCCTTTTTAATTCATAATACGGAGGTGTCTCGAAAATTCATAGCATAAACCATTTTTATGTGACTTATTTTTAGAATTCCTGTAATCTTTCAGGTGTGGAAAGCGATTTCCATTTGTGGGGTTTATATGTGACTTATTTTTTTTATTAAGTGTTGGACACTATTAGTGTTTCTAGCATTGGGAAAATCATGAGAGTACTAACAATAACCAAGTATCTTTCAAAAATGACATTTAAGCAGATATTGTCCAAGATCCAGCTAATTCCACATGGGTGTTTGATTAGACTAAAGTATGACAAAAAAGACCCAAAACACCGAATGACTTATCAATATCCAGTTCATAGATTTCGGTGGTCCTAAAAAAAAAACAAAAAAACAAAAAAACGTGTGGCTGAAGTAAAGTAGTATAGTCTCCTGGTTGGGAACTTGTACATATTACTTTACTGGTTAAAAACCAAGGTTCGCATGACCAATATTTGTGGCAGCAAAAGATTGATTGGGAGATATTAAAAGAAACTTTTCCAACCAAAGAGGTAATAAGATTGGAAAAAAAAAAAACTACTTACACAATCTGGTGGTTGTTCCAGAGGATTGAATAGGTATGGAAGTCTTCGGTTGGGTCAAACCAAAGCATGTGCCTCATCTCTCGTCCACCAGTCCCATTCTTGTATACATTTGTTTGGATCAGATATGGCTGCCCACTCCTATTCCCCAGAAACTCAAAATCTAGCTCGTCTCTCTCTGGCCCTGCTCCATTCTCCGTGCACATCTGTAACACATATCCAATTTTAGCTATCTATACCAATTTACATAGCAAGTATATGCAAAAGGGCCTTGTTTAGACTTGTTAATGGTACTAATTAACAATTAATCATGTTGATGACCCCTCAAAAAAAAAAAAAAAAAAAAAAAAAAAAAAAAAAAAAAGGTGAAGATCATACATAATAAGCCGTCACGACACCGGCAGAGTCACCTCCGACCAACTTGAGCTTCATGCTGAACCACCCGAATCGGTACCTTTGTTTTGTTTGAAATCCACAGCCTGTTCAATATCAAAGATCAGAAAATTGAGCTAGATATTGAGATAACATAACAAGGCTTGATCTAATCAAAGCAGTATTAATCATAATCGCAGACATAGCTTAATGATAATTTTAACAGCGTTAAGAGCTCACATCATGATCACTCCAAGTTTTTTTTTTTTTTTTTTCTTTTTTTTTTAATGAGTACCTGTTTCTTTGTCTAGGGAGAGATGCCAGATCTGGCCGTCTTCAGAGGTTGTGAAATGGTCCTCAGACCACATTATGTCGAAGTTGTCTTCAAAAGATGGTTTTGAGTCAGCTGCTTCGGATGAAGTAAGATAAGCAGCAGCCACTAGAGATGCAATGAAGAGAAAAATAGTAGGCTTTAATGGAGAGACCATTTTGTTCTCCATTGTCTCAGCTGGATAATCCCTGGGAAGGGGGGATATGTATATTAAATGATCACCATCACCCTATTTGAAAGTAGACTTTGCTCTGAGGAAGGGCATAACTGGAAACTCTGTTCACATTTTATTGTCTTTGAGTGATTATTTGCTTATGTGACGGCTGTACAGTTTTGCCCATATCTTTTGACAATATTGGTTGGGCTTCTTTACTTTTACAATTTGTTTTGGTAGAAACCTTTCCTTCTACAATTGGTTCAAGTGTGGGGATAAGTATGTCTTGCATCAAAATTAAAATCTATGATCTTAGTTGTAAGGTGATGATTGAGTAGTGGCAAAAATTTATAATGAGTATGTACTTGTAAATTTTTATAGTGAAATATAACAATATGCATAAGAGTCTTAAAAGTTTAAGTATTAGTCTTAAAAGTTTAAGTATTAGTCTTAAAAGTTTTAGGACCCCAAAAAATCTATTGAACAACTCGTCGTTTCTCTCGTTTGAGTATATACTGATATCTAAGTATTGGTTCCATAATATATATATATATATATATATATATATATGTGTGTGTGTGTGTGTCACGAAGCATTATCATAACAGTAATATAGAAAAAACGACTCAAGTATTCATCATTCAATAACTTGATAATTAACAAATTAACTTTTTCTTTTTATGAATAGATAATGAGCAACATTAACCGAGTGCCATTTGCCAACACATGGGCAATTTTGGAATTCCATCATAAGATGAATGGAATGAAGAAAATTGAATAAAAAAACTGGAAATTGGAACTGAGTGAAGCCAGGCTGCCCTCCAATGGGCTTTGGCAGAATACAAAATTAGAAGTGGGGCCCATATGTTGCATGGAAGAACGTGACTGACTCAAGATTGGTCATGCACTAGTCGGAAGTGTTTGGGTCTTGACAACTGGATCCGGGTTGCTGGGTAAAAAAACTTAAATTAGAATTACTTTAGTCAAATCGACAACAAAAGTGCTATTTTATCATCCAATTATATTTGATTATCTTTAGCCCCCGACACTTTAGGCGGCCTTCTCTTTTCTTTGTGGCAAAAACCAAAAACCGTGTTGGATTAAACAAAAGTATTTACCAAAAGCAGTGAAACGAAAACGTCCCCAAATGCCAAAACATATCTTGCTCTCTTGGTAACAACTAAAATAAGCAATGACCAGCATGCTATAATCACCACACCCGAGAAAAGAGGATAGATATGCTGCAATAATAACCACTTTATCCTTCAATCACACAACATTTAATATTTGTATGTGTGCAAGGCAACACCAAAGATATTAGATTAATTGGTCACTCTCATCTGAAGACTAGGCCACGCATGTGGGCAACTAGTTGATTGGGCCTTGTGATGCTCAGAAAGGACAAGGGAGATTAATTTATTATGTCAACCGTCATATAAGAAGAGTCAATCGATTGAAGAGGAATTTAAGAGAAACAGGTGCATGTGCTTCGAAAATGCTATATGATATTGCGGTCCTGAATGTTACAATCATTTGAAAAATTGCATTCTCTAATAAAATTAAGCTACTTCGACACATATTTTGTACATTATTAGACCGTCTAGTGTCTAGGATTCTCTTCACATACCAGGTAATTTAGATGCTGGATCAAAAAAGTGACAGTGGACTAACAATTGAATTATTGCAGAAATTGTTATTTTCTTGGTTGTGATTTGTCAAGGAAAATAAAATGATGCATGTCTTTTTTTTTTTTTTTTTTTTTGTTATCAAAACCTTATCGAAATTCTGAAAGCAACAACTATCATGTAATCAAAATTATGCTTAAGCTATGTTTCTATATTTTCCTCCTTTTTTTGTCTTGTACTTAAGTTGATAACATACGTTGCATTAATCGTGAAAGTTAGCATAATTGAATTAGTGTAGTGATCAATAATTCATTATGTTTGCTCAATTTATTCGGCGTATGGAATGAACAAATAAAAGAAAGATAATTTATTCCAGATGAATAATGAAAAGATTGATATTGATAAAAATAATGGTATTCCAAATTTAGAAAAAAAAAATTTGAGGAAAATGTCGAGAAAAAAATTATGGAAACTGAAAAGATTTATTTTAACACTTGATATTTCTTTTGAATATCTTATAATATGATAAACATAAAAAAAAGATACATAAATAAGTAAGTTTGTACAAAAATAATACACTAAAAACTCAAGAATGTTGATATTTTTATCGATATATTTTGATATTTATGCAATTTTTCTAAAGGCTTGCGAAAATTTTTTGATATCTCTAAAATTTTGCCAAAATTTCATATTTTTCAACATGCCATACAAAAATCTCTCAAAATTTTTGGTAAATTTCAGTAAATATCGGAGAAATTTATTTGCACCTAAAAATATTTTTGAGACTTTAAATTATAAAAATTTAAGTGAAATTTTGAAAATGTCGGAGAAATTTTCGTATTGTTCTAGATGAGGTCTTATTTTGACCTTTTCATTTATAATTTTGATTTATATATTCTACGGTCTTAAAAATTAAAAATAATTACGGTGTTGAATAGTAATCCATGTATCAGTAAAATTAGTTAATTTAGCATAATAACGCACATTGGCGCATGTTGACAGTTTGGCCGAGTGGTCTAAAGGCGCCAGATTTCCCACAGCTGTCAAACATGATTTTGTTTTCCTGAACACAAAAACCCCTGAAACGACATGGTTTTAACTTTTAGCATTCTACATTCTGAATTTGGTACTATAATAATCACTAATAATTGGCGCAATGGTTAATTGATCATCGCCATTAATAAGGTTAGTTCCTTTAACTAACCGTAAAAGATTTTTTTTGAAAGTGAAAATATTTCATTTCATAATAAATGAATTACATAAGATTCAGATAGTCTCAAATATAATAGAGATTCACTTCGATTTTTTAAGTAAATCCACCAGTAGAATATCTTAGCATAAGGGCAAAATATAAGCATCAAAACTCAACGGGAAAGGACCCGTTTGGTACATACACGAGCATGACTAAAGCTCTTTTGAAATCACAAATAGTCAATAAAATAACCCAATCGATTGAGATCAACCCCACATATAAAGAATATCTAAACAACCCACTATATCAGTGATCGACTCGACTGGGTTAGAGACACAACCAACACTGGGAGGTGTTGAAACCAACACCTCTATTATTACCAACGCAACGCAACAAAAGCAAACACAAAAATACAAACTAAAACAAACGGAAACCTCTTAGCATTTCCACTATGAAACTTCAATGAGGAACTAGCCGACAGAAGAGCTCTTAGGGGGCTTTGGAAGACCCATGGCAAAGCTGAAAACCAGTCTCAAAGTTATTAAGAGAACTTTGAAAGGATTTTTATTAATAATGAACAAAACTTCATAACAAAATTAACAATAAAAGACGTAAATAGCAAAATTGTTAGAACCATGGGCTCTATCATAAGAGATTAAGGTTTTGACTCAAAAAATGTTAATCTATGAGTGGAGTAGCTCACTCTCTTAAAAACTCATCATATCTCCCATTTGTTATCAATATGGAACTTTATTCGCACCTCTAACAATCACCCCACTGAACGAAGTGCCATGGCCCCCTTTGAATGATAAATCATTCCGTCTATTGGATCCTCCCTCTCACCGCCATTGCATTACATGAAGATCCCACCATCTTATGCTCTCAATTTCATATCTCCATATATCATGGTCTGAACAACAATCTTAAGGTCTCCACCGCGCCTATGCCCCCGCGATACCGTGGAGAGAAGGTCCACCTTGAGTGTTCACGGAATTTTTCTCCATTGTGACTAGGAGCCCACACCTTCATTCGACATATTAAGGATTCATTTTGTGCATACATTAACAACATATGGATCCCAGCTCTGATACCAATTGTTAAAATCATGGACTCTACCATAAGAGATTGGAGTTTCAATTCAAAAAGTTAACCTAGTGAGTAGAGTAATCCACTCCCTTATGAACTCATCATAGCTCTCATTTGTTACCAGTGTGAGACTTTGTTCACACCTCTAACAAACTACTAATTTTATCTCTAATTTGAATTCAAAATTCAAATCCTACAGATTACTAGAAGAAAATCCTATAAACTAATAATCTTATCCCTAATCTAAATTCAAAGTCCAAATCCTAAAGATTACTAGAAGGAAATCCGAATCATAAAGATTATAATAAATAAATAAATAAATAAAACTTATCAAACTATAGATAAGGCTTAGGGCTACATAAAAAAACTTGCCTGCCAAAAAGCGCCACTTAAGCAAATTGCTCACACCACTGTTTAGAAGTTCCTAACCCGCCCTATGGGTTGGTGGTTCATGGTATGATTTTTCTTGGCCGGAAGTTTAAGCTGAAACCATCAGCCACTTAAAAAAAGAAAAAAAAAAAAAAAGGATGGCTCAGACCACCCCACCTACCACACAAAGTGGGTGGTTCTTGTTCATGATTTTATTAAATCATTTTCTTTTTTATGAAACCGCACTGTCTTACTTAAAAATTGTTAAACTGTTCGCCTGTTCACCCCTAACGAGGCCTAATATTTTTGAAGAAAATTTCATTTCACATAAATAAATTACAATACAAGGGAATTCGACCCCGATCATTGTCTGGAACTACCAGTAAAGATAAATGAAGAACATGAGATAAATAAAAGTACTGAAATCTAATTAGAAAAAACCCGCTTGACAGATAAAATTTGAGCGTGACAAAGCTCGTTAGAAAGGACCAAAAAAAGAAAGATAAACTTCTAAAAAAAAAAAGCTATATGATTGAATCATAGGTACTCTAGCAAATTTCTCGGTCAAGAGTTAACTATGGGTGTCAATTCGTGTTAGTTGGTCGTGTTTATGTCAACCAGTTTTTTAATCGTGTCATAAAACATTAACCAAAACACAACCTGTTTATTAAACGTGTCAAAAATATCAACCCAAACACAACCCATTTATTAATCGTGTTAATCGTGTCAACTCGTATAACTCATTTAAATTAATATATTGACTAAATAACTATTTAACACGGTCAAGACATGTTTAACATGTTTATTGGTCAATTTATCTTTTTCTTTAAGAAAAATAAATAAATTTTACCTACAAATATTAAAATTCACATTATTTGAATTTAATAAGTCATATAAACTTTCATGTTATATCACATATCATTAGATTGTAAATGAAACATATGGTTAATCGTGTCAACTCGTGTCACTTCGTGTTAGGAGGTCAACTATAACTCAACTCATTTATTAATTGTGTCAATCTGATTATGACTCAAACCCCTCATTTATAGTAAACACAAACCCGTTAACTTCGTATGGTTTTCAAATCGTGTTGTCATGTCGCTATCCAGATTGCCAGTGCTAGAGTTAACTTCTCGTCTAGCCCCTTCAGCCTAGCTGTGGGGCAAAATACAATCAAAACTAGTATTGGAACTTTAGACGGGCCGCCCCGGTTGCCCAAAAAAACTGATTTTAAGCCTGACCCCGAACCCACCTGCCCGAGAAGGCCCATGAAGGGGCCGTGGGCCTAGTTTTGGCTACCCGAGCCCGTCGAATGGCCTAAAAAATATTTTTTATCATATTTTTTAATTTTTATAATATTGTGTATATATATATATATATTATATAATATACTATTATTTAGTAATTGTTTTTGTATATAAATAATTATTAAGTTATTTTGTGTTAAAATTATATAAAAACTAAAATCAACATTCAACACATATTATTAAAAATAATAGCAATTTAAGAGAGAGAGCTTTAGGATATTGTGATAGTTTTTGAAAAAATTATGAGAGAGATTTGAGATATTAAGAGAAATTGAGAGAGTTTGAGTAAGAAAAATATGTGAAGGATTGGGGTATTTATAGGGAAGGTTTTGGGTTAAAAAATTGATTTTTTCTCCCCAAATTTGAATCCAACGATCTTTTTTTTAATGCTCTGTAGGTCGGGTTTGGGCAATAGTAAAAAAAAAAAGAGCCGTTGAATTCAGACTTTTCAGGTGGTGGGTCAGGTCGGGTGCAATGGTTAAAAAAATAATTGTTGATCGGGCTTTGGGCCGGAGGGAAGAAATAAAAAAATTTCCAGCAGTCAACAGTAGAAGGCTTTCTTTCGACAGCAGGCTTCGATGATTCTGACCATTCTCGAGTAATCCAAACCCAAGCCTAAAAATTTACTTGGACGGACGGCCTTATGAGCCTGCCCGCTGAGCTCAAAAAATTCAGATTTTAGGCAAACCCGTTAGCCGAAAGTTCCAGCACTAAATTCAAAACCCAAAGGCCTTGTTTGGAAATGTTTTCATTTCCGTTTCTCACATTTTTCAATGCAAAAAATTGAAAACGGGGGTAAAAAACGTGTTTGGCAAAGTTTACGTTTGAAAACAAAAATGAAAACGGCTTTGTCGTTTTCCAGAATTTTGAAAACGGAAAAAAGTCGTTTTCGTTTTCTTGTTTCCATTTTCGTTTTCCGGCTTTGTCGTTTCTTCTTCTTCTTCGTTTTCCGGCTTTGTCGTTTCAATTTTTTTTTCTTTTCTTCTCTCTTCTCCGGCCGAAGAAGAGGCGGGAGATCTGGCGAACACCACCGTCGCTCCTCTCTGACTGGCCCGCCGCCATCTTCTTGTTGCCGCCACCGCCTTCTCCGACCGCCCACCCCCCCCGCCCCGCGACCGTGCCTCCCCCCTCCCCCCGTCTGCGCAGGCCGCCACCCCACCGCCACCCACCACCGGCGTTTGGATTGCATGGCCCCCCCTACCGCTGCCCATCCACCCCCCCCTCGCCCGTCGCAATCGCGCCCCCCCACGCTCTGTGCCGCCACCACCCCGCCACCCCACCCCTCCCCGCGTCTGCATGCCCGCCACCCCGCCGCCACCCACCTTTCGCCGCCCCCCGCCCGCCTGCGTGGGCCGCCACCCCCATTTCCTTCGATTTGTCGTTTTCTTCTCCTTCTCGTAACATATGTATATATATAATGTTATATTAATATACTTATTTAATATATTTAATATTATTATTTATTTAATATTTATCATTTTAAATATTATTGTATATTTTCAGAAATTAAACTACCAAACACAATTTTAATTTTTTTAAAACTAAAAATAATTTTAAAATAAAATTACTAAACGTATTTTCAAAAATAATTTTAAAATAAAAATAAAAATATTTTCATTTTTATTTTCGTACAGAAAACAAAAACGTTTTAAAACCAATTACAAACCACCTAAACTTTTTCGCCCCTTTCCTTCCAATAATCCAATTTCCCCCGAATCCCACAATGGCGTCCTCTGGAACCCTAACCCACCTCTTCTTCATCGTCGCCTTCTTCTCCTCATCCTCCTTCAACGTCTTCTCCGACTCCGGCGCCGACCGAGTCTCCGAACTCCTCGACCTCCAATCCCGATCCACATCGGGCGTGATCCACCTTGACGACCACTCCGTCTCTCGCTTCCTCACCTCCACCAAGACCCCGAGACCCTACTCTCTCGTCATCTTCTTCGACGCCGTTCAGCTCCACGACAAGCAGGAGCTCCACCTCCAAGAACTCCGCAACGAGTTCGCCATCGTCACTAACTCCTTCATAACCAACAATCAGGATCCGTCGTCTCCGTCCCACGCCAAGATCTTCTTCTGCGACATCGAATTCAAGGAGTCTCAGACCAGTTTCTCCCTCTTCGGCGTCAATGCCCTTCCTCACATCAGGCTTATCGGCCCCAATCACGGCCTCAAGAACTCCGATCAGATGGACCAGGGAGATTTCGCGCGATTGGCCGAGTCCATGGCCGAATTCATCGAATCGAAGACTAAGCTCTCCATTGGCCCGATCCATCGGCCGCCGATCCTTTCCAAGAAGCAGTTGATATTTGCCACCATTGCCTGGCTGATTTGGATGCCGTTTCTCATCAAGAAGATTCTCAGTGGGAAGACGCTTCTTCACGACCCAAAGATATGGCTGTCCGGTGCGGTTTTCATTTATTTCTTCAGCGTTTCAGGTGCTATGCACAACATAATCAGGAAGATGCCGATGTTTTTGGCCGACCGGGGCGATCCGTCCAAGCTGATATTTTTCTATCAGGGATCGGGAATGCAGCTCGGAGCCGAGGGTTTCGCAATCGGGTTCTTGTACACAATCGTCGGGTTGTTGCTGGCGTTGGTGACTCGAGTGCTCATTAAGGTCAGGAATGTAACAGTGCAGAGGTTGGTTATGATTTTCGCGCTCTTCGTCTCGTTTTGGGCGGTGAAGAAGGTGGTCTACTTGGATAACTGGAAGACTGGTTATGGAGTCCATGCCTTCTGGCCTTCGAGTTGGAGCTGAGCTAAGAACGGATGTGGTTTTCCGATTCGGATACTACTGAGAAAGGTGATACTTTTGATTTAGTGAAAATGGATAAATTAGTGCAGACTTAATGATATTATATGTGACTTTGGTAATAGGAACAACGTATTTTGGTACTTCTTGAAACTTGGTTACTTCTTACTTCAAATTTGAGAACTTTGTTAGAGAATTTCCGGCTTTGATCTTTGTGGTTTGTGTTTGTTATGACTTATATTAGCTTTTATTGGTTCTGAGTTGGTGGCCACGCAAGTTCTATTGGGTTTTTAGTTTGATTTTCTCCTTGAGTTCATGTTTTCGCTTGTTGAATTTCGGGATTGCCGAGAGCTCTCGTTAAGTAGGATGCAGAAGTCTTCTAGTTCTGTGCTTTCTTTTGATTAGCGAAGTTCTCTTGCTAGGAGAGAAAGGAAAAATTTCGTGGAGAAGAATAGCGTATATCAATTTAATACTGCTTCTAAAGGAGATTGTAGGTCCAAATTGTTTTGGTCGAATGAAACAATTATCTCAAAATCTGGTGTTTGGAATGTCTTTCTAAGATGTTTTGGCGTCTTTCTATTCTTCTTTGATTCTTGTGAAATGCCATACGTTGAATGTTATTCCTAGGAAGTGCTCCCGGCGGCTGCTTTCCAACTACGCTTCTTGTTTAGCAAATATCATGGTACTATCTTGAGTTAAGGAGGAACGGTTTGGAAGAATAATTCCAAGTTCTATCATATCTGGTGAGAAATAACGAAATGCTTTCAGCTCTAATGGTTTGGAAGGATAATTCTAACTTCCATCGTATCTGGTGAGAGACACGGAATTGCTTTCAGCTCTATAAATGTCCGTGTAAGAGGGATAGAAACCCTTGATATGAAAGTTGTAGTTTTCATCTGAAGCCAGGGGAATGGTTCTAAATTTCCTGTCCCGGATAATCCACGAATAGATTATGTTATTTCTCATCTTAAAATCCTTATGAGAGTTGTAGTACATTCTAGGAAATGTTACCTTGTTTGGGTGGCATTGGACCAGGTTCTGTTTGCTAAGTTTAATGCCTCGGACTAGAGTCTAGAAGGATCCATGTGGTGGAATTATATTGTGTCTTACTCTCGAATTCAACTTTTTGTTTCTAGCAAAGTATGTTTCTGGCAGACGATTTTCTTAACAGATAGAAGGAGAATTGTTCTGGTTTGTAATTATTTTTCTGTATCACCTTTGATACCTTAAAACCGAAATGCATTACCAGCTGCTTTTTTATTTTTTATTCTTTTATTTTTTTTTTTCTTCAAGCATTTTAATTTGTTTGGTCTCATCTATCCTTTGAGGATGCCATATTTTACGTAGAGAGTGATAAACATGTAGTTAGGTCCTTGGAAGATAGGAAAGGAGTGACGTCCATTTTCTCTTGAAACAAAGCAGTGAGGGTCTACCATCTCTCTTAAACCAAAACAGTATCGATCTTGGATTGTTTATTTTAGTCTGGTTTGTGTTCAAATGAAGAAGAGCAATTCCATTGAGCAAATGCCCTCAAAAGCACACAAGTGTGGTAATGTAGTGCATTAATGTTGCTGGATGGCAAAATGTGGTGGGACTAAATTGAGGGAGTGCAGATTGGCCGCCGCTTATGCGGATGTTAAAAACACTGGTGGTGCTATTTAGGATTTCCTTTAGACAATGGTATGAACAGGTACTGGTTTTTAACTGAATTCTAGCATGTGGACACCTCCAGAATGGGTGAGAGGATTACAAATAAATTTTCATATTTGCTTAATTGGCTGTTTGTCAATGGGGAACATACTTTTGATGCTCCAATATTTCTCTGATCTTTTATTTGTTATTAGTGAATGGTTTTGTGTTCCAGTATTCTCTTATGTAAGTCATAGAATGTCGTTGCTTACTCCAGGGAATCTGCAAAATTTTCCTCCACAATTTAAAATGGGAAACCCTTGGATGCCAGAAATGGTTTCCGGTGTACTTTTTTTCTTCATTTGATTCTCTTCCTTCGATGTGAAACTTGTTATTTTGAGGATTTTTTTAGAAATCTTTGTGCTCTAGACCGAGAAACAATGCACAAATGGGTAAATGCATGGTGCAAATTCTTTTGTAGGCTTTACTCAGATTAGTTTATGTGGATCTAAGATCTTCATGATCAGCAATCACTTGAGATAGAGAGAACCCCAAATTCTGCTAGGAATTAGGATTCTTACCCATGTAGAGGTTCTTCACCGACGCTTGTGAAAAGGCAAAGGTATAAAGCGTTTCTTAAGAAGAATTGAAATAATGATCGTGAAGAGAAGGATATATTCCCCACTTTCGGCTCTATAAAAGATTCACCAAGCACACAAAAGAAGCGTTTCCACCACGCTTTACAGTGATGATTCCCTTACCTATTGTCCAATTACGAAAGTGTCCTCACTTCAACTCTATCCCACCTCTTATCACAATTCATAGGGAAGATTTACAAGGGCATTATTGTCATTTTATATTAAATTTGTCAGACAAATCAAACGATCTCCATTTTCCTTTTCTGCATGAGCCCACATGACACATGTTATGTAGATTTTGGCTTCTCCATCTTTCTTTATATTCAGGGCCAATTTGGAGAGAAGATGGAAGAAGATCAATAGTTTAGGTAGTTTGGGAGAGAGAGAAAAATGGCAGAAGAATTTGAAATGGTTGGGAGGAAATTTGTGGATTATTATTACCATCTTTTCGATAACGACAGAGCTAAGCTTTCTTCTCTTTACCAGCCAAACTCCATGCTAACATTTGAGGGCCAGAAAATACTAGGCGACCTTGATATATCTTGTAAGCTTAATCAGTTGCCGTTTGATCAATGCAAACATGTGATCAGCACCGTTGATTCACAGCCCTCGTCGTCCACCGGTGCCTTTGTGGTGCTTGTCAGTGGCAGCATCCAGTTGCCATGCGAAGAACACCCTTTGAGATTCAGCCAGGTTATTAGCACACTCTATCAAACAATACTAATTTGAATGTCTGAATGCTTACAATTAATAGGGAAAGGTACTTATTTGAATGCCATTGTGGTACTTATTTGTTTGCGTCTTTTGCAGTTAGAATGGGTTTTTTTTTTTTTTTTAGATGCAATAATCAAGTCATTTTAACGCTTTTAAAAATTGACGTTCCTTTTAAAAAAAGGGTATTTATACCCTAAAATTTTTTCAAACAATTTAGTCGTTGAATATACAGAACAGTAGCAACAAATTCCGAATGTTAATGGTGAGCAAAAGTAGGGGAATTTCAGAACTAATTCAAGTATTAAATTGTCAACAAATTATTATTATTATTATTATTTGAGGAAAGAAACTGCTAAATTACAGGAAGTTCACGGGCACAAATGCTAACAAAATCTATAGCTATTTCACCTAAAATTTGACCCACTTAATATTGGAGTTCAGTTAACTATTACTATTTTGTAAATTTAATGACTATACTGTCAGAAATCTAAGGGGGACAAAAGTGTTAAACTACCAAAAATAAAAGGTCACCTGGGTTAAAAATTCTTAGGGCTTGTTTGGAAGGCATATTTAGACAATGATTGTTGATTCTGATTTTTGAATTTAAATTTTTATGAGAAGAAAATAAAATCAATGATTTGAGTTTAAAAAAATGAAATAAAGGGCCATGTTTAAATTGTGAGTAGAAGGGCTTGATTAATTTGAAATGTTATTGTGGTGCAGATGTTTCATTTGGTCCCCGTCGCGCAAGGAAACTTTGTTGTGCAGAATGACATATTCCGCCTCAATTATAGCTAAAAATTTGTGCTCCATCTATGCGACGTATTTCTTCAGCCCATCAAAAAATATTGTAGTCTTGATGAAATAATATGATATGTAATCTGTCTCTATTATTATTGATTTTTCAAATTGCTTTGCAATTGTCGTTTTTATCTAGTCTTACTTATTTATAGTCGCTTAATAGTAACTCTAACCATGTTAGTTATTTTAAGTATGTTTGGTTCATAGGTTTAAATCAGCAAATTTAATTTCGACTTTTGAAATTTAAATTTTTTGTGGGAGAAAAATATTATAACAAAACCAAAAATCACAGTTTGAATCATGTAGAACCCTTAAAATAAACACACCCGAATGATTTATTTTTAACTATTAGTTTTATGTTTTTAACAAAAATAACTAATGATTTATTTATTTTAGTTCTCTCAATTTCAACCATTAGTTAAATAGTTAGCTATTTTAAAGAATACATTTTACACTAGCTAAGTATAGCTAGCATAGAGAGACTAGCTATTTAGTTTTTTTTTTTAATATTATTTTATTCTTTTAAACGTAATAAATGTAAAGTTTTTTTTAATTCATTAAAGTTATTCATATTTTAAAATTTTAATAAATATTAAAATAATCTCTATTTAACTAGAGTAATGAGTATGGTTGGAGTCAATCACTTAAAAACTACAATCTAAAATAACTTTCTAATTATTTTAGCTAAAATTTAACTAAATTTTAAAGAGTAAAAACAACAAATAATTCAATTTTTTTATAAAAAAAATACCAACAAAATATTTAAGTGGAATGTATACTGATATTTTCTAACGCTCTGGCAAAAAGTACTTTTGAATAAAAGTTCGTTAGTTTGTTGATTCGAGTTTTTAATTCGAGTTAAGATTTGATTTTATGTTAGTTTTTTACTGTGTAAAAAAGTAAAATGTGATTATTTTTTTAGAGTTTTTGACTATAACAAAATTCGAATCGGTAAAATAAACGGGACTTTAATTTATCATTATATTGTGATCCAACACTTGAGAAGTTTTTGATGTCGTTTTTATTTTATTTTATTTTTCAAAGATGAAAAATAAAGAAAATCATAAAAAAAGAATATTCATCAAAAAATCATGCCACTTGTTGCATTAATTCTTAAAAATCATGAATTACTTCTAGAACCCAAAAGATAAATAAAAATGTAAAATTTTAACCCATCTCAGCCCCTCGATGCCCTAGTCGGGACTTTTTGGCAGCGTTTTCTTTTTTCATAATTTGATGCCATTTTTTGTACACATGTTCAGAATAATGTAAGGATCGTGTCGGTAAAATTTCAGAACGTTTTGACGTCGTTTTTATTTTATTTTATTTTTCAAAGATGAAAAATAGGGAAAATGGTAAAAAATAGAATATTCATCAAACAATGGTGCCCTTGTGGCATTAATTCCTAAAAATCATGTATTAATTTTAGAATCTAAAACATAAATAAAATATGAATTTTTTACCCATCCTAGCCACTTGGCGCCCCACTACGCGAGGTGAGGGCTTTTTAACAGCGTTTTCTTTTTTCATAATCATATTCTATTTTTTGCAAGCATGCTCAGAATAATGTAAGGATAATGGCTGCAAAATTTTAAAACTTTTTGACCTCGTTTTATTTTATTTTATTTTTCAAAGATAAAAACTAAGAAAAATCATAAAAAAATAGAATATTCGTCAAAAAATGGTGCCACTTGTTGTATTAAGTCTTAAAAATTATATATTAATTTTAGAATATGAAACATAAATAAAAATGTTAATTTTTGACTCATCCTAGCCCATAGGCGCCATAGTTAGTGACGGGGGTGCTTTTTGGCACCGTTTTCCTTTTTCATAATTCGAGGCCATTTTTTGCAAGCATGCACAGAAAATTCTAAGGATCGTGTCTGCAAAATTTTAGAATCTTTTGACATAATTTTTATTTTATTTTATTTTTCAAATACGAAAAATAGAGAAAATCATTAAAAATAGAATATTCATAAAAAAATGGTGCCGCTTGTTGCATTAATTCTTAAAAATCAAGTATTAATTTTAGAATGTAAAATCATAAAAAATAGAATATTCGTCAAAAAATGGTGCCGCTTGTTGTATTAATTCCTAAAAATTATATATTAATTTTAGAATATGAAACATAAATAAAAATGTTAATTTTTGACTCATCCTGGCCCATAGGTGCCATAGTACGTGACGGGGGTGCTTCTTGGCACCATTTTTCTTTTTCATAATTCGAGGCCATTTTTTGCAAGCATGCACAGAAAATTCTAAAGATCGTGTCTGCAAAATTTTAGAATTTTTTGACATCATTTTTATTTTATTTTATTTTTCAAATACAAAAAATAGAGAAAATCATTAAAAATAGAATATTCATAAAAAATGGTGCCGCTTGTTGCATTAATTCTTAAAAATCATGTATTAATTTTAGAATGTAATATATAAAAAATATCAATTTTTGACCTATCCCAGCCTTTGGACAACCCACTCTGTGGGTTGGGGGCTTTTGGGCAGTTTTTTTTTTTTTTTTCATAATTTGACTCAATTTTTTGTAGGCATGCTCAAAAAAATGTAATGATCTTGTCTGGAAAATTTTACAATGTTTTGTCATCGTTTTTATTTTATTTTATTTTTCAAAGATGAAAAATAGAGAAAATCATAAAAAATAAAAAATTTATCAAAAAGGGTACTTCTTGTTGCATTAATTTCTAAAAATCATGTATTAATTTTATAACATAAAACATAAATAAAAATATCAATTTTGACCCATCCCGGCCCTTTGGCGATGCACTGCGCGAGCGAGGGGTGTTTTGGTAGCGCGTTCTTTTTTCATAATTTGAGGCCATTTTTGTTATGCATGCTCAAAAAATGTAACTATGGAGTCTGCAAAATTTCAAAACTTTTTGACGTCGTTTTTATTTTATTTTATTTTTTGAATACGAAAACTAGGGGAAAAAAAAGGAACATTTGTCAAAAAATGGTGCCGCTTGTGAGTTTATCCCTGTGGTGGCCAAACTTTATCTATAGCAGGAAAGATAAAATTGTTCTAAAACTAAATGAAAATTTTATTTAAATTAAATGGAAATTTTATTTATTTTAAATAGGATTTAAAATTAAATATTGTCTCTTATGTTTCGAAACCTTATCTTGAAAGATAAAATAGAATTTTTCTAGGAGTCTAAGATGTGCTCTATATATAAGAAGTGGATGAAAATTAAAGAACACAATTTTTTCCCTTCTCCTATGAGATAGGTGTGTAACATACTAGTTATTGACGTGTAACATTCTGTCACACAGTGTGTAACATGCTAGTGACATACGTGTAACTTTTTCACTCCCTCCCTTACAGGTGGCGAGTAGCATTCTTAGTGTGGGCATGTAACATGTAGTTGGTTAGCGTGTAACCTACAAGAGGTGAGCGTGTAACCTAAGGAAAAAAAAGAGAAGAAAAGATCTTCCATATTCCCAGTTCCATGTCATGCATGTGTTAGGGGTCCCGGAGATCCTCGGGACCCCCGGGACCCTCGGGAACCCCGGGATCCCCGAGACCCCCAGGGCCCCGGGACCACTGGGAAACTCGGGACACCCTTGGGACCCCAGGACCCCAGGACCCCTAGCCCCACCCCGATGCCCCCGGACCCCAGGATGCCCCAGGACCCCAGGATGCCCCAGAGACCCCAGGACACCCCCGGGATCCCCGGTGCCCTCGAGACAGCCCCGGGACCCCAGTGACACCCCCGGGACCCCCAGGAGCCCCGGGTCACCTCCGGGACACCCCCTAGAGCCATCCCGACTAGCGTAGTAGGGCGCCCAGGGGACGAAATAGGTCAAAAATTTATAGTCTTATTTATGTTTTGCTTTCTAAAATTGATATGCAATTTTTAGGAATTAATGCACCAAGTGATACCATTTTTAGATGAATATTCTATTTTTTTTAATGATTTTCTTTATTTTTTGTCTTTAAAAAATAAAATAAAATAACAATGATTTCAAAAAGTTCTGAAATTTTACAGACACGATTCTTACATTTTTCTAGGCATGTTTGCAAAAAATGACCTATAAAAATGACAAAAAAAATAAAACGTTGTCAAAAAGCCCCCGCCCTGCGTAATGGGACGCCCAGGGACTAGGATGGGTAAAAACTTTACATTTTTATTTATGTTTTACATTCTAAATTTAATATATAATTTTTAGGAATTTATACAACTAGCGGTACCTTTTTTTGATGAATATTCTATTTTTATTATTTTCATTATTTTTCGTCTTTGAAAAATAAAATAAAATAAAAACGATGTCAAGAAATTATGAATTTTGCAGACACGACCCTTACATTTTTCTAGGCATGCCTGCTAAAAAAGGCCTCAAAAAAGAAAAAAAAAAAAAAAAAACGCTGTATAAAAACCCCCGACCCACGTAGTGAGGCGACCAGAGGCCTGTATGGGTAAAAAATTTACATTTTTATTTTATTTTGCATTCTAAAATTAATACACAATTTTTAAGAATTAATGCAACAAGTGGCGCTATTATTTGATGAATATTTTATTTTTTTTATGATTTTCTCATTTTTTACATGCATACTCAGAATAATGTAAGGATCGTGTCTGTAAAATTTCATAATTTGTTGACGTCATTTTTATTTTTATTTTTTTTATTTTTCATAGATGAACAATAAAGAAAATCATAGAAAAATAGAATATTTATCAAAAAATGGTGTCACTTGTTGCATTAGTTCCTAAAAATTGTATATTAATTTTACAACGCAAAACATAAATAAAAATGTAAATTTTTGACCCATCCCGGTCCCTGTCCTCCCCGCTACGAGGGCCGAGAGTTGACGTCATTTTTCTTATCAGCAGAAAATGCTGCAAAAAAATTATGACTATTAATGAAACTAAATTCTTTTCACGCCACGTCATCAAATATAAAGTAGTCGTGATGAAAATATAACCATTAAAAACTAATCTAAATATATATTTGTATCTCTGTTTATCTTTAATATAATATATATATATATATAGACAAGTTTTCAATAGTTACGTTTCCATCAGTAGTTATCACCAAATATACAAATATGATAAAAATCTAGTTTCACTAATTGTTATAATTTTTTTTGGTTAACTATATAATTTATTATAACTATCAGATTAATTTTTTACGGCTAAAATAGTGATAACCATAAGTAAATATTGGAGCATTAAAACTATATATATATATATATTATTTGTATCTCTATTTATAATGTGTTTATAATAGATTGTATGATAGATTGATTGCTGAAAATATTTCTATATTGATTCGGGCTATAAATGGTTAATTAGTTTTGAGACTTTGTTTAATTTTAAATTCATTTTACAAAATTTTCTTTGAGTTTAGACACTATAATTTTCCTTCACATTTTTTTTTAGCTCCTAGAGATGTTTAAACGACAGAGTCGCCAATAAATAGCCATGTTAAAGGCCAGACCAATATGATTCATTACAAAAGGTTCGGCCTTGACCCTAGCCCTTGGTCCTTAAAGGTTAAAGGTCGGCCCTTGTTTGAATGCTTTACACAAACATGTCAAGACAACAATTTTTAGATTGACATTTTCCCAAAAAAAAAAAAAAAAAAAAAAAAGAAGATTAAAAAAAAAAAAATTAAATTCATTTTACAAATTTTTTTCTTTGAGTTTAGACACGATGCAATTTCCCTTTACATTTTCTATTTCTTAGAGATGTTTAAACGATTGAGTCACCACTAAAAATAGCCATGTTAAGGCCAGATTATATGGTTCATGACAAAAGGTTCAGCCTTGACCCTAACCTTGGTCCTTGAAGGGTTAAGGTCGGCCCTTGTTTGAATGCTTTACACAAAAATATCAAGACAACAATTTTTAGATTGATCTTTTCCCTAGAAAAAAAAAAATTACAGAAAATCCACAACAAAAATTTAAAATACAATTGCCCTATCAGTATCATACTGACATACCGATAGTAGGTAGCCCACATTGACTGATACTATCCTCCCATGATACTAAAGTTAATCCGTCGGGAAATTGAAAATTCTAACCTTCGGTGGTAGCCTATTGTACTAGCACTAATTTCCTCATCGAAAATTCCTCAAAAAAAAAAAAAAAAAAAAAAAAAAAAAAAAAAAAAACGAAATTACATCACATGAAGGGGTGTGCGGACAAACATGGTGGCTAAGGAGTCACTGCCATGACGACCCGTGCTTGGCGTCCCCAATTGTGTTGTCCAGCTAGTGACCATGGCAGAGCAATTATGCAACCTCATGCAGGGGAGATAACGATTAGTGGTGATGGTCCCTTGTGCGGGGAGATCTATATATGGTGACAAGTCCTCGAAATCGAGGAGAGGGACTACTTCTCAAACAAGTGGTCGCGAAGGTAGGGTTGGGTTATGTTTCTCCTCGTTGTACTTACACAGATGTGGCTCATTCAATTGCTAAGAAGGATTTTTTTTTTTTTTTTTTTTTTTTTTTTTTTTTTTTTTTCTCTCCATTTTTGGGTTGGTATTGAACCTACACAGCCTTTTAACCTTGCTTTTGTAGAACTTTTTCCTGATTAATGGTCTTCTTAGGTTTTCCATATATATGTATAGTTATGTATGTATGCATATGTGTGTGTGTGTGTGTGTGTAGATCGTCCGTGGTTTTCCTGAGATGACTATAGTTTTCTGTAGTATATAGAAGTAAGATGCTTAACCCGTTCCGTTCTCCACACACCGGCTCGGAGGAAAGGAGGCGACTAGTCGCTTCTGGTAAAGCTGCGAGTTCATGAGCAAGTGAATGAATGGGCCTACAAGCTGCGAGTGAAGTGACTGAATGAGTCATGTTCCTAAAAAGAGTGACCATCTTTGTGTTTTGAGCGGTAACGCGCCGGGGATATTTCCTTTCTTAACTAGGGTTTCCTATTTATTCAACATAACACTTGAGAAATTGCCGTTTGTTGCAAAACTTAATCAACTTGGAAAAGTGTTCATTTAGAAAAGGGTATAAATTTTCAACTTATAAGTTCTGTTAGAATCACGGGCTTCACCATAAAAAATTAGAGTTTCAACTCAAAAATTAACCTAGTGAATGAAATACTCACTTTTTATAAATCCATCTTAGCTCTTATTGTTGCCAATGTGAAATTTTATTTGTACCTCTAACAATCTCCCTTTGAACAAAGTATATCTCATTTTATTAGATTCTCCATCGCGTTACATGGAATCTCACTAACTTGTGATTTCCATCGTATATCTCCGTATTTCATGACTGTACCACAACCTCGAGGTCGAGGTCGAGGTCGCTGATATTTTAACTTTGGTTTCTGGTTAAATTTAGCTCACGTGTAGTGTACGTCATGCGTAGCGGATCAATCATCTAACCAGACAGCAAAAATAATAAAGAACAATGCCTTTCCAAAAAAAAAAAAAAAAAAAAAAAAGTAAGATAACCTTTCAAAAACAAAAAAGAACGGAAAAGTAAGACAACAAATTATGTTTTAAGGGATTAGTTTATATGATTATATAATTAACCACATAAAAAGGAACCCAAACCGGGTTTTTATGAAATTTTTTTGGTGATGATATTCCAATAATTACTATTTATATTTCCACATTTTTATTACATTATTCTTAATCTACCAAATTTTAGTCAATTATTTTACACATATTTTAAATGATAAACATGTTATCCAGAAAAAAAAAAAAAAAAAAAAAAGTTACCCGCGCCAATTGATATATCCGGGCTCAACCTTAAGTGTAGGACCACTACTAATGTCTCCTGTTTTGGTCCCAATTGGTCTCGTTTAAGTATTTGTCACACACTTCACAACTTTGCCATACAGAAATCTCTCAGCCACCGTCAATCATGGCGATCAATCAGCCTTTTCTTGAAACCTCCAAACCTTCCTACTCTAAGAGTTTTTTTCTGCTTCTCATCTCCATTGCTGCTCTTACAAGCATATGTTTCTTTGCTATCCAATATTCTACCAAAACGATCTTGCTTCCTAGTCCTCCAAAATCGCCATTACACAACAATATTTGTGATCAATCGGTCAACAAAGAATCATGTTTGGCCATGGTCTCGGAAGCAGCACAAGAATATTCAACCATGGCTGATCATGAGCTACTCAAAGCCTTGCTAGAAAAAACCAACCCTCGCATACAACTAGCTCTTGAGATGGTAAACAATGTCAGCCGTCGGATCAACATTAGTCCGAGGGATCGAGCGGCTCTCCTTGACTGTGCGGAGCTGATGGACCTTTCCAAAGATAGGGTTTTGGATTCCATATCAACACTTTTGCTTCAAAATCTGACAACTCACTCACGTGAAGACGTGAATGCATGGCTTAGTGGCATTCTCACTAACCACGTGACTTGTTTAGATGGCCTAGAGGACGGTTCATATGCCAAGAACTTGATGGAGTTTCATCTAAATGAGTTGATATCAAGGGCTAGAACCTCCTTGGCCATTCTTGTTTCGTTCTCGCGGTCGAAATTCGAAGCACTTGAGCCATTGACCAAGGATTTCCCGACGTGGGTTACCCCCGGAGATCGGAGGCTTTTGCGGTCTTTGGAGAAGGAAATTACGCCTGATATCGTTGTGGCAAAGGACGGAAGCGGAGACTACACAACTGTGAATGAAGCTGTGGCTGCAGTACCCAAGAATAGCAAGAAAAGGTTCGTTATTTATGTGACGGCAGGGGTTTACTATGAAAATGTTGAGTTGGCAAAGAACAAAAAGAATGTGATGCTTCTTGGGGATGGCATGGATTACACTATAATCACTGCTAGTCTCAATGTTGATGACGGATCAACTACTTACAAATCTGCAACCGTAGGTAAATGATATATATCTTAATCTAAGTCTTAATTGGATTTTTTTTTTTCTTTCTATTAACTATTATTTGTTCCCTCTGGAGCTTATTAGATCCAGATTAACATGAAAACGTTACCGGATCTCATTAACTCAAACAAACATATTCATTGCATTATCTAGAAGTTAAGAATGAAAAACATATTCAGTGTTATGTGTTCGCAAGTTTCTTTTCAGTCAATGATAGTTCAGATAAAATCATTTCGTGGGCCCCACTTACAAATTATGCGTTACCTTCAATCTAGTCACGGTTTTTGTGTGTTCTTATTTTGTGAGAAAAAAAAGTTTGGTGATTGCCTTGTAAATCATAATTTGCGTAATCCAACTGTTCAGCTGTTAATGGCGATGGATTCATAGCACAAGATATATGGTTCCAAAACACGGCGGGCCCACAAAAGCACCAAGCGGTGGCGCTCCGAGTCAGCGCCGACAAGTCCGTCATAAACCGGTGTCGTATTGACGCTTACCAAGACACTCTCTACACTCACTCACACCGCCAATTTTACAGGGATTCCACCGTCACCGGCACCGTCGACTTCATCTTCGGAAACGCCGCCGTCGTTCTCCAGCGCTGCAAAATTATTCCCCGAAAGGGCATGACGGGCCAGAAAAACATGGTAACGGCCCAAGGCCGAACCGACCCAAACCAAAACACTGGGACCTCGATCCACAATTGCGAAATCTTTGCCAGCCCAGAACTTGAGCCCGTTAAGGACTCGTTCCCGTCGTATTTGGGCCGTCCGTGGAAGGAGTATTCCAGGACTGTTGTTATGCAGTCTCACATTGGTGACCTTATTGATCCAGCTGGGTGGTTCGAGTGGGACGGGGATTTTGCACTGAATACGTTATACTATGGGGAGTATGCAAATAGAGGGCCAGGTGCTGGAACTAGCAAGCGGGTGAAGTGGGCCGGTTATTATGTAATTACCAGCCCAGATGAGGCCCAAAAGTTCACAGTGGCGGAGCTGATACAAGGTGGTCCTTGGTTAGAGTCCACTGGGGTGGATTACACGGAGGGGCTGTACGTGTGATGTGGAAAGGCTCAAAGTTGATATGTATGTCAAACTATTTGTTTCATAATAATAATGATTGCCATTTCCTATGGGTCTCTCTATATGTAAGATTACTTTATCTTTGGGTTCTAGGAGTTGTAATAGGTCTGCCCATGAAATAAGTCACTGGCTTAAAACTGTATTGCCTTCCGGTACTTTTGTGCTCCTGATGTAACTTCTCATATGAGGCGAGCCTTTTTGGCAGATCTTTACTGAATTAACTCCTACGTTTGAGTAGCAAAAATAAAATCAAAATGCTGTAGATTACTAGTGGTAATCGATTAGATTACTCTGGCAATTGACACTGGGCGACGCTAAAAAAAAAAGAGTGACATAATCTCATAGGTAATTCTAATAGATTATTATTATTTTTTTCTTGGAGAAAATTGTTGAAGTTACCTTTAAGAGTTTATGGATCTAAATTTTTACTTTTTTGATTAATATACTTTTACTAATATAGTTATTTCGTTAAAAATAATATTAATCAAGAGTAAGTAGTAAAAATCTAAACTCGTACATTTTTAAAAAGTATTTCTATCATTTCTCCTTATTCCGGGGATCTTTTCTCACCGATGGTACTGTTCATTTTGCTACATAATTTGGTGGGTTACCGAAGTTAATCTGATATATCATCCAAGGGTCAACACTAGTGAATAGAGATCGACAGGGATAATTTTAGTATAACATATTTTGTGACCTTTTACGGGACTTTTGGAGTGACGGAATTTTAGACCCTGATAATTTTTTGTTTTTTTTTTTCTCTAAATTTTAGAATGTGGCAATTTGAACTCAACACCTTGACAAGGAGTCAAATTTGAAAGACTAATGTGTGACAAAGTTATACCTACAATCACTTCCACTCTTTCTATAAGAGTGACAAAATTCTTAAGGTGTCTCATTTTTTGACATGCCTGGAGATTCCACTTATTATGCTGAAACTGGATTCTTTCTCCTGTTTTCCAAAGCCTTCTCTTACCATTCGCTTTGGAGGTTTTCAATTTCCATGGTTTTTGGTCACCTTGTCATTTTTGATCTTTCCTATTAGATCCTTTTTCTTCTGTTTTCACACTCGTCTGCCCTCTAATCTCAGATTTAAGACCATTTTCCTTTTCCTTTAAATCTTTCTTTTATATTATCTTCATTGTTTTTGGTCGTTTGTTCAAAAGTTTCTCTCTAGTTCTCTTTCGTAAAACAATCAAGAGGCATGTTCTTCCATTCATCTAGACTTCTTGTGGAAACATGAAGAAGGGCTTAATGTTTGGAGGACGTGGAGAAGAGTCTTGACAGCCACAAGCATTTGTTCATGGTATTACAACATCATTGTAATTTATATTGAGGTATTTATATAGTTTTCTATGTTGTTCTTTTAATGTATGCATGCGAAGTAAAAAAAAAAAAAAACAAACAAAAGAAAAAAGAAAAAAAAAAAAAGAAGAGTGAATTTTAAGACTTGTTTAGTTTGCTAATTTAAAATTTTAATTCGAGTTGAGATGTGAGAATTTTTTATTGTAATAAAAAAATTAGATGTGACTGTTTTTAAACATTGTTTACTGTAGTAAAATTTGAATTCTAAATTAAAATGAACGGCGCCTAATGCGGTGAGGACACGTGGCAGTATTTAATTTGGTAGAGTAAAGCGTGGGCGACTGGCCGAGAGAAATGATGCACGCGAATGAACTGGAGCGCATGATGCACGTGAATGATGCACACTGAGGAAGGCTATCAGCTGGGTAGTGACAGTGTCCAGTCGCTTTCAACGGCCTAGAAGATGACGGGGGCTGCGGTGGCTATTGGAGGAGAGAGAGGAAGAAGGCAAAGGGTTAACAAGTATGGGAAGTATTGAAAATTGGGGCCCACAAAAAGAGTTGAATGATAGCGATATTAGCCAACACGGCTGTCCGCCATTGCCACGTGAGATGGTAAGGGCACCGGTGGTGACCCATAGCTTGACTATAAAATCTGTCATCTGTGGCTTCTTTTGACGTTATTTGGAGGCTATTTAAATAGCCTTTTAAGCCGCAATTGGAGAAGAGAACCCCTGCGCACAAAGTCTTGAACATCTGGGAATTTATTTTTGGAGAATTTGGGGTATTTCTTTTGGATTATTTTATTTAGGATTTTCATTTCTAGGTTTTAGATTTTGGAAGGAAGAAAATATTTTGAAGACGAATAATTGGAGATTGAAGATTAGAGAGTCAATTTTGGAACCAGTGACACTTCTACATAGTTTTTCTTTTTGATTTATCTATTTTTGTATTTTTGTGAATTGAGTAGTTAGAATCCTTAATTTGTTTTATTTTGTTAGAGCTTTGATTTAGCTTTACTATAATAGTTTAATTTCTTTTATTCAAGTTATTTATTTTTATTTTTAAGATTGAATGTTTATTATTGTTCTTAATACTTCAAATTAACGGGTTACTGATTAGATGATCCGTTAATTATAATAGAATTAGAAAGGGAATTATATGTTGAGAAATTACATGTGAGATAAGAATATACTTACATGGTTTGTATGGTCGCTACATAAAAATTAATGAAACTTAATGACTGTTTGATTGTTGTAATTCACATATGAATATAGTGGGTTAGCAATTAAGAAGATTTTTAGTGTAATATAGAAGAGAACATAAAATAAATTAGAGATTTTTGACTGTCAATTTGAATAATAAATATAAATAATAAGAATTAGGGAATTAAAGTGAATTAGCTATAGTAAAATCGGATGCTCTAGTGTTACAATTATTTATTTTATTTTTATTATATTATGTTTATTTATTTTTTTTTTCTATTCTCATTTATTCGGTCGTACAAATAATTTTAGAAGTAACCAATTTTGTTGCTTAATTAAAATTAATATAATTTTTGTAGGAATAATACTTTATTTATCACTTTATTACTTATAAGCGATATTACACCCTTACAATTTTCACAACACATATGCCGCATTTAGTGCCAAGTTATCCCTCAAACTTTGATGTTTGATCATTTTTAGTTGAAGTGTTAACTTTTTTATTTAATAATTACAACATTGTATTTTTAGATTATTCAACGTCTAAAAGTTGCTTTTAGAAGTTTTAAACTTTAAATCTATGAAAAGTTGGTATAACATCAGAAATAATATTTTACGGTTTGGAGTATATTTCACACTTTTTATGTCAAAGATATTTTTGATATCCTTTCAACGAAAAAAAAAAAAAAAAAAAAAAGGTGGGGTGGGGGTGGAGGATGTTTTCCATTCCCATTTCCGCCCCTAAAATATCCCTATTTTAGTCTTCATCCCTGCTTAAAAAGAGGCAAAATCAAAGATTTTTTATTGGGAGAGCCTTCCTTATACATGCTCGATTCCCCATCATCTAAGACTATATATTTCAAAATTATGCCAACTTAAAATAAAAATAGAGTAAAAGTTCATTACAAATTTAGACCAAAATCAAAGGTTCCATAATAAAAACAAATTTCTTATCATATTGCAAACTGAACACAAAAGTAATAACTGACGCCTAAGTGAAAAAATTTAAAAACATAAAAAACATAAACGTAAATTATCTTCCTTGTCTATTCCTAATAGCTTCAAAAGGGGATGATGAGGTGTTCGCCTGCAAGCGTACGGTGTCAAGTTTTGATAGTAAAAGGCGAGTAAGTATCGTCTTCACAGAGATTGGGTATTAAATTGCGCTAAGTATTGCAATTATTGTAACTCAATTTTATCTAGGCAATTGAACTAAATGAAATTAAGATAGAAGTAGAAAAAATATAGATATGAAACTAAAATAAAATATGGAAACTTCTAAGCACGAAAGTACTAGGGACTTTACTGCACTTTATCATTCCTATGTACATCCTATCAAGCCAATTCCACTCAATTTATTAATCAAGGGTTCAAAATTAACCTCATTACCTCTCTTGAGTGTCGAATGAGATAATATGCATAAATGTTCTTGTCTAATATCTCTATCTAACCCGTCTACCTACAAATTCATTAAGTTTATCCCTTAAATCGGAAATCAATTATCGATTGCCTCTTAGCCTCACAACAACTGAAATCCTAGTTGATAATCAAGAACTTGATTAGCTCTCGGTCTCACAATATCCAAGACTCTTAACGAGATTATCTAAATGCCGATCTCCTCTCAAACTCACAACAACCTAGATTGTGTTTCCCAATTCTAAACTATGAAATCATTCTCTCTCGAGCATCAATATCACAATATAAAATTATCTAACTCATTGGCAACATAAATTAGAAACATTAAGCATAAAGAAAAACAAATAAATTAAGATGGAATTTAAACTAACAATTGACAAAATATTAAAAACGTGGTTTAAACAAGGTTATATTAAGTTTTAGAATAATAATCTAGCTCAACATAGAGAAATCCATAGCCAAAATTACAAATTCAAGAACAAAAACTAAAAAACTACAAGGAAAAGGAAAAAGGAGAAGGAAGAGAAAACTCTTGTGGAGATGAACTTCAAGCCTTCAACTCTCTAAGAATCTCTCTTAAGCATCTTTCAAGAATCTCCAACGCCAAGCTCTTCTCTCAAAGAATTTTGTGCCTCTTTTCTTCTCTAAATTGGGAACTAGAGTTTGCTTGACTTAAGAAGGCTCAAAATTGGAGAAAATCCTCATCCAACTCATCCAAGAGTAAAAAATGACCTTCCCACTTTGATGATGGGCCAAAATAGTGCATAATACTTGCTACCCAACCAATTCAAAGTTCTAACACATTATACACTATTTTCAATTTGGATCTACATCCCATTAAGAATTAGATAATAGAACTTTTTTTAAAAAAAACTGTGATTTTATTTACATGAGTATAGTCTAACATAGAGATGTTTTGTTAAGCATTAATGCTAAATATTTTCAAATTTTTAGTAAACAGAATAACATCTCAGAAGGGCAAAACGAGGTATACATACATTGTCTATAAGTTACATAATCTGTTTACAAGGATATACATAGGAAACTAATCGTTTGATCTGCTCTTACTCAACGAAATAAGGATTTAGTTAAACATGAATCAATCTTCTTCAATGATTCGTCTTATGAATGTGAATTATCAATAAATATCAATTCATCAACTATCATACAATATCGGTACACATATTATCTACATATTCCCTATGCCTATTAACCAAGTTACACGAAGGAAAACATTACACACTTATTCCTTAAAAGCTACACGTCGTTTTGTTCATTTAAATCCTTCCTTCATTTTTTTGTTTTTCAATTTGTCGCCTTGTTGTGTGTCAGATATTGGATATTAGGGAAATTACATTAGGGTGCCCTTCATTCAATCGTGACTCTTCCTTTCCAATCGAACAGTCAAAACATAGTATTGGATCCGAAACAGCAAAAAAGAATCACTGAAAAACATTTTCATTTTAAAATTGCTATATTATTGTTACACTTGAAACGTTTGTCTTTATTATAAACTTAGCCCCGGTGATGTAATTTCTTATATATCTATAATTGATCAATCCAATTACAAACATCTTGGTATCTCTTTAATTAAGAAGAAAACAAATAAATCAAGGCTATAGGGCTGTTGTCATGTCGGGTTCGTGTCGTGTCATGTTTCTTAGTTAACACTATAACCTTAAACACAAATACAAATTATTTAATAATCGTGTCAAAAGATAAAACCCAAACACGAATCGTTAATTAATGAATTGACACGGACACGATACGACCAACCCATTTATTAAATAGGTCATTAACGTGTCATGTCAAACTATAAAACTTGTGTAATAAATGGGTTGTTAAAGGTTGTAACATTTTTCAGCTAAAAATAACGTTGAAAGAAAAAAAAATCATGACAAAAGTAGTAGTATAAAGATTTACCATCAAATAATATACAACCATCACACAATCCACAAACTGATCACAGCCAAAATCAATCCCAACCACCAAACAAACTAAAAAAAAAAAAAAAAACATTAAACCACAGGCAAGGATAGTTGTTCAAAAAGATTAATCCCAGATTCCTTATTTGGTTGTTTGCAGAGGCACCAAGTGAAGCATCTTGTGTGAGATCTTTCAGATCTCCCAAAGATCTCCTTTTAACTGTAAATGAAAATGCAAATTAGTTTAAAATTTAAATCAAATTAGAAAATATAAAACAAATAAAAATAGTACAAAATCACCTCTATCACATATTGATGTGCTTCCTAAGTTGTACACCCGTCAAACACAGAATACTTTAACCAAAGGTTACACTCCAGCGAATACCCTTTTCAGGCTAGCGGAAGCAGACTACAAATATGAAGTTTGTAGGTCTTTCAAAGAAATCAAACCCAAACTCTCAAAGACGCATCTACTAAGAGCTCAGAACAAAAACTTGTTCTAAAAAAAACATAGCACTCCAAATTGCATAAATTAGGTTCCTCCTTCATTGTAGCATAAGGGTCCTTTTAAAATAGGACTTACAATCAGGAAACAATCTCAAAAAAATAGAAAACAATCTTAAAAAATAAGAATCTTAGCCTAAGCAAAACGGTAACTTATAATTGATTACAAAACAGGAAAGTAATTCATAAGTCAAAAAGAAAAGTAATCAAAAACTATAGCCGTGTGTCCCTCCCTTGCCTTCCATGCATTCCACACGTCAAGAGTCTATTTCTTGGATCTGATCTTCTTCAATGTTGAATAACATAAAGACTTGTGTTGCCTCTTGGCCCAACAATTCTTTTGCATTATAGAATTCAGCTTTATTGTAAAATTGTTGAACCATTGACAGCACTTGGGCTTCTAAGTCTTCCACGTGCTCTACTTTTTGCTGGCCCTCTTCCAAGTCTTCCAGGTGCCCCACTACATGCTGGCCCACGTGCTCCACTTCTTACTGCTCATCACATATGAAAACAGAAAGATTTACAAATATAGAGCGCGTTTATAACTCGTTTTAAAATGATATTATTTTTTTATATAAAAATTAAAATGAAAACATTAATTTCAGATAGAAATCATTTTTGAAAATGTATTTGATAGTTTTATCAAGAGATTATTTTCAGTATAAAAAAACACATTAATGTCTCTCTCGAGAGAGGAGAAAACGAAAATAAAAAATAAAAAAACGACTAAAAGTCATTTTTCATTTCTCTCTCATTTTACACTAAACTAAAAAATCATTTTCATTTTCTTTTTTTGTCTTTATTGCGCCAAACACTATTCTGAAAATATTTTCATTTTTTCTTTATTGAAAAATGTGAAAAATAAAAACGAGATCAATTCTAAACATGGCTATAGTTTTGCAACAACTCTTCCAAAAATGAAGAGCATAGAAATTGAGGTTGATTTTTATTGATTCCAATTTACCAACACAAAAGGGAAATTGATACCAGCAAACAATATACATATGTAATTGAAAAAAAAAAAGTTTCACGGAGATGATTTAAACAATGAGTATATTATCAAAGAAAAACTCAATTTTCTTTTCTGGCATGTTCACAGTCCATACATTGCATATTAATAAAAGGAAGAAAAACAAGAGCCATTGACTGGACAAAACCCTAATAATCACATATCAAAATTGAAAAGGGAAAAAACAAATCAATTTTAATCGAAGGGGAAAAAAGGAAGCTGCATGAGCAGAGTATGAAGCTACATAACACAACAAAAAAAAAAAAAAAAAAAAAAAAAAAAAAAAAAAAAACCTAACCCAGAGTCCACATATCAAAATGAAAATAATGGAAAAATAAACTAGCCATAGATAACAACCAAATAAAAAACTAACCTAGAAGAAGAATAAGAAGAAGAAGAAGAAGAATGAAGTGAACGAGAATGAAGTGAGGATTTGAGAGAGAATGAAGTGAGGATTTGAGAGAGAGATTTGAGAGAGAGAGAAATTAGGGCTGGGCGGCTGGCAGATGGAGAGAAAAAATGTGAGGAAACCGTTTGGTTGCATTTTTTAGTTGTGGTGATTTGAGTGAAGATTTTGAATTAAATTTGAATTATAATTTGAGTTAAAGTTGTAACTTGAGTTTGTGTTTAGATGCGCATATTTGAGTTATGTTTTGAATTGAGAATCTATTTAAGTTTGTGTTTGAGTGGATCAAAACTTAAATTTGTATTTAAATAGTATTTTAACAAAAACTCAATAGTGATGAAAAATTTTAATAGGATATATAGGTGGGGTTTTATTCGTCTCTTCATTTTGAGCGTGCATATAAAAAAAATTATCTCATTCGGAATTAAAACGAAAAAGTTATTACATTTTTAAGAGTAAAAAAATATTATTCATTAACTTGCGTTTGAGTTTAAAAACTTGAGTTGAAGGAGAAATTTGAACTCAGATTTTAGTTCCAAACTCAAATTAAAACTCGCGTTAAAACTCAAGTTCAAACTCAAATTTTACAAACGAAAATGAACTTTTATAAAGTTGTAATTTGAGTTCAATTTTTTTTTTTTTTGTTTGAGTTTTACTCCAAATGAATAAGCCCTTAAGTTTTTACCTTCCGGAATATATCACTTTATTTTCCCTTTTTTTGAATATATATGTTTATAAGATGAGTTATAAATGGGTTAATAATGTGTTGTCTTCATGTACATATATTTATAACACATTTAATAAACGGGTTACATGTTTAATAAATGAGTTACGATAAGTCAATTTGAAAACGACACGTTATTTAATCGTGTTTCACGGATTCGATCTGATTTTGATTCAAAACTATTTATAATAAACTCAAATCTACTAACTTCGTGCATATTTTAAATCATGTCGTTGTATGTTACTCAAATTATCAGTCCTACATCTAGTTAAACAGTCATCCACACGTGTTAATCACGAGTTAGATAGCGACAGAGATAAAAATATATAGAAGAACAACTTGCTGTCTTAATTATGAATTTGTACTTAAAAAAACCACTCGAGCTTCACATTTTTTGATGCACTACTTACTTTACTTGCATATTTTCTATAAAGTAATACGCATTATTGTCTGACTTCTCAATAATAATCCCAGTAAAACCAGCAAGAAAACAAATTAAGTAACAGAGATCTCAAGATGGATAGGTTTGATAGTGGGGGAGGAAGACGACAAATTTTAGGATAGCTAAGCTATGCTGAGCTGGAATGTATTTTTTTATATAACAGTTTTGTTAAGTTGTTAGTCTTGTTAGACTTTCGGTTGTAACTTTTATTTTACACTTCCTAGATATATAAAGGGAGTGGTCTCTTCAGAAAGAAAAGAGAGAAAATACAAAACACATTTTTCATCTCATTTCTTTCTTCTTTTCTCTCTCTCTCTCGAGATAATCTCAGATTCAATATGGTATCAGAAGTAAAAGCTTTGCTGTTCAACCTCTGATTCGTTGCTTTTCGCCTTTGATTCGGTGATTTTCTTCCCCGATTCGTTACCTTTCTTCCTTGATTTGGTGATTTTCTGGTGATCCTCCATGGAACCTTCTAGATCAGGGAAGTCGGTCACTGACGATCCTTCGAGCCCCTACTTTCTGCATCACTCTGATAGCCCTGGGCTGGTTCTCGTCTCACAGCCACTCACCGGAGATAACTATGCCTCCTGGAGCAGAGCTATGATCATTGCGTTGTCCGTCAAGAACAAACTTGGATTCGTTGACGGATCTATCGAGAAACCAGAAGGTAATGACCTAATTCTTCTAAACTCGTGGATTAGGAACAGTAATATTGTAATCTCATGGATTCTGAACTCGCCCCAAAGAGATCCGTATAGCATAATTTTTTCTGAATATTGATCTCCAAGATCGGTTCCAACAAAGTAATGGACCGAGGATTTTTCAATTACGGCGTGATTTAACAAATCACAGTCAAGAACAGAGTTCTATTAGTGTTTACTTCACAAAATTGAAAACTTTATGGGAAGAGTTAAGCAATTTTAGGCCTGTATGTTCTTGCGGAAAATGTACTTGTGGTGGAGTCAAAGAACTCCATACTTATTACCAAACGGAGTACATCATGGCCTTTCTCATGGGATTGAATGACTCATTCTCCCAAGTTCGTGGTCAAATTCTGCTGATGGATCCATTACCGGCTATTAACAAGGTTTTCTCCTTAATTTCCCAAGAAGAACGTCAAAGGAAGATTTCTACTACTTCCAACACTAATGATTCCAACAATATGGCATTTGCTGTTAAACATGATAACCAAAAGCGGTTTGGAGGGAATCAAGATTTTTCAGGGTCCACAAATGGAGCACAAAAATACCAAAAGAGAGACAGGCCATTTTGCACCCATTGCAATTATCATGGACACACTGTGGAGAAGTGTTATAAGATCCATGGCTATCCTCCAGGCTTCAAACAACGCCAGAAGCCTACTCAAGCGTCTGCCAACCAAGTTGCAACACACCTTGGGACAACAGATACAACTAGCAATGCCACTGGACACGCAGGAGATTTTCTGAACCAGCTCAACAGTAACCAGTGCCAGCAGCTGATGGCTTTGCTCTCGAGCCACTTAGCTAATTCTGTCACTCTTACTGATCAACCAGATTCTGCCACTTCATCTTATCTAGCAGGTACTTGTTTATCATTTTCTCTCAATCATACTCCTTTTTCTTCAAGGCTTTGGATTGTCGATTCTGGTGCCTCTAGACATATTTGCTGTGATGAACATGCCTTTGTGACTCTAAGGCCAATAACCAATTCTACTGTCACCTTGCCGAATCATATGAGCATTCGAGTCTATTTCAGTGGAGACATTAAGTTCAACTCAGGACTAATTCTCAGGGATGTCTTATATGTTCCCCAGTTCAAGTTTAATTTGCTTTCAGTCAGTGCCCTTACTTCTAGTTCTCAGCTCACAGTCATTTTCTTTCCTGGTCATTTCGTGGTCCAGGATGCCAAAAGTCAGACGATGATTGGCAGGGGTAAAAGGATGGCAGACCTATACGTTCTTGATTCAACCACCTTACAATCGAGTTTACCACCATCATCCAATTCAATTTCAATCAATTCTTTTTCAGTCAATTCAGTTTCAGCCCGTGTATGGCATAATAGGCTTGGCCACCTCTCTCATAAAAGATTGGAGTTGCTTAAAGACCAGCTGGATTATTTCAAGCTGGACCACTCTGATCCATGCTACATATGTCCTTTAGCTAAGCAAAGACGTTTATCTTTTGTTTCAAATAACAACATGTCTATGTTGCCTTTTGACTTGATTCACGTGACATTTGGGGACCATATCATGTAACTGCTCATTCAGGGCATCGATTTTTTCTTACTTTGGTTGATGATTGTACCAGATTCACTTGGGTTTTCTTACTCAAACAGAAATCTGATGTGGCTCATGTAATTCCCAGATTTTTCAACATGATTGAAACTCAGTTTGATAAGAAAATAAAACAGTTCAGGTCTGATAATGCTAAGGAATTAGTGTTTGCTGATTTTTTCTCTGAACAAGGTGTTTTGCATCAGTTTTCCTGCATAGACACTCCTCAACAGAATTCTGTAGTGGAAAGGAAACATCAACACCTACTCAATGTTGCTCGAGCCCTGTATTTTCAGTCTCGTATTCCACTCACTTACTGGACGGAATGTATTCTCTCTGCCACCTACTTAATCAATCGCACACCTTCTCCATTGCTTCAAAACAGGACTCCTTATGCAGCCTTATACAAGTCTCAGGTTGATTACACCTCTTTTAGAGTTTTTGGCTGCTTGGTTTTTGCATCCACTTTAAAGGCTCATCGCACTAAGTTTCAGCCTAGAGCTAGGCCATGTGTATTCATTGGATATCCAACAGGCATTAAAGGATACAAACTACTTGATATTCAGTCTAAACAGGTATTTGTCTCAAGAGATGTCGTTTTTCATGAAGATGTTTTTCCATTTCATCAATTAACCTCTCCAGAACCTCCTATTGATCCATTCCCTGATTTGGTTATTCCAAAACCAATTCTTGAGCATCCCTCTTCTCTGTCACCTTCAACTTCCCATCCACCATCCCAACTTTCATCCCCTCCTGCACCAATCATCATTTCCCCTAGACGATCCTCAAGAGTTGTTAAAACCCCATCTTATCTCCGTGATTATCACTGCAACTTACTCACCAATTCATCTACCATCTCTCATTCTCATCATGAGTATCCTTTATCCAAATATGTTGCTTATACCTCTCTTTCATCTTCTTAGCAAACCTTTGCCTTGGCTGTCTCATCTCATTTTGAGCCACAATTTTACCATCAAGCAGTAAAATATCCTCAATGGAGAGAAGCTATGAGGGCGGAATTAGAAGCCATGGAAGCCAACAAGACATGGTCTCTCGTTTCTTTACCTCCAGGGAAACACACCATCGGTTGTAAATGGATCTATAAGATCAAGTACAAATCCGATGGTTCCATTGAACGCCACAAGGCTAGATTGGTTGCAAAGGGGTATACACAACAAGAGGGTGTGGATTTCCTGGACACTTTTTCCCCGGTAGCAAAATTGGTGACTGTTAAAGTCTTAATGGCTCTAGCTGCGAGTCATTCATGGCATATGGTCCAATTAGATGTCAACAATGCATTCCTTAATGGGGATTTGTTTGAGGAGGTTTACATGGACCTTCCACTTGGATATCGTAGTAAGGGGGAGATTCTTGAGCAGGATAAGAAGCTTGTCTGCAAGTTATACAAGTCTATTTATGGACTTAAACAGGCTTCACGCCAGTGGTTCTCAAAATTTTCTGCAGCACTTCTACTTTTTGGTTTTGCTCAATCAAAATCCGACTATTCCTTGTTTACAAAAGGATCTGGATCTTCTTTCGTGGCCTTATTGGTTTATGTGGATGACATTATACTCACAGGACCATCCGTGGAAGTTATCAACTCTCTCAAACTTTTCCTTCATAGTCAGTTCAAGCTCAAGGACTTAGGAAATTTAAAGTATTTCCTAGGTCTTGAAATTGCTCGTTCAACTAAGGGCATAGTACTTTCACAGAGACAATACACTTTACAGTTGCTTGAAGATACTGGATTTCTGGCCTCCAAGCCCACTTCAGTTCCTATGGATCCTCATGTAAAGCTCTCGGCTACAGATGGAGAACCTTTGGCTGATATTTCTCAGTATCGTCGGCTCATAGGTCGCCTCCTTTATCTCACACTATCCAGGCCTGACATCACCTATGCTGTTCACCGCCTGAGCCAGTTTGTTTCCAAGCCTCGGTCTCTTCATTTGCAAGCTGTTCATCATCTCTTGCGTTACCTAAAGGCTCATCCAGGTCAGGGGTTATTTTTTTCCTCTTCATCTCCTATGCAACTTAAAGCCTTTTCTGATGCTGATTGGGGTTCTTGCCCGGACTCTCGCAAGTCAACCACTGGATTTTGTGTGTTCTTAGGAGAATCTTTAGTCTCTTGGAAGACAAAGAAACAGCCAACCATTTCTCGATCATCCGCTGAGGCTGAGTACCGAGCTTTGGCTGCCACTACTAGCGAGTTAATGTGGTTAAAGCAATTACTAAGAGATTTCTCCATTGACCTCCCATCCTCTGCCCTTCTCTTCTGTGATAACCAGGCTGCAATTCATATTGCTTCTAATCCTACGTTTCATGAACGCACTAAACATATCGAGATTGATTGTCATTTTGTTCGTGATCAAGTTACTGCAGGGCTTGTCAAACTTATGCCCATTCGGACACAGCATCAGCTAGCAGATCTCTTTACTAAAGCTTTGCCAGCTACCTCTTTTTTCTCACTTTTGTCCAAGATGGCTGTCAAAGACATTTACAGTCCATCTTGAGGGGGAGTTTTAGGATAGCTAAGCTATGCTGAGCTGGAATGTATTTTTTTATATAACAGTTTTGTTAAGTTGTTAGTCTTGTTAGACTTTCGGTTGTAACTTTTATTTTACACTTCCTAGATATATAAAGGGAGTGGTCTCTGTACAGGAAAGAGAGAGAAATACAAAACACATTTTTCATCTCATTTCTTTCTTCTTTTCTCTCTCTCTCTCGAGATAATCTCAGATTCAATAACAAATAAATAAGAAATTGAAACCATATGCTATTGCATTCTATATCTATATAGATGTGTGTACACACACACACGCATATATATATATATATATATATATATATATATAAAACACACGCTAATGTATGTATCGTGTGTTGTATAAAAAAAAAAAAAAATATATATGTATATCATGTACTGTATGGCTCTTTAAGACTGATCATCTAGAAGAGCAAAGAATGTCTCCTATTTGCACTGATCCATTTATTACATTTTCTATAGGCATGCTTTGAAGTCTAAACTAACGTACTATTTTCTTCCTTTTTTTAAGCGATATACCATGATGGTTATAGCACAAAAATCTTACTACCTTTAAAGTGAGATATTTTTACTTTTTTCCGTCCCCAGAAGAGACTTACATTATGATTTATGACTATGAGTAACCAAAGTGAAAAATATGAGTGTCATAATACCACTGTGTGCATATCTCGTCCTCATCCTTGGCATGATCAAAAGCGTACTTGATCTTTTAACGCTCTAGAACATATATATTCAATATTTCCCCATGATATTCAACCATTTTATCAATCGGTAGCTGATATTCAACCATGTCATTAATCTATTTATTTATTGCATTCCCTGATATTTAACGATTTCATTAATTTATATATACATTCTTATTATACTAGTTGAACCACATGCTACACACGTGAGGAATAACTTTGTGTTTTTTTACGATAAAATATGTAGTCTCCTTAAAAGTCTAGTCTATTAATTGGAGCAAGAGAAAAACAAAACTATTTTAAAAAATCACATCAAAAAAATTAAAGTTATGTAGGAGTTTTTTATTAAAAAAAAAAAAAAAAAAACTTATAAGGACGCATTTGAATTAATGAATTATTTTAATCAAAAGAAAGAGAAAAAGAAAGCATTTAAAAGAACGATATTGTAAAAAAACCGAACTACCAAGAATATAAATATTAGGGAAAAAACAAAAAAGACAATACACAAAAGAAAATGAAAAATGAAATAAAAAGTTAAAAAAGAAATACAGAAAAAGGGAAAAGGTTATAACAAAACGAATTGAAGTTTTATAGGAATTATTGACCCAAAAAAACTTCAATAGAGACGTATTTTAAAAGGATTATTGTAATTCAAAAAAGTGAAATAAGAAATTATTTTAAAGAATTATAAAAAAATAAACTGTTTTGGGAAAAAGAAAAAAAAGATAATAGGCGAAAGAAAATAAGAAAAATAAAAAAAATAGATTACAAAAAGAAAAGAAAAAAAGTTAAAAAGAAAAAAAAAAGGAATTACACAGTAAACAATTAAATAGGGACACAGTTGAAAAACTTATCTTAATTATTGAGAAAAGAAAAGGGAATAAAAATTATATAAGAACATATATGAAAGAAATTATTTTCATAAGAATAAAGTTCGAAAAGGAATATTTTTAAAAAGCACACCATAAAAAATTGACTGTAAGGAAACAATGACAAAATAAAAAACAGAAAAAACAAAACATTTAAAAAATATAAACAGAAATCAAAAGCGGGAAAGGGAAAAAGGAAGGAAAACATGACTAAAAAGAAGGAAAAATAAGAGGCTAACAGGGGAAAAAAGAGGCTAAAAAGGAAAAATAGAAAGAAAAAAAAAAAAGAAGTTGCCATGTGGTAGCTATTGGGAAGTGAACAATAACAAGATATTGCCTCTTCGCATGTGTGTGTTAGATTAAATTAGATTAGATGTTAGATTAGATGATTAAATAAAGAATAGATGAAGTTGAGACGTGAGCATATATAAATGCGACACGGATGAAAACAGTCTACATAAATTTTACGTATGTCAATATATAAAGATAAGACTAGAAAATAATGGTTTAAAGTATTGCAAGAAAAACTGTTTAGAAAGGAAATATCAAAGGAAACAAAAATGTCTTACAGAGCTAAATATAAAAAAAATACACATAAAGATAATTTTTTATATAAGATGAATTACAGAGAAGACAACTAAGCAGGAACATATTTAAAGAAAATTATTTCATCTAAAAAAAAAAAAAAGAAAGAAGAAGAATAAGAATTAAAAATATATAAGAACACTTATGAAAAAAATTATTTTCATAAAAGTAAAGTTAGAAAAGAAATATTTTTAAAAAGCATACTATATTAATAGTATGTGAAGAAACATTGACAAAATAATAAAAAAAATACAAAACATCTCAAAAATATAAAAACAAATAAAAAATGCGAAAAGCAAAAAGGAAGGAAAAATAAGAGGCTAAAAGAGGAAAAAAAGGCTAAGAAGGGGGAAAAAAAAGGAACAAAAGAAAGAAGAAGCTCTCATGTGGTAGTCCTTGAAAAACAAACACTAACAAGGCATTGTCTCTTTTTATATAAATTAGATTAGATTAAATTAGATTTTAGATGATTAAAGCAAGGAGATGAAGCTAAGTTGTGACCATAGGTGCAACATGAACGGAAATGATCCACATGCATTTTACATATGTTGTGATAAAATGAGGATAGAAAATAATAGTTTAAAAGATTGCAAGGAAAAAAAAAAAAAAACACTTTAGAATAAAAATATTTGATTGGAAAAAAAATGTTTCACAGGGCTAATCATAAACAAATACACATAAGGATAACTTTCGATATAAGAGGAATTATAGAGAAGACAATAAAGTAGGAATATATTAAAGAAAATTATCTTTATCTTATGACCTAAATAAAGAAAAGAAAAAAAATTATATAAGAATACATATAAAGGAATTATTTTTATAAGTGTAAAGTTAGAAAAGAAATATTTTAAAAATGAAAGAATCAAAGCGAAAAGGACTGGAGAAAATACTTTTCGCTTTGATTCTTTCTGCTTTACCTTAAGTTTTATGAAATCCAGTGCTTGCGATTGTCGCAGTCCTTTTTAGTGTCCCTCAAAAGATGAGGAGTTATCTCTTGTTTGCTAAGCTCATCCAATAAAACTTCAAGGTCTACCAGTGTTGGTTTCTAAGTAGCTGTAGAAAATAGATTGCAAAAGAACACTGATAAAATGGTTTAACACTTAGAGGTTGTTCTTTTGTAACGAAACTCAGAAAAAATTTAAACTCAAGTTATAATTTTATTCAAGTTCATGTTTTTTTTTTTTTTTTGTAAAATTTGAGTTTGAACTTGAGTTTAAACTCAAGTTTGAACTCGATTTTAGGGTTAAACTCAAGTTCAAGTTTCCCCTTCAACTCGAGTTCATAAAACTCGAGTTCATAAACTCAAACTCAAGTTAATAAACAATATTTTTTCTATTCTTAAAAATACCATAATTTTTTCGTTTTAATTCTGATTGAGATGATTTTTTTATGCATTCACAATGAAAAGATGAATAAAACTCCACTCATATACCCTATTAAAATTTTTCATCACCATTGAGTTTTTATTAAAATACTATCTAAATATAAATTTAAGTTTTGACCCACACAAATACAAATTCAAAAAAAATCTCAATTCAAATCATAACTCAAATGTACACATCCAAACACAAATTCAAGTTGCAACTTTAACACAAATTATAACTCAAACTCAACTCAAGATCATTACTCAAATTACTATAACTTAAAAATATAAAATAACAACCCCTTAATTACTTTGACATATGTTACATTTGGTGTCAAGTCATTTGTCCAACTTTGATGTTTGATCGTTATTAATTGACGTGCTAACTTTTTCATTTAATAATTACAATATTGTATTTTTAAATTATTCAAAGTCTGAAAGTTGTGTTTAGAAGTTTAAACTTTTAAATTTATGAAAGCTGGTATAACATCGGAAGTGATATTTTATGGATAGGAGTATATTTCACACTTTTTTTTTAGTGTTATTATTTCACACTTTTTTTATATCAAATATGTTTTTTATATTGACATTTTTATTAAAGATGGTATAAGAAACAAATATGTTTTTTATATTGACATTTTTATTAAAGATGGTATAAGAAATTAAGTAGCACACCCGACGCAATATTGAGGAAAAATTTATAGCATCTCTCTCTCTCTCTCTCTCTCTCTCTCTCTCTCTCTCTCTCTCTCTCTCTCTCTCTCTCTCTCTCTCTCTCTCTCTCTCTCTCTCTCTCTCTCTCTCTCTCTCTCTCATTCTTTTATTTCTAGTCATCTTGAACACGAGTAAATTAATTCAATTTTCTACAAGAAAAAACAAAGTTCAAAAGCCACAAACATTAATGGAAAAAGATAAGGTTTTTTTTTTTTTTTTAAATTTTATAAAAGGAAATTTCATTACCAAAAAGAATGAAATACATACTCACATGTTGTAAATGACGCCGAATACAATGAAATTCGACCCAAATAACTGGATCCACTAATAAAAATAATAATAGCGCAAGGACGAATACTAATACTGATATCCAAAGAGAAATCACCTAATCGACACACAAAAATTGAGCATAGTCGATACTCATTGAAAGAGACCAAACAGTCTATGGATTAACCCAATCGATTAAGACCAAACCTCATATAGGAGACATCTACACGGTCTAAAACTAACCAGACCAAACAACTCACACCTGTAGTGATTGACTCGACCGGGTGGGCTACATTACAAACACTGGGAGATGTTGAAACCACAACCTCCTTTATTATCATTACACCATAAATAAAAGTAAACACATAACATAACATAAAAACTAAACTAAACACAAGTATAGAGCGCGACCTCCATTGCGAAACAAGTATCCAAGATCCCTCAACGCCATCCACTGTGAAGCCTTAGCCATCTAACTCCATCCACCTGTCCATCGGAGAGCAACGGCGGCCCTAACTTGGCCAACCCCACGACGAGACTAGCAGTATCGCCGACACCCTTACTCGGTGACACAAACCCAACCACAACCACGGTTGGGTCCCTCAACACCAACATTAGGCAGACGGCAACCAAACCCTCCAAACATGTAGTAGATCTAAGCAACCTAAAGAATTCCATCCACTCTCCGATCCAGCCTGATCCTGGAGGAGATTTGAATCTCCCACGACCACCTCGGACGACAACACCTCTTCGATTAATGGTCCCGTCACCATATCGGCGACGGACATCCCTCTTTTGCGACTGATCTACGGTCCTAGCCAGGGTCCACTCCCCTGGCAGCACGAACCCCGACACAGTGTAGATACACCAGCGACCACTCTCTGAACAAAGGCCAACAGACCAATGACGTGCCGGCCTACTGGCCCCTCTGTACTCTCTCTCTCTCTCTACCTTTCTCTCACTCATTTTCTCTATTCTTTCTCTTTATATTTAATTTAGACCTTAAAGACACTAACGCTGGAAAGATAATCTTTTGAAAAGAATTATATGCATAGTACTAGTGTAACACCTCCTTAATATAACCCTAGTGTTACTTCTTAACCTTCCCTTACACTTAACCTACCATGTTACACATATTAAGTATGAAAATACGGCCAAATTTGAACTTTTAAAACTTCTTGACTAGCAAAGATAATGAAAAAATATATAATACACCGTAACTGGTTGGCCAAACATATACAATTAATACATCTATCAAAAAGAGGCTCAGCCTTATACTATGTTAAGTACAACGAGGACCTCTAAAATATAGGTCAGCTAGTCCATGTACATTAATCTCTGTCCTCAGGAGTGCGCCAGCCAACCATCAAATCCACAGCTAATGCTAGGATGTACCCTCATCTACATCACCATAAAATGAGTGAGCTAGTGCCCAGTAAGTAGAATAACGCATGATATAGCAACAATGAAATCATGCATGAACTCATGACTTAATAAGATATTTCATTTCACTTGTTCGTTCTTTTGTCTTGTGCGCACAATTAAGGTTTTTCTTGGACGGGGTGGTATCCCAAATATCTCATCAAACCTTGTGGCCACAAAATAAATATAATATCAAATGCCATAATGTGGGGCAAAATATATTTTTCACATTTAAAATCAATTCTTCCTCGTGATCATCAAGGAAGCTTCCCACACCACAAATCTCTAACGAGACAAAAGGTCAAATGACCCAGTGATCACAAATGTATTAATATAACATGGAGCCAGTCATATTTAAACACAAATCCTTCCCCGTGATCATCGAAAAAGCTTTTCACGTTACAAAAGGTCCGGCAGTCTCCTTGCAGACACAAAACCCGTTAGAACATACATAACCATCATTTAACTTTCTTCAATATTCATTCCCTTCTTAATATGTTCAATAATACATATCTTACATAATGCATTCATGCAAAATTATGTCAATATCAATAACACATATTTCGTATACCCACTTATCACAACTTTAAAGCTCATAGCATATGCATGATGATTACACCCAAACGTGTCGAAAATAAAGCAGTCACGATAGCATAGTTAGGGCAGTCGTATCCACAAGGAGGAGACAAATTAAAGAATAAACGATTAACAAATAAAATGCGTTAGGAGATAAATAATAAAATAATAAAAAAAGAAAATGAAATTTTTGTTGAGAAGTTTAAGCGTAAGAAGAGTATATGAGAAAACTATATAATTAAAACTGGTAAGGCATCGAGATTCCCCTATATACTTTGTTCACCCAAATGGATTTTCATTTTTGAGATTACTCAATTGAAAGTTTCACATTCCAAACTAACAATCGGAAAATAAATATACGAAGAACATGTGAATTAAAATGTATTCGAGTGAGTAAAATTCTTACATTAAGAATTATGAAAAATTATCTTATAAGAAATCTAAAAGCGACAACATACCCCAGGGTAATATTGCAGTAGAAGACTACTCATAAGATAATACTATTCATATAATTATATTGAGCAACAATTACATAAAAAGAGCATGACTAAATTTATATAAAAGTTAACAATAAAATATATCAATTTGAGAAATTAGACAAAGATAGAAGAAAATTAATCATTCAAATGTATAAATTTTGGAGAACAAATGAAGAATCAAAATCCACCTAAGATCACTTCACATATAGGTTTCTCTCTAACCTAGCCAAAGAATTTTAGCTTAGCTTGCACATAATTCCCACAAAATTCTAAAGAAAAAATATGAGAATAAGAGCAAGAAAAATGAAAATAAAAGTGTATACTATAGCTAAAAATCAACAACCAATAACCTTGGTAAAGGCCCTATTTATAGAGTTGTTGGGCCACGCCAAAAATTACAAGGGAAATAGTAGAAAATAGGCCAATATGAAAAGCTTAAGAAAGTATATAGGCCAATTTTTAGTTATAAAAATTAATAGGCCATAACTTGTCAAGTTATGGTTCATAACTAGATAAGTTATGGATAAACTTATCAAGTTATGATTCATAACCGGACAAGTTATGGACAATTATGAATAATAACTTATCAAGTTATGGTTCATAACCAGACAAGTTATGGACGAAAATAATAATTTGGCCTATTTATTAACTTATGTAAACTATTAGCCTATTAATTTTAATTCATCTCAAATTTTGGCCTATTTTCCTCTTTCTCCCAAATTACAATCAGCAATAAAAATAATAAAGAAAATAAAACTAAAAATGTTTTCTTATTTAATTGAAATTTACAAGGCTTTATTTGGTGAGTAAAGGCTGATATAGTAGAAGAAGAAAACCAACAGAAACGGTTTGGAACGAAAGAAGAATCCCAGGGCATGGACACGTGCTGCGGAATGGATGGGGAGCAAATGAAAAGTTGTGCGCGGCAGGACCCTTGAGTTTCTTGGGGTTGTCTTGCGCATATGGTGTGGACTCAGCAATGAGAACTTTCACACGAGGAAAGCAAATTGTGGGTTAACTTGGGCTACTAGTTTGTTGGGCCAAATTGAACTCTTTTTCTTTCTGGGTTTTTCTTAAAAGTTGGGCTTTGCTAACTTTGTGGCCCAATTGTGTTTGAGGCTGACTTTGCACCTACAAATGTGTGGATGTTCAATGGCCATATTGGTCCAAGAACCCAGGTGCATGTGTGGATTTGTCAAAGAAAATAGATATTGGCTTAGCACTCCTTAAGCTTGAGTTGCTTGCTTTGCTTGGTATTATGGCCCAAATGTCTTATTTCTCTATAAAATAAAATAAAATAAATTAAAATTAAATACTTTCACATAGAATTAATTTTATGAAAATATTTAATTAAAAACTAATTTATTTACCAATTATGAACAAATTAAGTGTATTTTCACGCATTTATCATATGAATTTTATGGTGACATAGGTAAGATTCTACTTATCTCGAGCCTTAGGCAGTTGAGCTAGCCTGAGTGTTAGGGTCTCTTCAGTGGATGATTTTGACTTTTCTTTCTCTCGTGGTAGCTCTCCAAAGTGTGGTTGCTACAGCTTAGTTCCTCTGCCTTGTGAGTCTTTGAAAATGGCAATGTTGTTGGCTAACTCACAAGGACCGAAACTCTCAGATTTAGAAATGCAGAGGAAATCGTCAAGATCATCAGAATTGCTATATAGCTAAACCTCCTCCAAGACGAATGTGTTAATCAGAAATGTTTGGTGACACTTATCATCATCACGTGGTTGCTTTGCAATGTGAAAAATATTCACCTCCAAAGTCATGTTCCCAAAGAATATTTTCATCACACTATTCCTACAGTTGATGAGAGCATTGGCTGTATCGAGGAAAGGTCTTCCAAGGATAATGGAAATCTTTGACTCCATACTCACCATGGATTGAGTATCCAAGATTAGAAAGTCAACGAAGAACATCCCCAAACATCCCCCGAGGCTTCTTGATTGATCTATCAGCTAGCTGCGGCAGAGCCACATATTTTGGCTTAATTTTGCCAAGACAAAGTTGCGAGTGGACAAAGTATGGCATGAGGTTAACACTTACTCCTAGATCAAGCAAAGCTTGACTGAACTCATGAGTCCCAATCTGACAGTAAACGGTGGGAAAACCGAGATGCTTGTACTTGGACGGTGTTATCTGTTTGATCACCGCGCTTACTTATTCTGTCAAGAATGTTGTCTTCTTGACATGGTGCTTTCCCTTGACCGTGCACATATCCTTGATAACCTTAGCATAAACAAGAAGTTGCTTGATAATGTGAAGCAAAGAAAGATTAATCTTCACTTGAATCAAGTGCTTTAGGATCTCACTTTAGTGTTCTAGCACTTTCCTAGTTAGACGTAGAGCTTGGGGAAAAGGCACCTTTATCGGAACATTCGTTGGCTCATCTTTCTCAAGGACAACTTCCTGTTGAGAATGGTGTCCTAAAAGCATGAGATGTAATAGGACATTTATTATTTATTTAATAAAAGAGTTTATTCATTATTTTATGTGCATATATTTATGAATATTTTATGAATATCAATGAAAATTCCATGATTATTTATGAAACCTTAAACATTGTATATAAGTGTTATATACGAGAGGATAATGTTTAAGGATAATAATCAAAAAGTAATGTTCATAATGAATATAATTAAAGTTCAGAATCTTTAATTAAAACATTATTAATACATGTCATTCCCATTTAGAATGGAACGGTGTTATCCGCACTGTTAATATGGCGAGATATTGAATGAGTGTATTTCGCATAATGAGATTATGTGGAACAAGGACACAAACATAATATGAATTTCTAATAATTTTCGTTAAGTATAGAAATTCTACTTGAGTCTACCGATGGTCATTATAGAATGATCTTAATCCTGAGTTCTTAACAAACTCCTATTTATAGATTTATGTTTTTTGATTTACTTGGTACGGATTCCGAGACCCTAAATCCTATTCCTTGTATTTTATAAACATGATGAAGTAGGTAGCCGGGAATGTTATTATACGAGATGGAATCCATTCCTTCTTGAGAAAGAAGTAGATAAATAATTCTCTTGAGGGTTGATTCGGTACTTGGACCAGTAGGAGCTCCGATTCATGAATGTGTTTTATGAATCATTGTTCATTAGAGAATCAATGATACTCAAGGATAAAGAAGTAATTAGAGAGGTTAACGGATTTTACCTAACTCTAATTATGAATTATTTATGGAGGATTGATCTATATGCAATGACTATATTGAATGGACATTCACAGTTTAGAAGTAATTTATATCTATAATTTCGAGAGTGCAATTCCAAGTTTATAGTGGAGTAACTATTGGAATTAATAGAATTAATTAATTAATTAAAGTGTTTAATTAATTATTAATTTTGTTGGAGCTCGGGATTATATGACCATTAGTCCCCACGTCGTCCTAGTAATTCTACCAGATACAAAGAGCAAAATGGGAATTTTAGAATTACAGAATTCTAAAATTAAACACTCGAAAATAATTAATTGAGAATTAATTATTATTTAAATAATGTGATTATTTAAATTTGAATTTGAACACATCTAGATTTATCCATTTAAACTTATTTGATAAGTTGTTCAATTTAGAATTCAAATTAATTTAAGTTTGACTTAAAATGGAATTTGAATTTGAGTCAAAATTGGACTACAGGATAAAGGATGATTTTCTCTTCCTTTCCTATCTGCAAATTGGCGCTACACAGGGATGAAGATCCCCTAAGGTGGCCGACCACAATCGATAAGGATAAGAGGAGATTTTGTTCCAAATTCAAATAGGAGATAATTAACAAGCTTTATCTTAAAGATAGAGATTTGATTCCTTTTTGAAGTTTGACTTCTACTCTTTAAATACGAGAATGATAGAAAATTGTGAAAACAATTTTTGAAACAATTTTTTAGCCCTAAGAGTTAAGGCTGGCCGAAATTCTCAAGCGGACAGAGGAAGGAAAAAAATTGTCTCCAAAAATTTCACGTCATGCATGCGTTGGTATTTGTAGAAATTCGAGTATTTATTGTAACTTGTTTTGTCTCATGTGTGTCCACACACACGTCGTCATGGATTCTAGGAATTGACGTGGAAGACAATAGTTTTCTAAACACAAAGCTTTGGAGCAAGAATTGTTCGAGGTCAAAGAACTCAAGTTATCAACCGAGTCGGCCTCCAGGTATTTTTCCTAATTGAGTTCTTAATAAATGAATTAATGAGATTAATTTATTCGTGCATAAATGAATATAATCATAGAGTATCTCAAAGGTTTTATGAAAATGTTTGTTATACACGATCTGCCTTCCCTGCCACACTTTCGCAACCAAATTCGATTCGGCTACCAACAATTGGTATCAGAGCAGTCTATAGACTATGTTAATTTATGCTCCGATTATTTGATAATCAAAATTAATATATTAAATATGTGATGTTTAATTATGTATGTATGTGATGGGTAGGCACTTGCATTTATAGATGTTTATATTTAATTCATGTTGATGAATGTATGGATGATGGATTTGGTCGTTAATTATATGGTTTCATGGATCGCATTAAATTCGTTCAAATTAAATTATTTGTAATTTAATTCGGGATTAGAATTATTGTAATTCTAGATTTTGGGTAGGATTAGGGTTTTGATTTTGAATCAAAAGGAGGCCTTGAAGATTAAGTTTGAAGCCTTTGAAGATGCCCAGAATCTGGCAAGAAAATTTCCAGAAATCGCCCAAAAGGCGCGCCCCAGCGCGCGGCCTGTGCGCCGCAGCACGCGTCCTGAGCGCCGCAGCGCGCAACCTGAGCGCCCAGCGTGCAGATAGTCCACACATGCGCGGGCACCCATCGCGCGAATAGTCCGCGCTTGCGCGCGGGCCTAGCGCGGCCGGAGTGAGGCCAGCGTGCGGCTAGTCCGCGCGCCAATGCGCGGCCAGTATGCGACCAGCGCGCTCCAGCGCACGGCCATCCCTATCCTGCGTGCACCCAGGTGCGCAGTTATCAGGCCAGATGCAATCAAATGGACCCCGAACAGGCCCGAGGGTTTTCAAAACCCTCGTAATGCGTGCTGACAGACCCAAAAGAGTTCTGAACACCGAAGAAGGTGAAATCCGACCTAAAGACGAAGAATAAAGCCAAAGAATAAGGAATTCAAGAATTGAAGACCCGTTGATGTAACGGAAGAAAATAATTATTGTAATTATTTATTTATTCGATTTTGTTTGTAATTTATATTTTTCATGGGACCCGGTCAAATCCATCTCAATAGCCGATGCATATATTTATTTTTTATGTTGGTAATTATATATTATATGTCCATGCATATAACATGCCATATAGATATAGTGTGCTTACTCATATGTTTTATAACATGCCATGCATACACGTGCATTTGTGTTTGAGGTTGACTTTTGCACCTACAAACATGTGGATGTGCAATGGCCATATTGGTCCAAGAACCCATGCACATCTGTAGATTTGTCAAAGAAAATAGAGATTGGCTTAGCACTCCTTGAGCTTGAGTTGCTTTCTTTGCTTGGTATTGTGGCCCAAATGTTTTATTTTCCTACAATATAAAATAAAATAAAATAAAATTAAAATTAAATACTTTCGCATAAAATTAATTTTATGAAAATATTTAATTAAAACTAATTTATTTAACAATTATGAACAAATTAAGTGTGCTTTCACGCATTTATCATATGACTTTTATGGTGACACAGGTAAGATTCTACTTACCTCGAGCCTTAGAATTGATATTAAGGCTCTCTGGTATCTTCTTAGGGGATCCAGTGCTCCATAGCTCTGAAACATTGAGTATTTCTACTTACATTGTTGCCCAAACGATAACAATTAACAATTATGTGCTAAAGATCATTTTCCTAACTGAAACCCCATCTAAAAATTTTGGCAGCATAACCCATTAATTTAAAGACTCTCCGAAGCTTAACTAACTCATGTAATACCTTAAAATAAAGTTTAGTTATCAACAATTATCACAAATTACAAGATCATCTCAAAGTCACCAAAACCACAAAATTTTCAACTTGAACTAGCCCTACTTTAAGGGGTCGTCATCTCTTCCAAACCACAACGAATTTATTAAAACCAATTTAGAGGCAAGAGGCAAGTCTTAAACATATAAATCAAGTTACCTTCAAATTTTCAGTGTAAAGTTAGCTTCCTAGCTTAGGTAACTAAACTAAAACCGGAACCAAACTTAAAACTTATCTTAAGCTGAGCAGCTTTCAAATGCACTAGTAAAACCTTAGCCTCTTAAATTAATTTGCCAAAACTGTTTTAGTGGCATATTTCAATATATAATTGAGCCTATCTTGAGAAAATTAGATCAAAAGAGGCTTTCTAACCTAGGTAACTAAATACGAGCCTAAACCGGTTTATAAACGAACCTGTTTCTGTACAGCTTCCTCAAACGAACCCAAAACCACCACTTTCCTTTTGAATTTTCTTATTCTCTTTTATGGGGATCCTCCCGACATAAGAGAGACCATGTGGTTCGATTTTCATAGTCGAATTCAAAAGAAAACCCCCTGAACAAACCTAAACAATACTGAATACCGAAACAGTGGCTTACCTGAGCCCAGTTTGAGTTTCCTTGCTAATTGGTACCTAAAAATGGCTAAACCACTTAGAAATTTGCTTGGCTTCTGAGTTCTCTAGTTGAAAATGGTATTTAACTATTGGGGAGAGTCAGACTTAGCAAATTTGGGGCTGATAACTTAACCTAGTTGCTTAATAAGTCTTTAAACAACCAAATAAGCACCTAAAGTACTTCACCATGATGTATTTCCACCGAATCAGGCCTAGTGGGGTTAATTTTCAACATACACCTGCTTAATAAGGTGTTAACAACTTACACAAGGTTTCAAATGTAAGCTAGGTCGTAGCCTATTCATTTGCTTACCAAATTAGGCGTACGAGCTCACACTGAATTTCATGCTAAAAATAGGGTTTCTAGAGAATTCTAACTCTATAATTCTTGTGAAACTCACATTTATTCTTTATAATCTAATCAATCTCATCCACTTATATACTCACCATAAAGGACCCCTTGTCATATTTGCGTCTATTTATCTGATAAAACGTATACTAAACCTTCCCGTTACATCTAAAATCGACCGTTTTCACTCATTTTTGTACTTTTTGACATATTTGAGCTCCGTTACCTATCAAATCCCATATGAAAACCATCATTAGAACTTCTTTTCCATCCTTCCCACTTACCGGATCCACCGTCGAGGAAACCTATCAATAATGAATACAACATACACAACTTAATACTTAATGTACATTATTTACCTATTCATGCTTGATGACACATCCAACATATAAATCCTATGCATATCAATGTAAAATCATGCAATACATTGGCCAACTAGTATGTGAGAAAACTAAGCATCACAACTAGGATGTTTGAGATACTTATTTAACATGATTGTCTTTGCTCATGTATTACTTTTTTTCCCCCCTATCTTTATTGGCTTTTCTCCCACGTCTTCATGTAAAAATCTTTCCTATTATCTTTATATTGCTCTAAATTTTCTCCCAACTATTTGTTTTTATTTTAAATTCCCTTTTAAATAACAAATTACAAATATAAGAAAGAATTTATCGCATGAATATTGGTAGACTTTTTCTCATTTTATTTTTTGATTAATTTTACAAAAGACTATTGAGGTTACTATCAGGTAGAACTATAACTCATTTATACACACACACCCCCACGCATTTATGAAGAATCATTGTAAAACAATTTCATTTTAATTTGCAATATTATTGTTATAGTTTAAAAGTTTGTCTTATTATTATAAACTTTTCCCCACTGATGTAAATACTTATATCTATCGCCGATCAATCCAATAAACATCATTTGGTGTCTGTTTAATTAAGGACAAAACAAACTAATCAAGCCATCTAGCTAAACAGTTATCCACATGTTAATCACGAGTTGGAACTGGTAGCAGCCAGAACGTTTAATATTTGTGTTTTATCTTCTTTAGCGATACGGAGAGAGAGAAAAAAAATATATAGAAGAACAACTTGCTGTCTTTTATGAATTAATTGTCCGTAAAAAAGCCACTATAACTTCACATATATTTTTCTTTTTTTATGCACTACATACTTTATCTGGAGAGAAAAATACATAGAACAACAACTTGCTGTCTTTATGAATTTTTCCTTAAAAAAAACCACTCGAGCTTCACATTTTTTGATGCACTACATACTTTATCTGCATATTTTATATAAAGTAATATGCATTATTGTCTGACTTCTCAATAATAATCCCAGCAAAACCAGCAAGAAAATAATTCAATTAACAGAGATTTCAAGATGGATAATGGGGGAGGAAGACGACAAATAAATAAGAAATTGAAACCATATGCTACTGCATTCTATTTCTATTTCTATATATACATATATGTATACATACATACATACATACATACATACATACATATATATATATATATATATATATATATATACACACACACACACACGCTAATGTATGTATTGTGTGTTCTAAGAAAAAAAAAGTATATATGTATCGTGTGTATGGCTCTTTCAGACTGATCTAGAAGAGAAAAGAACGTCTCATATCTGCAGTGATCCATTTATTGCTTTTCTACGCATGCTTTAAAGTCTAAAGTAACGTAGTTGTCTCTTCGATTTTTCAAGCGATATACCATGATGGTTATAGCACAAAAATCCCACTAGCTTTAAAGTGAGATATTTCTTTTTTTACTTTTTTCCGTCCCCAGAAGAGACTTATGAATAACCAAAGTAAAAGATAATAATGAGTGTCATAATACCACCATGTGCACACCTCATCCTTGGCATAAAAAGCGTACAACTACTTTTTAACGCACTAAAACATATGTATTCAATATTTCCCCATGATATTCAACCATTTTATCTATCTGTATCTTCATTGCATTAGCTGATATTCAACCATTTTATTAATCTATTTCTTTATTGCATTAGCTGATGTTCAACCATTTCATTAATCTATACATCTTTATTATAATAGTTGAACCACGTGCGTAGCAGGTAAGAAATAACTTTGTATATTTGATTTTGGGTTAAAATACTTGGTCTCCTTAAAAGCCAAGTCCATTAATGGAGCAAGAGAAAAAAAAAAAAAAAAAAAAAATCAAATAACTGCATCGAAAAGAATTAAAAGTTATATAGGAGTTTTTTTATTAAAAAAGTTAATAGGATTCTATTTAAAATGAATTATTTTGATTAAAATAAAGAGAAAAAGAAAATATTTAAAAGAGCGATATTATAAAAAAAAAAAAAAACTACCAACGAAAATTAGAGGAAAAAAAACAAAACAAAAAAGACACTACGCAAAATAATAATAATAATGAAATAAAAAGCTGAAAAAAGAAATAAACAAAAAGGGAAAAGGTTATAAAAAAGAATTAAGATTTTATAGGAGTTATTGACCCAAAGAAAACTTAAGTTGAGATGTATATAAAAAGGAATTATTTTAATTAAAAAAGTGAAATAAAAAGTATTTCAAAAAAATGATATGGTAAAAAAATAAACTGCCAAAGAATATTAAGAAAAAAAAAAGACAATAGGCAAAAGAAAAAAGAAAAATAAAAAAAAAAGATTACAAAAAGAAAAAAAGAAAAAAAAAAAAGGAATGACACATAAAGCAACTTAGTAAGGCACATTTGAAAAAAATTATCTTAGCCATTGACAAAAAAAAAAAGGAATAAAAAATTATATAAGAACACATATGAAAGAAATTATTTTCATAAGAGTAAAGATAGGAAAGAAATATTTTTAAAAAGCACACGTAAAAATAGACTGTAATAAACATTGGCAAAAAATAAAAAAATAAAAAAATAAAGTAGAAGCATGTCATGGGATAGTCCTTGAGAAGTGAATAATAACGAAGCATTAGCTCTTTTTATGTATGTTTGATTAAATTAGATTACATGATCAAAGATATATAGAAGAGATGAAGTTGAGACGTGGCCATAGATACAACATAGACAAAAACAGTCTTAGTGAATTTTATATATGTTATGATAAGATAAGATTAGGTAATAATAGTTTTAAAAATTGCAATAAAAAACCTATTTAAAAACGAAATAACTGAGGAAAAAATATTTTACTAAGCTAATCATAAAAAAAAAAAGAATATAACAAGTAGTAGGACACATTCGAAAAAAGTTATCTTAACTATTGAAAAAAATAATAAAAAAAAAGAATAAAACCTATATAAGAACCACACATACGAAAGAAATTATTTTCAAATTAGAAAAGAAATATTTTTAAATAGTATGCCATAAAAAATAGACTATAAAGAAAAATTAACAAAATAAAAAAACATTTAAAAATGTTAAAAGAACTAAAAAAAAAAGAGGGAAAGCAAAAATAAAGGGAAAAAGAAGGCTAAAATGGAAGGGAAAAAAAGAGGCTAAAAAGGGGGGAATAGGGGAAAAACCAAAAAGAAGTTTTCATGTGGCTGCCTATGGAAAATGAATAATAATGAGGTTTTGCCTCTTTTATATATGTTTAGATTAGATTAAATTAAGTTAGACTAGATTTAGATTAGATATAGGGTGGTTCTACTTACACAACTTTTTTTAATCTCCACATTTAGAATCATATTTGTAAAAGAGCTGATATAACTCAAAATGGTTTTAAAATTTTCTAATAAGCAATAGAATTGTAGAATAACGTTTATAATATCATATTTAAATTCTAATACAAGTTTTAAAGTCTATTCAAAAATATTTTTCTTTTTAATACCATAAAAAAGAACCTTTTAGTGAAGACATATTTTGTAACTTTGATCAGAAGTTATTTTGGAGAACCAACACACGACAAAGCATCTAACACTTGTAGCTTTTGATCTTAGGAAGCCGAAAACAACTTTTATGAAGCTCAACTAAATAGGCCCAACAAACAGCACTAATGGACACTACTGACATTTAACACCACATACTAAAAGAGATTGAATCTCATCCATTCTTATTAAATGTCGTACTCAATACCAAAAGTGTACCAAGAATTTATTAAACAAATAATCTTTTAAGAAACAATATAGAAAAAAAAGGGTAAGACAAGCTGTCATTAATCTATTAATTATTCCTGGTGCTACCCTAATGATTATCTATACTTTCATATTTTAAACTCCAGAAATATAATTAATTACAACATGTTTTAGATAATTATGAGCATAATTAAAAAACAGGAATAAAATAAATAAAAAAATAAAAAAAAAAGTATCCGCTACAAGTGTTTGATACATTGGGTGGGTTCAACATTGGAAGTAGAACCCCTATTAATGTCTTTTTCCTTTGGACCTAATTGATCTTTTGGAATCATATTTTCTGACTATTTTTCTTCTTTATCCAAGAAATTACACTATGTCATATCATTAAAAAGATTTAAAATGCTTTTCAACTGACTTTTATGTGTTTTCCCATCTAAAATGAATTAAATTATGTGAGATAATTTAGTTAGCTGGGCAACATTTAAAATACTAGGACGTTTGGTTTATGTCTTCAGAATCACGATTTAGAACCATTCTCGTTTTATGTGTTTTTTTGTGAGAGAAAACACTATAGAGAATCATGAATCATGATTCAGAATCAGAGATGAATATAAAAAACAAACGTCCCCTAAATTTAGCCGAGGGATTTGAATCTGCTCTTATTTAAGCGTTCTCATGGGCATCACAACTTTGCCACACAGAAATCTCAGCCACCATTAATCATGGCAACCAATCAGCCTTTGCTTGAAACTTCCAAGTCTTCCCACTCTAAGATTCCTTATCTGCTTCTGATCTCCATTGCTGCCCTTGTAAGCACAGCTTTTTTTGCTATCCATTCCATCAAAACGACCTCGCTTAGTACTCCTCCAAACTTGCCACTACACAAAATCTGTGACCAATCGGTCGACAAAGAATCATGCTTGGCCATGGTCTCGGAAGCAGCCCGCCAATATTCGACCGTGGCCGATCATCATGATCTGCTCAAAGCCTTCCTAGAAAAAACCACACCTCGCATACAACAAGCTCTCAAGATGGCAAACGATGTCCGCCTTCGGATCAACAATCCGAGGGATCGAGCGGCTCTCCTTGACTGTGCAGAGCTCATGGACATATCCAAAGATAGGGTTGTGGATTCCATATCAACTCTTTTCCTTCAAACGCAAACGTCTCATTCCCATGAAGACGTGCATGCATGGCTTAGTAGCGTCTTGACGAACCACGTGACTTGTTTAGATGCCTTAGAGGACGGTTCATATTGTTAGGATTTCTAAATGATCTAAACATGCTCATGTGGATCCTAAAGGGCAATTAGATCAATGCGGAATTGAAATTAATTGATCGAGAAAAACACCTCCGGCCATTGATGCTCTCGGTGGAAGAAAAACAGAAACTCGATTTTGGCTCTTCTAAACCTCTTCAATCTCTCACTTGATGGTGTGTGTTTTATCCGAATAGAGATAGTAGGCTTAGGGACCCAAAACCAATGTCCTCCTCCGGTTTTATAGACTCGCCCATCACGGAGTCTTCCCGGACAATTCGGACGTGCACCGATCGTGGGCATCGTGCACAACCCAGAAATGAACGTGGAATGAACGTGACCAATCACGTTTCTCAAGTGTGAAAGTTAATGGACCACGTTTTGGAGAGGATTACCAAACTTAAGGAAAAGAAATCCAACATTCTCCCACTTGGTCCATATATTCCATCGTTCACCATAATAAGAAATAAAATACATGAATCATGGCGATAAGTCCTCTAAAACGCAGTATTATCTTCCATGTATTACAATGCATAATATTTCTTAACTATAGCCCATATAACTTAATGAATAAACCCTATGTTTATTCTAGGTCCAAACATTAATGATATTTCTCAACAAATAAATGAATGTGTACACAAGGAAAACAAATATGAGAAAACATCACAAATAAAGTTTCATTAAAAATAACATTCGTTCTTACAACGAAATTTACATAAAGGAACCAAGTCCCATTCTGTCTACATGATCCTTAAATTTCAATGGTGGCATGCCTTTAGTCAAAGGATCAATCATCAATTCGGTGCTAATGTGTTCAATAACCAATTGTTTTATCTTTAACACGTTCCCTTATGGCTAGATACTTGATGTCGATGTGTTTGCTTCGCTACCACTTTTGTTGTTCTTAGCCATAAAAAAAAGAAATTGAATTGTCACAATACATCCTCAATGGCCTAGAAATTGAATCCACAATTCTAAGTCCGAAATGAAACTTTTCATCCATACACCATGCGAGGTAGCCTCAAAACAAGATACTTTTCCATAGTGGAAGTAGCAATCAATGTTTGCTTTGCGCTTCTCAAGATACTGACTCACCGGCTAGCATAAAACATATCCTCGAAGTTGATTTAAAAGCGAATCAATGCAAAGCCAATCACCTCAAGTTTTCAAATCCTCATGTAAGCATGTAGTCTTTAGTCCCTTGAAGGTATCCGACTCCTCGATATCTTCCTAACATCCCAACAAATGCAATATCGGGTCTTGTGCAGACTGAGCATACATGAGGCTTCCAACGGTGAAGCATAAGGAATGTTTTTCATTTGTTCCCGTTCAAGATCATTCCTCGGGACCTTTGGTTCAAATTGAACTTGTCACCCTTCACAATGGGAGCTATACTTGGGTGAACAATCTTTCATCCGAAATCTCTCTAAAACTTTATTGATATAGGTCTCTTGAGACGGACCCAAAAATACCTTGAAATCTATCTCTATGTATTTTGATGCCAATGACATACGACGATCACCCATATCCTTCATGTCAAAGTTTTCGAGAGAAAATTGTTTCACTTCATATAGCAAACCCTTATCATTGGTTGCAAGTAAAATATCATCCACATATAGAATAAGGAAACAAATTTTGCTCCCACCGACCTTCCGGTATATACATTGATCCATGATGTTCTCCACGAATCCAAATGAGGAGATAACATCATGAAATTTCAAATACCATTGACGGAGGCTTGTTTCAATCCATATATGGATTTCTTGAGCTTGCACACCAAATGCTCGCCACGACTAGAAGAGAATCCTTCCGTTGTTTCATGTAAACCTCTTCTTCTAGTTCTCCATTGAGAAATGCCGTTTTCACATCCATCCTGTTGCAACTCTAAGTCAAAATGTGCAACTAATGCCGAAATAATACGAAGAGAATCTTTCTTAGATACAGGAGAAAAGGTCTCCTTGTAGTCGATTCCTTCCTTTTGCGTGAATCCTTTAGCAACGAGTCTTGCTTTATATCTTTCAATGTTGCCCAATGAGTCTTTCTTTGTCTTATAGACCCATTTGCATCCTATGGCTTTGAAACCATCAGGCAACTCAACAAGATCCCAGACTCCATTAGTTGTCATAGAATTCATCTCTTCTTTCATGGCATCAAACCATAAATTTGATTCTTTGCTATCTATGGCTTGTGAAAACGTTTCAGGATCATTTTCGGCTCCAATGTTGTAGTCAGACTCTTGTAGATACACAACATAATCACTAGGTATTGCTGATTTCCTTACTCTAGTAGATCTCCTTAAAGTTGTATCAACATTTTCTTGAGGATCATGTTGTACAACCCATCTGTTCAATAATTTCGGCAATTCTTGAACATCTTGATCTCTTGGATTGTCATCGATAATTTGTGGAGCTTCAACAATTGGTTGTCCAACACCGTTTGAACTTGAGGGGTTTGTGAATGACAATCAATCTATCACTTGAAGTGGAAGGCTGAATATCGAATGATTTCTTTCGAAACAATGTCCTGAAATCGATGACTCCCACTAATCAAGTCATTCTCAAGAAACTTTGCATTTCTTGATTCCACAATCCTAGTCTTTGTGAGATGGACAATAGAATCAGATCCCTTAGACCTTTCAAAGATATCCGATAAAATATCCACCGATGGTCCTTGGGTCCGCTTTTCATGTGGGTTATAAACTCTTACTTCAGATCATCCCCAAAAAGACATGTTGCAAACTCGGTTTCCAACCTTTGAATAACTCAAAAGGCGTCTTTGGAACAACCTTGGTCTCAACTCGGTTCAATATGTACGCGAGCCGCTTTAAGAGATTCTGTCCACAAGAATTCAGGAAGCTTAGAGTTGCTTACGATATACTCGTACCATGTCCATTAAGGTTAGGTTTCTTCTTTACGCCACACCATTACATGCGGAGAACCGGGGCATAGTGTCTTGGGCAACTATCCCATTTTCTTGAAGAAACTTAGCAAATGGACCAGGTGTTTCCATTTTCATTAGCTCTACCATAGTATTCTCCACCTCTATCCGATCTCACGATCTTAATTTGTTTTCCACATTGTTTCTCTACTTGACCTTAAAGACCTTAAAGGCATCCAATGCTTCGTTCTTATTATGAAGAAGTAGAGATACATATAACGTGAGTAATCATCTATGAATGAGATGAAGTATTTTGGACCTTGTGAGTCCATGTCCGGACAACAAATATCTGTATGTATGATTTCTAATATGTCTTTTGTTAGTCTGCTTTCCCTTAATGCGGTCCACACAAATTTCAAAATCGATAAAATCAAGAGTCTTTGAGTACTCCCTCATTTACCAATCTTTTAATCCTTTGAATGGAGATATGCCCTAGTCTCCGGTGCCATAACATAGAGGAATTGTCATTTATAACACTTCTTTTAGTGCCGGTGTGAACATGCATAGCATTATAAGTGATATTATTTTGCAAGTTAATAGAGAAAAGACCATCGGATAATGTACCATTTCCAATAAGATTAGATTTATAAAACAAAACTCGAAAGAAGTTTCATAAAAATTAAAGGAATATCCCAAAGGTACAAGTCTTGAAACCGAAATTAAATTCCTAGAAAAACTTGGAATATAAAATGTCTTTTCTAAATTTAAAATAAAACCACTACTTAAAACTAATCTGCATGTTCCAACAGCCTCCACATGTGAGCGCATCTTGTTCCCCTAATAAATGCACCGCCCACTTTCCACGGGCTTCCTTAGGTTTCGCATACCACTGCAAGGTATTTGAAATATGGATTGTAGAACCGTAATCAATCCACCATGTGTTATAAATAACATCAACCATATTAGATTCATAATGACAAATGAGATTGGCATACCTTTCATCTCAAGCCATTTAAAATTTAGTGCAACCCTTCTTCATGTGCCCCTTCTTCTTGCAGAAAAAGCACTTGGATTCCTTCTTGATTCCACCTTGGGGGCGGTTTTACCTTTCCCTTCCTTTTGGCTTGAGTCCATCCTTTCCTTCTATTGCCATCATTGCACTTTCTCCTATTTCCATTGACGACCCTCTTCCCGAACACACATGGTCATAAGTTCATTGATTGACCATTTATCCTTATGTGTGTTGTAGGATATCTTGAAGGGTCCGTCTTCTGCTGTGGAAGAGTGTTTAGAATGTAGTGCACAAGGAAAGAGTCGGACATTTCAACCTCAAGTGTCTTGATTGAGCCGAATGTCTCTCATCTGCATGATGTGCTCACGCACACCTCTCACGAGAGTGAGCCTTAAGGATGAAAACTTCATGATTAGGGTGCTAGCAAGATATCTCAAGACTCAAATTGTTCATCAATGGCCTTGATGTGTCTTGACATTGGTATGCTGATCAACCCAACCACGAATGCCGCAGAGATTTTGGTCTTAATGAACATCACACCGAGGCGATTGGATCGCTCCCATTGTTCATAAAGAGCAATTTCATTTGGGGTGCTTTCGGAGTAATGACCGGTTCACCTTTCCTTATAGCATAGTCAATGTCCATCCACCCTAAATGAAGAAGGACTCTCTCCTTCCACATCTTATAGTTATCACCCCCTCGCCTCGGGAATGTCACACTTCATATCGATTTGCAGGTTGTATAACTGCAAAATTAAACACATGCTTATAATTAAAATTTTGAGACTCATAAACTTATATCATGTTTTACCAATGTAAATCATGTTTTGTTGATCTAGTGACATAAAACTTGCCTGTGGGCTAAAGTTTTAACTTAATTAGATCATTCTTTGACCTTATGATAAAACTATCAAATTATGCTTTATTTCCTAATTCCTGTGGGTAAATTAAGAAATTTAATTTGATATTCTATCCTAATTAATCATACAAATATAATAAAAATTCCTGTGGGATAAAATTTATTATATTACATATGATTAATCACAATTAATGTCATAATGTAATCCAAAAATACTTAATATATATAATTTTAAGTAATTAAAGATCTTGTGGCTACTCCCTAATTAATTAAAATTATATGGATTACTTAACATTAATAAATCATAAAGGTTCATATTTAATTGCTTGAACTTTATGCAATATTTACCCAAAATATTTGAATATCAATGTACTAACACTGCTAATAAATAAATAGTGTATGCACATAAATATTCAAATTAGTTCATTAAACACATAAAAATTAATGAACCTTTCATTTATATGTTTTATTTATGAAAATTCCATAAAATCATAAAATGGGTGAACATCTACTAAATACCCATATATATACTGAATTTATGATTTTTTTTTTTTTTTTTATTTTTTTTAATTTTTCGGGTTTTCCTTTTTTTTTTTTTTTTTTTTCTTCACCAAAACGACAGGTCGTTTTGGCCTTGATAGGCTGAAATGCATTAACCGGAAAACGACAAGTCGTTTTCCTTTCAAATGGGCTGCATTGCATTTAACGGAAACGACATGTCGTTTTCATTTCAAAAAAGAAAACGACATGTCGTTTTGAGGTCTGTCTGCATGAAGAAGATCAACGAAAACGACATGTCGTTTTATATTACCAGAGGCAAACGACATGTCGTTTTTTCACAATTCAACCTCCACCGGTCGATTTCGACCCGTTTCAACCCGAACGGATACCCGATTGTTTCTCTCGATTTTGACGTCCAAAATTGATGTTTTAAACTCAGAAATGATAGGAATTCGATTACCCAATGATTCCTAATCTCGGTTTCCATCAAAAACGTCAAAATCAAGAGTTGCCAAAAAAAATTTTCTTCCGGCATTTAACGTGAGCAAAAAAAGGAAATTTAAGGCTCGATACCAAATGTTAGGATTTCTAAATGATCTAAACATGCTCATGTGGATCCTAAAGGGCAATTAGATCAATGCGGAATTGAAATTAATTGATCGAGAAAAACACCTCCGCCATTGATGCTCTCGTGGAAGAAAAAGCAAAACTCGATTTTGGCTCTTCTAAACCTCTTCAATCTCTCACTTGATGGTGTGTGTTTTTATCTGAATAGAGATAGTAGGCTTAGGGACCCAAAACCAATGTCCTCCTCCGGTTTTATAGACTCTGCCCATCACGGAGTCTTCCCCGACAATTTGCACCGATCGTGGGCATCGTGCACAACTGAGAATGAACGTGGAATGAACGTGACCAATCACGTTTCTCAAGTGTGAAAGTTAATGGACCACGTTTTGGAGAGGATTACCGAAACTTAAGGAAAAGAAATCCAACACATATGCCAAGAACTTGATGGATTCTCATCTAAATGAGTTAATAGTAAGGGCTAGAACCTCCTTGGCCATTATTGTTTCAGTTTTTCCGTCGAATTCTGAAGCGATTGAGACGTTGACCGATGATTTACCGACATGGGTTACCGCGGGAGATCGGAGGCTCTTGCAGGCTTCGGTGAAGGATATCAAGGCCGATATTGTTGTTGCAAAGGACGGAAGCGGAAAGTACAAGACCGTGAAGGAAGCTGTGGCTGCAGTACCCGACAATAGCAAGACCAGGTTCACCATTTATGTGAAGAAGGGGACTTACAAGGAGAATGTCGAGATCGGAAAGAAGAAAAAGAATGTGATGCTTGTTGGTGATGGCATGGATTCCACTATCATCACCGGTAGTCTCAATGTTATTGATGGATCGACCACTTTCAATTCTGCAACCGTAGGTAATGATATCTTATGACTTAGTGCACATACTTAGTAAAGGCATGCAAGTTGTTCACAGTCAATTAGCTATATGATTAGTCTTATTTGACTTCTAGGACTATTAATTAAACTGTCCTTATATCCAAATTTGCAAGAAAATCTAACCGGATCTCATCAAGTCACTAAAAAAAATCCACAAATCTAGTTGGGAAATATATATATATATATATATATATATATTAGGGTAAAACGCTGAACCCTAAATAAAATTTTAGATGGGGCCAACACGCCTTAAATGAGAACACAAAATGATCAAGGACAGCTCAGCTTTAGACGCCATGTCAGCAGACAACTCTCTTATGAGCCAACTGCTAGAAGGAAGTGTCAAGCATATGAAGGAGGTTGACTGCTCAAAAAGGATATAAAAGACAACATGAAGCTAACCATATTCGCAATCGTAGGTGAAGAAGCTTTTGAAAGCGTTTACGAAGTCGAGACAACACAAAAGATGAGATCCATGAGATTTGCTCGAAGATTTACTATTTATAAACCAAATATATGAAATTTAAATAAGGAAACTATCCAGATTAATTATAATCTTTATCTTTTGGGAAACTATCTCAAAAGATAAGAGAAACAACCCAAATTCAAATAGGAAAAGTTTATGGGCGGTGACTTAAGCTATAAATAAGGGATTATGAGTCATATAATCTCTTAAGTCTCATTCTGAACATTAGGCGTAAATTCTCTTTCAAAATAGTGAATTTTCTCATCTCCACACTGAACGTAGCTCTCAAATCAAGAGTAAACCACTATAATTCTCGTATGATCTTATTGTTTAATTGTTTTTAATTACATTTTGGTTCATTTAATTTATATTAACTGTCAAAAGAAAAAATTCGTTATTATTCTGTTGTGACCGTCAACAATATAAATATACACACTTTTAGCATAATTTTCAACCTTGCAAGAGAGAGATAATTATACCATTTTCTAAATAGGATTTAACGCCCCGGTTTTGGCAACCTTATAATAGAAAATTTTTGAAGTTGACAACATTGACTGTGTTACACATCTTGTGAAGAGTGGTTGGAGAAAAATAACGTTCTAGACATATGTATTGCATAAAAAATATAAAACATTATCACTCACATGTCCAGTGTATGTTAGTTAAGGTAAATAATATCTAATCGCTTATTATAATTAAATTATTATTATAATCTACCGCTGCAGCTGCTGTCGGCGATGGATTCATAGCCCAAGACATATGGCTCCAAAACACGGCGGGCCCACAAAAGCACCAAGCCGTAGCTCTCCGAGTCGGCGCCGATCAGTCTGTCATAAACCGGTGTCGTATTGACGCTTACCAAGACACGCTCTACGCCCACTCCAACCGCCAATTCTACAGAGATTCCACCATCACCGGCACCGTCGACTTCATCTTCGGAAACGCCGCCGTCGTGTTCCAGAACTGCAAGCTCGTTGCCCGGAAGGGCATGAGTGGGCAGAAAAACATGGTCACAGCCCAAGGCCGAACCGACCCAAACCAAAACACCGGCACATCGATCCAGAAATGTGAAATCTCCGCCAGCTCAGATCTGGAGCCCGTTAAGGCCTCGTACAAGTCGTATTTGGGCCGTCCGTGGAAGGAGTACTCAAGAACTGTCGTCATGCAGTCTACCATTGGTGACCTTATTGATCCAGCTGGTTGGGCTGAGTGGGACAAGGATTTTGCATTGAAGACGCTGTACTATGGGGAGTACGCGAATAAAGGCCCGGGTGCAGGAACTAGCAAGAGGGTGAATTGGGCCGGTTATCATGTAATTACCAGCCCATCAGAGGCCCAAAAGTTCACAGTGGCGGAGCTCATCCAAGGCGGTTATTGGTTGAAGAATTCTGGGGTGGCTTACACTGAGGGGTTGTGAATGTAATTTTCTGGAAATGGCTTTGCGTGGTTTCTTTGTTTCAATAAGCGAAATGTTGTATGATATTCCTGTTTTACCCTTTCTCTATTTCAAATGTTGGAAGGTCGCCAATATCAAAGTCTTTTATGGGACTTTTATGTGGAAAGGACTTGGATGATTTCATATATTATAACTAGCCATGACGTGTAACACCAATGATGAGTAATATTAGTACTATGTGACTTTTAATGCAATTGCAATCTCATATGTTCAGTATTCTAGCATATGTTATATAATTGAGCCCTCCAAGAAATTCCACATTATACATATTTTTCACCTAAACACCCCTTATCAATAATGTTACTATGTGGCTTTTGAACCAATTACTTTAATCATCATAACAAATCCGTTATAATATGTCAATTCTGCGGGATCTATGCACCATTTTCTCAAAAAGTTCCGGACATAAATTATGATAAGTTTGCTACTTCTTACAATTTGGACATGACCTCAAGGGATATGGACCTAAAAATATTACGACGGAACAAAATAAATATGATACCAAGCATCATTATATTGCTAAGAAGATTATGATAGGTAGTTCTATTCGCACCTCTTTTTTTACTCTTTACATCCTTTTTAAATTTTAATTTATTATAAAAAGACCCTCACATAAAATGATAAAAAATAAAAAATAAATAAAAACAATTATCATAACTTAAGTACATGATCAAATTTCATTATAAGAAAAAAAGCTAATTACATTTTTTTTTTCTTTCAACACACCTCACATATTATTATCTCAATTTCATGTTTTTTTTTTTTTTACTAATCATTTTTTTTAAAGGATGATCATTTCATTTTGATCTTTTAGTTTTATAACGTTGCATTATTTTTCTTCTTTTTAAGTTTCATTCTCTCTCTCTCTCTCTCTCTCTCTCTCTCTCTCTCTCTCTCTCTCTCTCTCTCTCTCTCTCTCTCTCTCTCTCTCTATCTATATATATATATATATATATTTTTTTTTTTTTTTCGTTTATATTTTGAATTCATTTTTTTTCTTGTTTTGTCTTTTTTTTTTTAATCAATACCTCAATAGATATAAAAATTATTTTATCATTATGCTTATATTTATGTCTTTTATTTTTCTAAACAAATGCAATTTATGTATGAGAAAAGACTTCATGCCCAAAACTTCAAAGAAAAAAATAGACAAAAAATGATAATATTAAAAAAAGCAAAATTAAAATAAAATGGAGGGTGCAGAAAGAAAAATAAAATGTTTAAGAATTAATAATCTTATGAAAATAGTTAAGGGTAATCTTGGAATATTAGGGGTGTGTAAAAAATAAAATTTTCTTTCAAAATTAAGTAGGATGTGTATTTAAATAGTGTGTATAGGGTGTAAAAAGGAGAGTGTGAATAGAATCATGCTATGATAGGTTACTCTAATATTTACCTATCAATGGGTATCATTATTTTAACTGTAAGATATTAATTCAACAGTTGTAATAAATTAGATAGTAGACTAAAAAAATTTATGATAATTAATAATATTAGATTTTTATCACTCGTGTCATTAAATTTTTATATTTGATGGTACATATCAATAGAAACATAACTATTTAAAACTCGTCTTATTATCTTATATTATATTATATTATATATTCATAAACACAGATTTATGTATGTGTTTTTATATATTGTTATTGTAATGGATAGTATGACTTCACATGAAGGATCTTTCTGTTTTTCACTATTATATATATATATATATATATATATATAATTCTTTTATTACTTATATGCTCGAATCGTTCATATAAATTATGATAAGCTTAAAGCGTATTTGTTTCATAATCATAATTATAGTCCTAAACGTATTAAGGCCATTTATAATCCAAACTATAAACTTTATTTATCTTCACACATTATCATATATATATATATATATATATATTAAGGAAAAACATATTGCATTAAACAGAAACAATCATATCGGCACTTATAAATTTAGCAATGCAATTGAGATATTGGCTCAGTTTGGTATTGATTTTGAGAGCCTAAAAGCGCTTCTTCACCCAGCTAAAGTTGTTTAGACTAGACCGTTTGGTAAGAAGTAAAACCGTAGTTTATTTAAAAATCTGAAGCTGATTTCACCTTAAAATCAGAAGCAGCCTTTTAGGTGCTTCTAATTTTAACTTGTGCAGGAATCTCCTCTCTTCTCATTAATGAAAATTTTCTATTTCCCATTTTATCCTCATTGAAATCCAAAAATCTCCATCTACCCATATTCCTCATCACTCCGTTCTCTCTCCTCGTTCGCTCTGCTCTCTGTTCTCTCCCTCTTGTCTCGCTCCTCTCTCCGGTCTTTGCTCTCCGATCTCCGTTGGCCGGTCTCCCTCTTTCGCTTTCTCTTTCTCTGTACCAAAAAAAAGAAAGAAAAAAGAGAAGAGAGAGAAAGTTGTCTTCTCCGGCGACGGGAAATCTCGTTGGATCGCTCCGGTAAGGTACTCTTCTCAAGCACTCTCTCATTCTTCTCAATTTGAGTTTTGAGCTTAAAAGCAGATTGATCAAGCTTTCACTCTTGGTGTGTTTCGGTTTCGAATTAATTATTGTGGATGTTTCATGGATTTGTGTGTACAAAACACACATAAATATTCATATTTGAATTGAGTGTTATTTTTTTTTGTTGGGTTTTAGCTTTGGGAAATATTCACACTTGCCCAGTAGATGCAAATTAATCGAGTGTCACAGTTTGAAAACAATACTCCAGAAGATGATTACCTTACTCTATAAGTCAAAATTGAAACTAAACAAATCTTTTACCAACAAATTCACACAAAACAAGCTGAAAGTTCAATATATTTGGCTTTCATCACTGTAGAAAACTATGGTCTTCTTCATAGAACAAGTGTTTTTATATTGTTCAATCTATTAGTTAACCGCCCAATTCACTTCAATTAAACTGTTTTAGGATGTCAATGTTCTAAATGAAGGAACTTGTTCCTATATTGAAATATCTTTAAATGGAATTCAAGTTCTGATCTATTGTGTACTTCATTTTCTAGTTCAGATTCTTTGAATTTCTTCCAAGCACATCTATCAAGGTTATTATATGAGAATTCTCTCATGTAGTGACAATGTGAATATGCTAGACTACCTAAGTTATCAAAGATTTCAAATATATGAAAAGATTGAGGAATATATATATGATGAGTACTCTACAGTCTACACAGAAAATGGCTAAATGAGTGGTTTGAATGTATTTCTAGGAAGCTGTGGAGAGGCTTTCTTTAATGAATCACCCGGATGGTGATTGTCCATTGTGTTTGTATTCTTTAGTCTCAGAAGATGACCAGAACAAGAATTTGCCGTTTATGAACTTGATGTCCTGTTTTCATTGCTTCCATTGGTATTGGTAAGCTCTAATTTCTCTGCTTACTCTATCTTTCATCGCTTACAGATTTTGGAGCTGTAATTTGTTCTTCATTCTTTTTTCTCTCTTTTTTTTTTATTGTGACAGTGAGTGTATTAGTAGGTGGTGGACTTGGCTTCAAACAGAAAAGAAACAAGTTATTGCAGCATTACAATAGGTTATATTTATAATGAGAAGCTTTGGATATGGAAGCTTTAGATATCACTACAAGAAAAAGTGGTTTTTGCGACGACAAAAAACCCACATGTCGTCGCAAATAATAGTATTTGCGACGACGTGTCGCCGCAAAAAAATAGTTGTAAATACTTTATTTGCAACGATAGAGTATCATCGCAAATACATTTGCAACGACATTTATATTTTGCGACGCCTGTCGTTGCAAATAATTCGTTGGTTAATTTGTCGTGATTTAAAATTATTTTGCGACGACACGTCGTCGCAAAAGGTCATCGCAAATAGTCAATTTTTTTGCGACGACATTTATAAATGTCGTCGCAAATAGTCAATTTTTTTTGCGACGACATTTATAATGATGTCGTCGCAAAAACGGAAATATTTTTTTTTCAATTTTTTTAAAAATGGCAATTAAATAATTTTTAATAATTTTAATTAAACATTATTATATTACATACTAAATATAATTTATTAAGAGACATTAAAAGTAAAATATAAATTAATATTAAAAACAATAAATCTAAATAAATTTATAAAATATGTTATGAATACTACATAAAGTGCATATATAATGTTCAACAAAATATAAAAGTCTAAATAAAGTGAAAAATCATACAAAACTATTCCTCTAGGTTTGCAGCATCACCAACAGCGTCATCATCAGGACTGTCATCATCTGAAGGAGAAAAAAGGAGCGTCCAGGTTAACTGGTTCTGGACGAGAAATCGTAGGTAATTGGATGTTGGGCTGCAATCTAGACACCAACTCTAACATCTTTACCTAATTGTCATAAATCTTCATTTGTTCCTGATACGATTTCTTTAAATAACGATCCATACGCGCAGCCTCAGGTTGAGCTGATGATGTTGCGTCCGAGAATGAACCAGCGGATGAAGGAGAAGCCTCAGAGTAATGCTTTTGGGAGAGCATCAGACCCACTCCTTTCTTATGTCCTCTACGCGTGCCAAGAACTTGCTCCAAAACCCTCTACTCATCAAGGGGGGATCTAGTCACGCTTGAAGTAGTCTGTGTTCTATGTCTCTCCTCCTCCAGAGTGTTCTACATAATAAGACATTATAATTATTTTTACGTGATATAAAACCACTATTTAAATATAAAAAAATTTAACAACAAAAGTAAAAATGCTTACGAAAGTTTGTTCCGCATCGGTATTAACCCAAGAGTCCCCGCGACGATGCATGTCTGCCCAATTGTCTATAGTAGACATCGACTCTTGGGTCTCTATACTGGCCTGTGAAATAAATTACATTTATTTAAATTCTTAAATTCTAACTAAATTTTGGCAGCATAACGACTTATTTTTCATATAATCCAAAAATCAAAACCTGTAAAAAAACAACTTTAAAAGATTTCGGCACACCATAGCTACAAGATGTGCCACCCAGAACAAGAATCATAAACATATAAATACGATAATGATCAAAAAATAAGTACTAACCTTCTTACTGCGATGCTGCAAGTATGATAATCGACCATGTAGGCTTGGATACCTTAGGTTGCTGCGATTACTTCTATTTGTCTCTGATATTTTCTGTTTATGATTAACTATAATAAGTAATAGTTACTTGAAATTATGTATAAAAAATCATAAAGTTCTAACATATCTATAATTACTTGAAATTTGTCGCCGGAGAACCTATCGCAACAACGATCCTAATGAGCTTGATTTCTCATATTAGTCGGGAGACTTTCTCTACCGTAGCGTTTGTACTAGCGGTGCAAGGAACTTTTCCAGTCCTTGTAGCACTTTGCTGCCTCCCTATCAACAACGGACCTTAGAATGTCGTTCTTGTAGTCATAGTCCATGTTAAACCAATCCTTGCAAAACAGTTTCACATCATTAAAACGCATTGTTAACTATAGTATAAACTATACAAAATGTACCATAAAAAAATACCAGCATCCGGTCCTGAATTGTCCTCTTGTCCACGTCGCTAACGTCCTTCCAAGCATCGTGGAAGGGCTCGCATATGTCCCTAGTATGAATACCAATCGTACTTTCAAACCAGGCACCATATTTACCAAGCGCCTTCCAAGTACCTCCCGTCTCATCAAATTCAACTGTGATCTTCCCTTCTTGAATGACCTTTTGGGCAATTTCAAAACCTTTTGCCCCACCTCGACCTCTACGTTGTCGAGGTTCAGGTGTTGTAAGCATTTAAAAGCATTTCAAATCAACATGTACTACTACATCTATTTACTATATGATAGAACGAGGAAAAAAGTCAGAATAACATACCAGACTCACAGTAGGCGGGGACTCTGTGAGGACCGGGAGGTGGTTGCGCTCCCCCTAAAGATCCAGCGCGGGTCGCTAAAGTTCCAGCCATCAATATCTATGACAATATTAAAAGAAGATCACAATATTAATAACAACATTTATAAATTCAATGACGATCACAATATTAAAATGAAATCAAAGAAAAATGACAAAGATTACTCTACTGTAGTTCTACTCATCGTCACTGCGACATTGTTGATTCTCAACATCATCATTTATGTCATCATCGTCTTTAGATTCGATGACTTCATCTTCAACGTACTCCTCTAAAGTTTCATCGTCTTCATCATTAATAAAGTCATCACCTACGGGAGACTTATCTTTCAAAATTGCATCAACATCGGAAGTGACAACATTAGACGATCCATCATCTCGATTCAATACAAATGAGTCAATCTCTGGTAGTTCCACTACTAACTCAATATTTGTAGATTCTGTATCCTGAGCTATCATCACGTCATCAATGTCAGGTTCTGAAATGTCCCAAATATGGCGATGTCTAAAGTGTTCTACAACCTTCCAGTTTGGACCGTTAAATAAATCGTCTACGTAAAAAACTTGTTCTGCTTGGGATGCAAGTATGAAAGGTTCATTCTCGTACCACGCCTCTTTAACGAAAACACTTATTCTATTTTTGTAGTGTTGAATCCTTTTCTTTCCCGGACGAGTGTCAAATCCACGACATTTAAAAAGCGTAACAGAATTGTCATTCAAGTACGACAGCTCATAAATGTCCTCCAAAACTCCATAAAACATTTGGTTATTAGGTCCGTGAACACAAACACCACTATTTTGAGTACTTCGATTCATATCCAGATTGCGTGTCAAAAACTTTACACCATTGACCACACAACCAGGATAACTTCGACATGAGAAGCTTGAACCACTTGAAAGCAAAAATATTTGATCATTTGCTTCTGGTTCATTCTGCTTTCGAATATTGAAAATCTGCAAGGAGACATGAATATTCTATAAAACGCCACTTTTTAATGACTTAATAATGTTACTGCAAATTAATTATAAACGTACCTTATTCTTAAACCATTTTAGAAACTCTTTCGATTGAATTTCATCCAATGGTATGATTCGACCGTCAGTATCAATCTCTTTCCTATGGTCACTGTTTAAAAGAGAATGAAAATAAATGACATAATCGTATATGATGCGACACAATCTATGAACAATTAAGTGACAAAAGTGAAAGTAATACGTACTCAATGAACTGCTGAATTTCTGAACAGTTCTGTAGGACATACCACTTGGCTTTCTCTCGCAAACAAGTATCCAATGTGACAGGGGTCATCTTCCCAATTGGCCGACAACGAGTATCAAATACAGAAATCTTTTTAACAATACGCTCTTCATCATCTATCTAATTTCTGGCCTACCGGTTAAACCGTGTTTCAACTCCAGTTAAATACATCGAACAAAAAGTCAGAGCTTCGTTGACAATGTAAGCCTCAGCAATCGAACCCTCAGGACGTGCACGATTCTTGACATATTTCTTTAACGACCCAAGAAAATGTTCAAACGGATACATCCATCTTAAGTGAACCGGTCCTCTTCGAATGGCTTCTTCAGGCAAGTGTATAACTAAATGTACCATTATGTCAAAAAAGGAAGGAGGAAAAATTGTTTCTAACTTGCATAAAATAAGCACAATATCTTGTTGAGCTTTCTCTAAATCACTTTTCCGCAATGTCCTGGAGCATATTAACTCAAAAAAATTACTCAATTTTCCTATTGCATCAACGATCTCTTTCTTCATGAATGGTCGTATCCCCGTTGGCAATAATCGCTGCATTATGATGTGACAATCATGCGATTTTAGCCCAGAAATTTTATTTTTCCCTTCGATCACATTTTTCTTTAAGTTTGAAGCAAATCCATCAGAAACCTTCTTGATTTAAAAATCACAAAACTTTTTACCGTCGTCGGAGATAGTGTATAAGACGATGTGGTTTCATCCAACGATCACCGCCTTTGTACAAATGCAACTCCTTGCGCACCCCCATATTTTTTGCAGATCGATTCTCGCCAGATCCATATCTTTACTTTTTCCGTCAATGTCAAGAATTGTGCCCAATAAACTGTCGCATACATTCTTCTCAATATGCATAACATCTAAGTTGTGACGTAACGACAATGACTTCCAATAAGGCAACTCCCAAAAGATACTCTTCTTTGTCCAATTAAGCTCGCTTGCATGTCTTTTTCGCTTCTTCCCACCATACTTGTCATGTTTACCAGGCAATCTGAAGGACACATTTTGTAGTTGAGCTAAGATTTGGTGAACAGATTTTCAAGCCGGAGGAGGTCGTTTCTCAACCGTACCATCAAACTTTTTATTTTTTCTCATCCCATGTTTAATAGGAAGCCATCGTCGATGGCCAACAAAACAAGTCTTACTTGTTATCCTCTTTGAAGGAGTTGCATCGTTGCAAGTTGGGCATGCTAAATAGCCCTGACCATTCCATCCAGATAAACTACTACGAGTAGGAAAATCATTAACAGTTATAAACAACATAGCTCGCATCTGAAATGATGTATTCGAAACTGTGTCACGTACAATTACTCCATTATTCCACAAATCTTTTAACTCACCCACAAGAGGCCTTAAAAAAACATCCATGTCCTTTCCGGGTGCATTTGGGCCAGGAATCAACAATGTCAACATCTTATAAGGATCTTTAGTGCATAACCACAGAGGCAAATTGTAGGCCGTTAAAACCACCGGGCATATACTGTATGAGAGGCTCATGCTACCGAAAGGATTGAAACCATCAGCGGCCAACCCCAAGCGAACATTTATCGGCTCACGTGAAAACTCAGGATACTTTTCATCTATCTCCTTCCATTCAATACCATCGACTGGATGACGCATTAAATCCTCATCATTTGAACGCCCACGTTGGTGCCACATCATATCTTTAGCGGTGTGACGAGAACCATACAGACGCTTCAATCGATCTGTTAACGGGAAATAACGTAGTACTTTCCATGGGACTTGTTTAGTACCCTTTGTCTTTTTTTTCTTCCAACGTGATGTTTTACATACAGGACACGTTTCTAGATCAGCGTTCTCCTTCCAAAACAAAGCACAATCGTACTTGCAGACATGAATTGTTTCGTGACCCAATCCAAGTTTACTCAGGAGCTTTTTCGACTCATAATGAGAAGAAGGTAACTTCACATCCGGAAATGCATCTTTCAATAGACTTAAAACAGCATCCATACACTCATTAGGCCACTTGTATAACACTTTTAAATGCATCAATTTCACTAAGAAATTTAAAGATGAATACTTAGTACAGCCCGGATACAATCCCACCTAAAGTTCAGAAAGTAGATCCTTAAATTCAGAGTATTGTGCATCTTCTAGATCCACATGCGTCTCATCCAACATTCCACGGTCATCATTAGTCCCGGCAACGTCTTCTAAGACTGCAAACATCTCATCTACTGGTTGATTAACTATTGGGTCTACACCTGAAACCGCCTCTACTTCACCATGGTGAATCCATGTTCTATACAATGGATCAAAACCATATCGATGTATATGCGCCCTCACAGTTTCTACTGGATGCATTAAATGGTTTCTACATTTCATACAAGGACAGCTGATATGGCCAAGTGAAGTTTGATAATTTTTGGCAACCTCAATAAAAGCAGATAACATATTCCAATATTCATCCGACAATCGGTTCCTCAAAGAAGTCCAACTTTTGTCAATCGGCATTTCAACTATAAACGACAACAAACATAACAATTTATTAATGTGTTCAATTAATTTTAATTTTATTATTAATTAACACAATTAAGATTTATTAATTAAATTGTGTTAATGAACTTATTAAAATTCTGGTTTCCTAAATTTTGCCTAACAAAATTTCGGCAGCATAACGACTTATTTTTCACATAATCCAAAAATCAAAACCTGTAGAAAAATAACTTTAAAAAATTTCGGCACACCATAGCTGCAAGATGTGCCACCCAGAACAAGAATCATAAACATATATTAAATTTCAACATAATCCTGAATTCATACAACTACTACAATTTTAAGCTAAATAAATATAAAAAACTTACAAAGTTCAAACCCACTAAACGGGGGCTGAAAAAAGAAGGATTACATCGGAGGAACCGTGCAAACAAGGACGAGGGCGAAAACTCAAACGCCTACATCAATACATCAAATTAAAACATCAAACATAATTTTCAAACATCAAAATTAATATTTTATTAACATCTAGAGAAACATATAAACACAATAATAAGTATAATGCTTAAGAAATAATTTTAAGTTCTAAGTATAATCTAAGTCATGAATATAATCTAGTCATCTAATTCTAAATTCTACTCATCTAGTTCTAAGTATAATGCTTAAGAAATAATTTTAAGTTTAAGTTCTAAGTATAATCTAGTTATAATAACAAGTAATAATGCTTAAGAAAAAAAAATATTGTTTATATATATACACACCTGAATGGGGCGGCGGGACCAGGGGGTCAGCGGGACCGGGGAGGTGTGACCGGGGCGGCGGGAGCAGGGCGCCCGGATCACGGCGGTGGGACCAAGACGCCGGGAGGGAGCCGGCGGTAGTGCGGTGGCGGCGGCGACGGGGAGTGACGGGAAAGGGAAAGAAGAGAGAGAGAGAAGGGAAGAGAGAGAAAACACGGAAGAGTGACAAGGGGAGAGAGGGAAGGGGAGGGCCGGCCGGCGGCAGGGGGAGGCGGCGGCGGTGGTGGAAGGAGAGGTGAAGAAGAGAGAGAGAGAAAGAAGGGAAGAAAGAGAAGAATGGCCGGCAAAGGGAGCGGCGGTGGCGGCGACGGCGACTGGAATAGGAGGCGGCGAGGGATAGGAGAGAGAGAGAGTTCGATTTTGCAGAGAATCGGGAGAAAATAAAGAAGGAGGCGCGGACATTATAATTAGGGCACTTATTTGCGACGACTTTGTCGTCGCAAATAAAATTAAAATGTCGTCGCAAATAAGAACTATTGTCGTCGCAAAAAACTTACTTTTCATCACAAATAATTTTTTTTCCCGCCCATTCTCGCTCGTCAAATAAAGCATTTGCGACGACAATGAAAAAATGTCGTCGCAAATAATCCAAAATTATTTGCGATGACATGTCGTCGCAAATAATAAGGATTGTCGTCGGGAAAATGTGGGTTAATTCGCGCCATCGAAATTTGCGCGGCAAAATTATTTGCGACGACAAAAAATTTATTAGCGACGACGTGTTAATTTTTTTAAACGGGGGTTATTTGCGACGACATGTCGTCGCAAATAGTCCAACATTTGCGACGACAAGTGTCGTCGCAAAAAAAGTCATCGCAAATAGGTATTTTTGTTGTAGTGTATACTTCATTCAGGTGCCTGCATTCAATTGGAACATGGGCAGGTAAATGCTCTTATGTTGCTGCATTCTTAAGTGCTATTTTTTCTTTCTTTTGTTTGGCTCTGAATTTGTCGAATTATGCAGAAATGAATGCGGAATTGGCTTCACTGTTGGGTATAGAGGATTAGAGGAATACCACTTCTAGAGAGTAAGAATTCGAATATTGTGAAATTTTCAAACCAAAGTGGTACAAGTGAAGATGCCAAGTGAAACCAAAGTCGGAGTGTCCATGGGAAGAGGATTTGAAGTACGCTAAAGCTGTTTGAAGAATGAAAGTACTTAAATTTGTATTTGTAGGTATATATGTGTGTGTGTGGATATATATGTTTGTATTTACGTGTGTGTGGATATATTATTTATGTATTTACGTGTGTGTGTGTGTATTTTGTATTTTGTTCTTTCCATGCATGCCATGTTTTGCAATTTTGAATGAATTGTCTACTTCATATAAGATGTTTGTTATATGATTTTTATCTACCTTTCATTCTGATTTTTTTTCCTACTCACGGACAAATATAAAAGAGGTTGCATATATTCATTCATTTAGTTACACGTTTTTTTTTCAGTTGGTTTTTTTATCCTTGTGAGCCTTTATACTTTGGTATCTGTGGATGGAATAGAATGGTATAATTTTTTAGGAAAAGGCAATGGGGCCAATTGATATTTTTGAGAAGGCAAAGTTCTATGCCAAAAATAATTCCACAACTCGAAGACTACAATTGTCCCTAATTGACAATAATGCATCTTTTAGTTGTAATTATATTGTGAATGAAGAAATGAAAAAAAAAAAAAAGAATTAATTATCATAAATTTATTGTTAAAAAAATTCAAAATCAAAACATTATGTGTTTTTAAAGTTAAACAAGTATTTTTAAATACCAAAAATAATTATATATATATTTAAATTTTATATCATGTATATTTTAGTCATTTTACATACTCACAGTAATTTCACCTTAAAATTTACCAAACGCTATTATACTGATTTTAGAACCAGCACAGCTACTATAATTACAATTTACTAAACACTTAGCTGCTTCTTAAAACAACAGCTTTTTCTTTCAGCACAGCTAAAAGCACTTTTTTTAAAATCCACAGCATTACCAAACTAAGCCATTCTTTTAACCAAAAACGATCTTCATTAAGCAAAAGAGAATACTTCGCTAATGTATGGACAGTCTTATTACTACAACGAAAAATATGACTATAAAAACCACTATTTGCTTCAGTCATTAAGATCTTGATGTCGACTAAAATCGTAAACTCGGCAACATGAGAACAAAGGTCATTCCCGAAGTCCATTGTCCTTAACAAATTAAAGCCCCTCACGTATAGCTAAACATTCAGCAACAAAAGGGGAGTGCAAACTTGGTTTTTTTTTTTTTTTTTTTTTTTTTTTTTTGAAAAAGCTCCAAGAACAAAACCTATAGTCTCTTATTAAACCTCCAACACCAATGAAATTAGTGTTAGCTGTAACTGATGCATCAACATTTAATTTGAGAGCGTCTCCAGATGGGGCCTGCCATCTCAGAATTGTCGAGACTGGCTGATCTACTAGGTGTCGTACTTCTAACTGAGCATGCTGGTAATCGTTCAGCCAAGAACTAGCAGCTTCAAGAGTGTGTGAAGGAGGCAAGATTTTATTCCCATGGGTGAAAGCATTCGTTTCCTTTCACACGAACCAAAGGACGATAACAAACAATTCAAACTCCTCTCGCTGCATCGTTTTGAAAAATGCGAGTAAAAGATAATCAATTTTATCACCTGGGAAAGCAAGGAAACAAGACCAAAAGGTACTACAATTCTCATTGCAACATCGCACGAAATTGAAGCATGAAAACTCATCTCCTTCCCGCTAAAATAGCGACGACAGCCTTCTCCACAATTGATTCCCCGCTTTGCAAGACTTGACCAGGAAGGCAAAATATCATGGAAAACTCTCCAAACAAAGAGTTTCACTTTGTGGGGAATTTTTTAAGAGCCAGAGGAAATTCCACCATTTACGGTAAGCACTCCCCTAGACGAAGCCACCTAGTTCCTATCCGCCAAAGCTCTATAATAGCCTGACTTGACAGTGTAACGACCCTTCTTGTCATAGTGCCAAACAAGGGAATCTGGACAACTGACCATACCAATTGGAATACTCTGAATAAGATCAACATAAGTTGCGAGAAAGTGAAACTGCTGCAACTCGGCATTCCAACCTATTGAACCTCCTGAATCAGCATATAACAAATCAGAAACATACCAATGACGATTGATCTCCGTAGCGCTTGTTATGGACTGACATAACTCAGGTCGAGGCATCCATGGATCACCAAAAATACGAATCGAAGGAACATCCCCGACCCGCCAACAAAGGCCCTTTTATAACAGCTCTCGACCCTATAGGAAACTCTGCCAAATATAAGAAGGATTATTTCCTAAAGCTTTGAGAACTTTTGATAGCAGAGATTAGGATTTTGAAGGATCCGCCAACATTCTTTAGCAAGCATTGCTTGATTGAAAATCTCCAAGTCTCGAAAGCCAAGTCACCCCTCCAATTTTGATCTACACAACTTCTTCCACGACCACCAATGGATCTTCCTTTGAGAATCATCTCCTCCCCACCAAAGCTGTGCAATTATATGATGGAGATCCTCACAAAGCCCAGTCGGTAGGCGAAAGACTCATCGTATAGGTGGGAATGGCCAGCGCGACCACTTTGATAAAAACATCCCGCCCTCCATTCGACGACAGTTTCCCTTTCCATTGTTGCAACTTTTTCCCCACACGCTCTTTGATCAACCGGAAAGTTTGTTTTTTATTTTTCCCCACCAATGTGGGCATGCCTAAATACCGATCATGAGCAAGGGTTGCTTTTAAACCTAAAACATCTTGGATAGCATTTCTCTCCTCTTCAAAAACATTCGGGCTGCAAGTTATAGAAGATTTCTGGAAGTTTATACTTTGACTAGACGCCCGTTCATACCATCTAAAAATCTTCTTCACCTTTGCACACTGATTCTCAGCCCATTTCTTGAACAAGCGAAACCCGAAAGCACCTTATCTTAGCAGCTTCTCAACGTGTACTTGATGTCGAACCGACTTAACTTCACTGACCATTTCAGAAGTCAACTAGATGTCTTAGGTTTCAGCAGTACATGTCTCAAAAGATGATTTGTTAACACTTTTATAGTATGTCACTACAATAAATATCAGTATTAGTAGCTGACCAAAAACGCTATTAGTCACAAGCAATAACGTTTTGTGGAGCGCTAGGATATCGGACGCTATTAAAAGTCTTAAAAAAACATAGCGTTCTAAGAGAGTTATGAAAAGCGCTATAGAATTGAGGTATTATAGTGTTTAAGACAAGTTATTTTCAACCTCTTACAGCTATTTACCATGGTTATGATACAGATTAAAAGCTTTTTTTCATTGTCATGTTTATACTCTTGTAGCTTTTTAAAATTATTATTGATATTTTTTTTGAATTCATTCAAATAGATGGTGATTCTGAGCAACATCTTATATCTAAATAGGAACATTTAAATTAAAACATAAAAACATTCAACATATCAATTGTTATCAGTATCCACCAAGTTGGCAATAAAATTACGTTTACAACATAATTCATATAATGTCCAAAACCTTAACATTCCAAACAAGTAAAGAAAACAGAGGAATAACTGGAGATATCAAAGTATCCAAAACGTCTAACTAAGTGAAATAGTGAAGTAAATCCTTCCATCTTGACAAAATGCTTCAAGAAAAAAGTCATCTTCACTGTTTAACCTGTAAGAAAGTGATCCACTATCAAAACAATAATCAAACTCAACTAAAACTCCCACCATTTAACCTATAAATAAAGCAAGGAATAGTTACACCATTCACAACTACATAACCACATCCACATAAGTTTTGCAGTGAGTTAAAGGAAATATGGCTTCAATGATGCACTAAACAAAAATTTAATGCCAAACTTGTAAGACAGAGAGTATGTTACATGTATTGATATGTAAATAGTTGGAGAAAATATGAGTCTTCATTGCCTACATTTTCAGTCATATTACCAACGGAACTTCAAAACAACTATACACATTACAAAACCATGTTAATATCAACATGTGTGTAGTCGACCATCCTTTCCTACTATGAGGACACGATACTAAACCTTGCTATTTATGAACTCGTGAATAAGTACTCCACATGTATTTGCGGCTCATTCAAATAAAACCAATTAACAAGACAAGTCAAATCCAACTCCAAGATTACCACTAGATTATCAATAGAGTTTAGGTAGGTCCACCATGATACATTACTAACCTAGAAAGGCCCGAGGGAAGTATCCCGTATAGCATATATATTTTAATGGCAACCTGACATCTAAAGTTGAAAAGGGAGCTTAATTAGTTTAGACAAGAATAACATACCCCTAATAGAAAATGGTTGCTCTATAATTGTTCCACCAAGTGGAATTCCATATATTTTGCCGCATTCGTACTTGTCTATCATACCATGCGCCTGTAAATAATGGCGGAGTTTTTTCAACATCACCATCAATATGAGAGTTAATTTTTCTATTTCTAGATACCTAGCGTCAGAGTCCAAGAGACGCTTACTACTATAGTAAACAGGCAGTTGTGGCTTCCCTTTTTCTCTAACCAGTACCGAGCTTACGGCATGCTCTAAGACGGAGAGGTAGAGGCTTAGCTTTTTCTCTAGAATTGATTTAGAAAGGATTGGAGGCTTTTCTAAGTGTTCCTTTAGCTTCTGAAAGGCCTTTTCACATTTAGAGTACACTTAAAACGTTTGTTTTCCCTAATTGTACCAAAGAAGGGAATGCATTTATTTGTGGCTTTGGATATAAACATATTCAGAGCGACGACACATCCAGTCAGCTTATGCACCTCCTTTGATTTTGTAAGGAACTTCATATCTTACACAGTCTTTATCTTTTCTGGGTTCGCCCATATACCCCTTTTACTAACCATGAATCTCAAGAACTTTTCAAAACTGACCCCAAAGGCTGTTGGTTTCCGAATCAAATTCGGGTGCAGAAGTGTGGAAATACAGATTGGGTCCAAACAAAAATTTTCATAAAACTTTTGTAAACACTATAAAATATATTAATTTACAACGAATAAATAAATCTAATTAATTTAGTACACAACAACAAATATCATTATCAATAGCTAACCAAAAATGCTATTAAGCACTACCAATAGCATTTTGTGGAGCGCTAGGACATCAAACGCTATTAAAAGTCCTGCGAAAACATAGCGTTCTGAGAATGATATGAGAAACGCTAGAGAATTGAGGTCTTATAACGTTTTAGACATGTTATTTTTAGCCTCTTACAGCTATTTGACATTGTTACGGTGTAGATTAATAGCTTTTCTCCCTTGTTATGTCATACTCTTGTAGCTTTTTAAAATTATTATTGAATATTTTATCAATAGTAAAAGTATGTAACATAAAAATATTCAATGTAATAATTGTTATCAGTATCTACAAAGTTGGCAATAAAATGTTTACCACACAAGTCACACCATTTGTTCACAACTTTAACATTAAAAACAAGTAAAGAATACAGAGAAATAGCTCAAGATATCAAAGTATCCAAAACGTCTAGTCAAATGAAATGGTTAAGTAAATAATCCATCTTGACAAAATGCTCCAACAAAAAGGTCATCTCTTCTAGCAAAGTAACTATTGACCTATCACAAAATTAGTCCAATTAATTAATTAAAACATATAAATTGGTTAACTAATGAAGCACAAAAAGAAAAAACCAAATAAATCATACAACTGAACAGTAGAACAAATTTCACTATAAAGGCAGAAACTTGTGAACAAGAGCACCTGAATTTTCCATATTTGTGAGATCCAAAACTGTAGGCATCTCAAAACAACCTTCTCTGCATCATTTCTATAAAAATAAAAGAGTTTATGAGGAAAATCCCTTACAATCCTTTCACACCTATCGTAAACCGTTCAGCAAAGCAAAGCAAAACAAAATAGCAAAAGAGCAAAGAAAACTCAAACCAAAGCAAAATAGCAAATTAGCAAAACCAAAACTAATCTTAAACATAAGCCTCTGCAAATCAATTTCATTCCAACAAATCCTCCAAATCAAACGCATAGTTACACCCCTCAAAGAAAACCAACCTATTGTTCGCATCTTGACTCCTAGAGATCACCTTCTCCGGTGACATATCCCCCTTGTTCAATTTCACAGAAAGCCCCCCAAGCCCACCAAGCCCGTCTTTCATCTTCTTTCTCGAGAAACAAACAAGCATCAGAAAAACAAACGCTAAAACAACAAATTAGCTTATCAACAAATCAGCAAAACCAAAACTAATCATAAACATAAGCCTTTGTAAATGTTTTCTTCAACCGTCCAGCTTTTTGTCTAACTTTGTCCCAACTAAGTGGGACGCTAAAATGCATTTTTTAACAATAGGCTCAAAAATATGTAATGGCCCTCATCGTCCCTTATAGAGCATTATCCTAGACTATGACATAGTTTGCTACCAAGGTTTAGCATCACTTTAGCATAATGTAAAGTTCTCACTTCACTTTAAATAAACCAATTCTCCATATAAGGTCACTTATGAACATAGTTTATACACCAATATGCCAAGAATTTTTACATAAACCGGCAACCAACAATTATCACACCATTGAAAATCTCTCAACATAAGGATCCACCGCCTCCAAACACATATTAATCATGGCATTTAAATTTCATACCATAAGCGGCCATGTATATATTTTTTATGTAAGGAATGTGCAGTGGCCTTAAGGTTTCACGTATGGAGCAAACTTCATAGGCAATGACAATTACGCTACCAAGGTTTAGCTAACTTCGACATATTGGTATACACCGGCAATACATTATTATTATAACTTCAAATATCACTCGACATAAGGAACTAGGCCATAAAACACAAATTAAACATCATAGTCACGATGTATATGTACCTGAAAATCTAGTAAAAAATAGAACTATCACATAGTAGTACTTTCACCTAAATCAAACACAAAAGGCACCCAAAACATTAAGATATAAACTCACATTCTCAGCGAAGAGATAGCAGCATTACATTTTAGTGTTAAAATGAAGAGATCCATAAAAATTGTGGCCTAGCAATCATATAAACTCTGTATAAAACGTTGTTTTGCTCCACAGTACTTACAAAATAGCTTACTACCAAAATAAGAACAGCTTACCTCCACACTGCAAAAAAATAAAATAAAATAAGTGTTCAGGTTTGGCTCTCCAAGGTTCTCTGATCAAATGAACATGGCTTAAACCTTCCTAAATGCAGATTAAACCTTCGGTCCAAAGACTACAAATACAGATCAAAGTTTCAAACCATAAACAAATAATCATAAATCTAAGCCATAAAAACAGATGAAATCATCAACATGAAAAGAAGTAAAAACCACAAACATAGATCAAATCATCAAAACGAAAAAAAAAAAAAAAAAAAAAAAAAAAAAAAAAAAAAAAACAAAAAACAAAACAAAACAAAACAAAAAATGGACAGGGGAAAAGGGAAGAAAAAAAAAAAGAACTCGTTAGGTGGTCATTGAAATCCAAATTGGAGTCGATCTCCTTCACAAAGTGCTTGCTTGACCACTTAATCTTGTTGAGCTCAACACAGTATTTTCAAGAACATATCATTTCAGACAAACTTTTACTCAGTAAGTAGGGCTTCTTATTGAGAAAAAGGGAAAAAAATGAGAAAAGGAGAGAAATGGAAAATACCTTAAACAAAACTTCCGAAGCAAAGAAGAAGAAGAAAAAGACTTCCCCAAGGCCGATCCATCGAGAAGAAGAAGAAGAATCAAAGAATAGGGCGGAGAAGATAGTCTAGAGAGTCCAAAGAGATCACCTTTGATCTTCTTTCCACAAGCCAATCTTCACAAAATCAAAAACCAAAAGTTAGGAATTTGGGGGAATCGAGTGACGCGCACAGAGAGAGAGGATTTATTCCCGTGAGATTATTATTTTTTTTTTTCCTTACTGTCTTAGAGCATCTTCGACAGATCAAAAGTTGAAAATTTGAGGGAACCTAACAGCGACATTTAATTTTTAAATCTAGGAGAGCAAATCCAAAAGAGGGAATGGACCGGGAAATTTGGGAATTTGGAGGAAAGAGAGGATCGAGTGAGGTCTTTTTTTCCTTGGCCTGCCAAATGCCTCTTTGATAGAGTGGAGGAAGAGGAAATTGAGGCTTTTTTTCCTTTCCTTGTTCGTATGGGAATTAGAGTAGCCAAATCAGACCAAAAGAAAAGGAGGGAGAAAGAGCGAGCGGGAAATGTGAAATTTGGGGGAAATAATTTCCAATACCCGCGCTCAATGTAATTTTAATGTGTATATTTATTTATATTTAAATATATATAAAATAAACCTGGCAAAATTTTATGAAATTTTAATATATATATATATATATTATAACTATTTTTAAACGTTATTATATAAAGGTAAAATATTCAAAAACGATATAACTAAGAGTTATAAAAGACTATTATGTTATAGTGGTACAAGAATTATACCTTGCTAACGATTAGAAAGATAACTTGAATTCTTTGACTAACGAACGATCTAAGCTCCAAGTTTTCTTAGAATACCCAAATATTCCACGTCTACTCTTTGAAACTTACAAGAGTTAAAGTGTGGGCTCTAGGGTAGAACTATCGTTTATGATCACTCACAAATTTTTCTTTCTTCACTATCAACGCATGTATGTGAAGAAACTGAGAATTGAAAGAACTTTTCTTCTCTTGTTATCTCTCAATAGATTCGGCCAACACTGTTGGTTGCCGAATCGAATTCGGCGGTGGAAACGCAGCGGAATAGCGGATCGTGTATAACAAAAATTTTCATAAAACTTTTGAGATACTCTATAGATTATATTAATTTATGCACCAATAAATTAATCTCATTAATTTATAAGATTCAAGGATCAACCGAAAAATACCTTGTAGCCAACTCGAATGATATCTTGATTTTCTTTGACCACGAACAGTCCTAGCTCCAAGCTTTTGTGTTTAGAACACCAAAGTCTTCCACGTCAATTCCTTGATTCCACGTAGACTTGTGTGTGGGCACACGTGAGACAAAACGGTTTCTTAAACACTCGAATTTTCACAAACACCAACGCATGCACGATGTGGAATTTTTGGAGAAAAAATATTTTTCACTCTTTTCCCTATATGAGAATTTCGGCCACACCTTCTTTAGGGCTGAAAAATGTTTCAAAAATTGTCACACAATTTTCCATTTATCTCATATTTAAAGAGAAGAAGTCAAACTTCAAAATATGATCATATCCTTATCTCCAATTTTGAATTTGGAACAAAAAATCCCTTCCCCTTATCTCTTTGATGGCCGGCCACCTTAGGGTTTTATCCCTTTGTGTGTGGCACCTAAATAAGATAAGGAAGGAAGATATTTTATCCATTATCCAGTAGTTCAATTTTAATTCAGATTCAAATTCGAATTTAAGTCAAACTTAAATTAATTTGAATTCTAAATTAAACAACTTATCAAATAAGTTTAAATGGATAAATCTAGATATGTTCAAATTCAAATTTAAATAATCTCACTATTTAAATAATAATTAATTCTCAATTAATTATTCTTCGAGTATTTAATTTTAGAATTTCGTAATTCTAAAATTCCCATTTTGCCCTTTGTGTCTGGTAGAATTACAAGGACGACGCGGGACTAATGGACCTATAATTCTGAGCTCCAATAAAATTAATAATTAATTAAACACTTTAATTAATTAATTAATTCTATTAATTCCAATAGTTACTCCACTATAAACTTGGAATTGCACTCTCGGAATTATAGACATTAATTACTTCTAAACTGTGAAGTGTCCATTTGATATAGTCATTGCATATAAATCGATCATCCATAAATAATTCATAATTAGAGTCAGGTAGAATCCGTTAATCTCTCTAATTACATCTTTATCCTTGAGTACCATTGATTCTCTAATGGATAGTGATTCATAAAACACATTCATGAACCAGAGCGCTCTTACTAATCCAAGTACCGAATCAACACTCAAGAGAATTATTTATCTGCTTCTCTCTCAAGAAGGAATGGATTCCATCTTGTATAATAACATTCCCAGCTACCTATTTCATTATGTCTCCAAAATACAAGGAATAGGATTCGTGGTCTCGAAATCTGCATGCGAGTAAATCAAAAGACATAAATCCATAAATAGGAGTTTGTTAAGAACTCAGGATTAAGATCATTCTATATATGACCATCGGTAGACTCAATTAGAATTTCTATACTTAACGGAAATTATTAGAAATTCATATTGTGTATGCGTCCATGTTCCACATAATCTCATTATGCGAAATACACTCATTCAATATCTCGCTATATTAACAGTGCGGATAATACCGTTCCATTCTAAATGGGAATGACATGTATTTATAATGTTTTAATTAAAGATTCCAAACTTTAATTAAATTCATTATGAACAGTTACTTTTGATTATTATCCTTAAACATTATCCTCTTGTATATAACACTTATATACAATGTTTAAGGTTACATAAATAATCAAGGAATTTTATTTGATATTCATAAAATATTCATAAATATATGCACATAAAATGATGAATAAACTATTTTATTAAATAAATAATAAATATCCTTTTACATCTCATGCTTTCAGGACACTATTCCCAACAAACACTAGGTTAGGAGATCAAAATCTTCTTCTCATGTCCCTATTTATAGAGAATTAGGAGAACCTTTTTACTTGTAGACAATGCAATAGGAAATTGGTAACTACTATATTTTTAATCTCATTAAAAATACAGTTTCCCTTTTAATTTTGGAAATAAAATTTCCTTCCCTTTTACTATAGGGTGGCCGGCCAACATTAAGAAAGGAAAAAGAAAATTTCTCCTTAATCCAGTTTCTAATTTTAACTTAAAATTTAATTCCAAATAAAGTAACATCTTACTTTCCTTTTTGAATTTAATTGGAAAACTTGTCGAACAAGTACACTAGATTACTTAGTGAGCAAGCAACTAAATTTCAGTGAGATTTTTTTCCAGTGTCACACGTCCCCTATGGTCCCACCACAGTGTGTGACAAAATAATTAAATAATCACATTATTTAATATATAATTAATTCTCAATTAATTATTCACGAGTGAAATAAAATCGTGATAATTTATCTTGTCTTACAAATATTACAAGGATAATGAGGGGACTCATGGACTTATAATTTTGAGCTCCAATAAAATTAATAATTAATTAAACTCTTTAATTAATAAATTAATTCTATTAATTTCAAAAGTTACTCCACTAAAAACTTATAATTGCACTCTCAAAATTATAGACATAATTTACTTCTAAGAGCTTGAAGTGTCCATTTGATATAGTCACTACATATAGATTGATCCTCCATAAACAATTCATAATTAGAGCTAAGTGAAATCTATTATTAATCTCTCTAATTACATCTTTATCTTTGAGTACCATTGATTCTTTAATGGATAGTAATTCATAAAACACATTCATGAATCAGAGCTCCTATTAATCTAAGTACCGAATCAATCTTCAAGAGAATTATTTATCTGCTTCTTTCTTAAGAAGGAATAGATTCCATCTTGTAATATTAGCATTCTCAGCTACCTATTTCTATATGTCTCTAAGATACAAGGATAAGATCTAAGTGTGTCGAGATCTTTATCGAGTAAATCAAAAGACAAGTATCCATAAATAGGAGTCTGCTAATAACTTAAGATTAAAATCATTCTATATATGACCATCAATAGACTCAATTAGAATTTCTATATTTAACGAAAATTATCAGAAATTCATTTTGTCTCTGTGTCCCAGTCCTACATAATCTCATTATGTTAAATACATTCACTTCAATATTTTGACATATCAACGATCAGATAAGATCGTTCCATTCAAAATTAGAATGATATGTATTAATAATGTGATCAATTAAAGATTATGAACTTTAATCGACAACTATTATAGACTTTATGTTTTGATTATTATCCTTAAATATTATCTTCTAGTATATAACACATATATACTATATTTAAGGTTACATAAATAATTGTGGAATTTTCAATGATATTCATAAAGTATTCAATAATACATACACATAAATAATGAAATTTCTATTTTATTAATTAAATAATAAAATTTTTTAATTACATATCATGTTTTTAGGACATCATTCTCAACAAAGGCACACTTCAAAGAATTCAGCTTTATGTGATATTTTCTTAGAATATCGAACTCTTTAATATGCTTGACACTTCTTTTCAGCGACCGACTCTTAAAAGAATTATTTACTGACGTGACAGCTAAGATTGAGTTATTCTTAATTATTTAATGCTCTTATTTAAAACATATAAATCCTATACAAAATTTAATTTAAAGTTTTGCATGTTACCCTACCACATCAACATTTAGCAAAGACTCCTTGTGAACGCCACCGACCGACAATATCCTCCGTAACTACAAAACATCAACGAACTCTCACTCAAAAAAAAAAAACAAAAAAAAAAAAAAAAAAGCAACAGAGAACATAGTATAATGACAAAAACTACACTCGCATAGGACCCCTAGAGAGACAGCAATACACTTGGCCTACTATATATATATATATATATATATATATATATATATATATATAGTTTTGCTTGAAATTACTCTGAGGGCGAAGCACACATACATTCATATTTCCTGTTGACAAATGTCGCAATTCCATCTTAATTTTTCTTTATGTCCATGATTAAGATTCTAACCAATCTCTAGAGTTGACTTTTCATTGTTTCAAGTTTTCATTGAAACCTCTCTGTGTCATCGAAATGTTCAACTATACGCTGACCTCACAAAACGTTGGTGAGGCATCATGGTACAATGATCAGGAGAGAGATATTCTCAAATGCACTATATATATATATATATATATATATATATATATATATATATATATATATTCAATATACAAATTAGCGCTCAAGAGAATGTCAAGATATTTTGTTGCTAATAAAACACATATAGGTGACCGGCACATTTCCAAGTTGGTACTGGGCAACCAAAAAAATTTGAGATTGTGTTGCAGTTTTAAGCAACAAACCAGAATAAAACGTGCTTCCAACCATCAACAAAACCTCTGCTGGTAATATGGATTGTCAGAAAAACAGCTAAGCATTTTGTTGGAGTTTTCTAAGAAGTTGCAGAATTTTGATCAGTCTAGTTTGATTACAGAAAGATACGCGTATAATTGTATAAAGGACTGAGAATAAAATTCTAGAAGAAAATTAATACTAAAACCATAAAAGAGGCCTAAGCAGGTACAAATCAAAAGGGGTAAAATGCCCTCTGGCCCTCGTATCCTTTTAATAATAATAAAATACAAAACTGTTCATATGGAATGCACGATGACGAAGTGTCATGAACAAAATTTAGACAGATATAAAGGCATTTTTTTTTTCCCTTTCTAATTTGTATATTTGTATAATTGTTGGTAAAGAAAAGAGAAAATTTATTAGTAACTTTACATAAATATAAATCGGGATTAATTTTATTGGTGTCTCTTAAATTTTAATGTCATTTTCTTTGATTTTAAATTTTGAAAACTTTCAATTTTTTTATTAACTTTGAATTTGTCTCATTTAAGTCTTTTATAAGAATTTCTATTTAAATAAAAAAATAGGACATTAAGTGCGACCATATGATTTTTATCTGTTTATCTTTAACATAAATTCAAACAGAAAGATTACGTGATTGTATTACTCTTTTTTTCTTTATCCATTTTTAACAAATATTATAATATAATGGTTAAGTGAGAATAATTTCAAATTCAGAAAATAAAGTGAGAGTTTTTAAAGTTGGAGAGACAAATTTAGAATGACGTTAAAATTCAAAAACACAGTGATAATAATCTTATAAATTATAATCAAATTATCAAATGGTGATTCTATTCGCACACCTTTTTTTTTACTATCCACACCCCTTTTTACTTTAAATTTTCTTATGACAAAAAGACCCTCACCTACAATGACAAAAAGAACAATTATAATATATTTAATTATGTAATTAAATTTAAATAAAAAACACTAATTATATAGTTTTTATCTTTCTCTACACACCCCACATGTTATATCTTCAATTATAAACTATATTTATTAAAAAAAAACCTCTAATTTCTTCTTTCAATGACTATTTTAAAAGTTGCATTGATATAATATTAAAGTTTTTGTGCTATTAGTTGTATGACGATTTTTATTTTGTCTTTTTTTTTTTTAATTTCATGTTTACATTTTTTTACTGATTTTTTCGTAAATGCTAAAAATTTTATTTTGTTTTTTTTATCAAGTTGGATTATTTTTTTCTCGTTTCATCTTCTTTTTTTTTTTTTTATCTCTTTTTGTTTTTGTTTCGAAAAAAGACTTCACACGAAAACATCCAAAAAAAAAAGCAAAAAGAAAATGAAGGATATAGAAATAAAATAATTTAAATAAAAAACTAAAATAAAATTGTGGTTGTGAAAAGAAAATTAAAGTGGACAAGAATTAATTATTTTGCAAAATAATTATGGGTAATTTTGTAATGATAGGGGTGTGTAAAAAGAAAATTTAGTTATTTTAAAATTATGTGGGGTGTTTATTTAGAAAGAGGTATGAAGAGTAAAAAAAAAAAAAAAAAAGGTATAAATAGGACCACCCATTATCAAATGTCCTAAAATTAAGAGATTTCTCAATTTAGAAAGTAGCACAAATAAATAAAAATATTGATTCCATTTTCCCAATATAAAGATACTCTTCTCCAATCCAACTGTCTAATAAAAACTAGTGATTCTACGAATCCTGTTAACTGAAAACGACATGTTCCATGGCCTATAATTTAATAACTTTCCGATTGATGGCTGGATAATGGTTATAGACGCCAAATAAGAGCAAGCGACAGCTGGGTAATAGTTTCTTTAATATATGCTCCACCATGTCATGATTTAAACAATATGTTTATGGGGGGATTACATTTGGATAAGGGATTTTAACTATTGCTCTTCATAGTATCCCCGCTTTTACTATTTCGTGTCATTGTAAACTTTTGTTTCTTTTGTACCCACCAACCAACACTTTTCCTTTCCTTTTATTTCTCTTTTGATCCCGTTGATATTCACTTATTTAGGGTCCGTTTGGTTCAGGAATTCGAATTATGTGATTTGAACCATTTTCGATTTACGTGTATTTTTTGTGAGAAAAATCACTGTAGTGAATCACGAATCATGATTTGAATCGGGGGACGAATCCCCCAACCAAACGGACCCTTAGTCTATAAAAACAAAAAAGAAAAATATGAAAAAATATTATTTATTTTTTCTAAGACTTTTTATCATAATTTCTCTATTAATTATATGATCAGTTTTTAATCATTAAATTTAATTAATATTATATTATATTAAAAAAATATGAAAAGACAATTTCTCAGGCTGATAATAGACTTTTTAATATTTTAACAATTTCTCAGGCCTGCAAGCAAGCAAGCGCATTACTCGTTCTACAAGAATTACAAACAACAAAGCATCCACGTAAGCAGTCACATAGATGACATAAAGATGGACCTTCTCTAACCAAAAACAAATAAAGCCCACCCGGGGCATGACAGCCTCCAATTTATTATGCTGAAACTGGATTCTTTTGTCCCGTTTCTCAAAGCCTACTCTCACCCTTTCGTTTCGGAGGTTTTCATTTTTCATCCTTGCCCACCTTGTCGTTTCTCTTCCTTCATTTCCTCCTAGACCTTTTTTTTTTTTTTTTTTTTTTTTTTTTTGCATTTTCTACATTCCCATGTCGTCGAATATCAGATTCAAGACTATCTTTATTTTCTTGTAAATCTTCCTTCTATATCATTTTCATTGTCTTTTGTTCAAACGGTTTCTTTATAGTTTTCCTTTGTATAATAATCTCAAGAGGGCTTTTGCATGTTAATCTTCCATTCATCATCAAGACTTCTTGTGGAAAGATGAAGAATGGCAGTTTGGAGGAAGTGGAGAAGAAGATCAATCACTTGCTTTTCCTCTAAAATCTCCTCCCCTTAATAGCATCATAAACTCCTGTTCAAGGTAATGCAATATTTTCTTTTGTAATTTATAGGTTCAATATTGAAAATGTATATGTTAAGAATCTTAAAATCCTTTTCAAAATGGCATCTTTTTGGTTAATGCCATTGTTTTTTATCTTTTCATTCCGTGATTAGATACCAGCCTTCGTTCACGGGGAAAGTAAAAAGTTCCAAAATCACATGCAAACGAGTCTTGTCTGAAGCTCCAAAGTCCTTTTAATTCGTTCTTGTTCAATAAATAGTTAATAAAAATCAACCAAGTACTTCTACTTTCCGGCAGGCAAAAGAGCTATATCTCTCTCTCTCTCTGTCTCTGGCATTGGGCTCCTGGTTTCCTCCATGGCAACCAAGATGAAAGGAATCTACAAAAGTTTCAAATTAATCTCCCAAATCTTTGGTAATTACACATACCACTTTCTGTCTCTCAATATTGTCTTTCGATGTTCTTTCATATAATGTTTTGCATTCGCAATTAAAATTCATGATTTGGGGCTAAGAGATATGGCCAAAAATAAATAAATAAATAATAAATAATAATAATAATAATAATAATAATAAAATCAATCTTGTTGTAGTTGTGAAGGAGAGAGAGATGGAAATTGGGTACCCAACAGATGTTAAACACGTGGCACACATTGGATGGGATGGTCCATCTGGCAGTGCACCCAGTTGGGTAAGTTGTCCACAAAATTTTCCCCATATATTTTTTTAGTAATTATCTCGCCTCCCATGTTCTTGCATTTTCTTAAATTCTCATTGGCTGAAAATTGGAATATGATATAATTGGGCACAAATAATTTTTTACAGATGAACGAGTTCAAGACTTCATCAGATTTCTCAGCAACATCTCTTGCCAACATCAGTGACCGACGTGATTCCAATCCTCTAGCTCTTTCCACATGGTCCTCTCAAGGTATGTTCTCTTTCTTTCCTTTTTTCTTTTGTTTGGAGATTTCTACACTTAAGTTTGAAAAAATAAAATACCAGTAAGTCTCTGTTTTAAGCGTTGAGTTTTGCATATTTTTTCTTTTTGTTGTGATTTTCATCAAGGAACAGAAACTTGCACTATCGGAAGGCATTGTAGAAGAACCTTTTTTTTTTTTGTCTTTTTCTTTTTTGTTTTTCCTGGTTTTTGGCATTACATGTTCTCAAATAGGACAACATAGTACAGTGTTTTGACGCTTATCAAAAGAAGGGCAGAGAAATGATTTGGCCAGTTTATGGCTTTTCTAATATTTGTACCACTAAACTATGCGTAGCTAGCTTTCCATGTGCAACTGTGCAGCGTCTATCTATATATAATCAGACAAGTACAACACTCGAGGCCTTTTCACGGGCTAAATAGTAAATAGTTTGGTTGAAGAACGTGGATAAATATTTGGCCATTTTTAGTTTGTGGGATAATTCGGAATTGTAAAGTTATGCAAAAGAGTTTAAAGATTCTTTGCCTCAACAGGAAGATCAGTTTGGCTGTTACTGTCACGGGGATTACAATTTTACTATCCAGGGAATCAAATAGTTCACTGCGTTAAGCAACGCTAATGATAAATAATAGCAAATTTGATTTCTTGACATTTTCGCCTTTATTTTCGTAGTTCTCCTCTTTTTTTTTTTTTTAATACTTAAATGTTAAAGTTGATTTGGTGAGATGGTTTTTCTTACTATGATGGAAAAGACATTTCAAATGTTTATTGGGACATTGTTGATTGGGACACTACTACTACAATAGTTGACATTAAGTTCTAAAAGGATTCCAATCCGTATAAAAACTTATAAGTTTGTTTAATTTATATTGAAATTATATTTTACAGACTATATATGAGCTGTCAGTGCAGTTCGAAGTTCTGTTATGGTTTCTAGAGTCTACACTGAATTTTGGTTGCTTTAAAGGAAATTCTTGAATCTTTGTCCATAATTTTCCTGTGAAATCCACAGTAATACATGTGAGTTAATAGGATCTTCTTTTTTATGTTATTTTCTTTATTTATTTTTTACTTCTCTTGGTATGAACTTTCTTCCTTCATTTCACGGATCACTCTGTATTATTTGAGTGAACTTCCTTTTCGCTCTTCACGTAAGCATGTAATTTGAATATTTAGGCTCTCTTTCCAACTAATCAAACCATAATTATATGAAAAATTTCTTTCTGGATTTACTTGTCTGTCATTATCACTTTATATCAGTGGCGGAGGCAATAAACTGATATAAGGTTCTGCTTACATTATTGGCATTGTTTTCTTCATTGTAGTTTGTGGTAGTTTGCAAGATAATTAACACCATTGACAATTTTCTCTCTTTGATTTTCTTCTTCTTCTATAATAATTCTCAACAGATTTTGAGCAGTCCATGGGACGCCAAACCGTGTCAGAGATGTTCACAGACATTCCCCCTAATGACCTTCCCAACATTCCGAAGAAACCAAAGCGGAAAAAGAGCAAGTCCACTTCCTCTCCTAGCTCAGCATCCTCCTCATCAAGAGGATTTAGATTGACAAAGTCAAAGGCTGCATATAACAACATGGAGGCAACACCAAACATGCAGCTACTTTAGGGATAATGGTCCAAGTTTTCGAAATTGGTCGCTGATTTCAGAGAATTTGTCATGTGCATAGAAAAGATTTCTAAAGACCCCTTTTGAGAATGAAAGTCTAACAAAAACTTGAACATAATTTGTGTATATCTTGAAAAGCACAAGGCTTTAGGGAAAAGGGAGTGAGTTAGTGGGTGGGAGCAAGAGGGATGTGAAGAAGACAAGGGTGGTAATTATTTTGTTCAGTTTAAGATAATACCCCCCCCTTTTTTTTTTTTTTTTTTTTTTTTTTTGCTTCTAAAACATAAAACAAGCAAAAGATGGACATTGTACTAGTGTGTTTTGATGGTTTTGGTAATTCTGATCATTTGGGTTAGAACCGGAACACCAGAAAATGTTTATTTTACATGATATGAATTTATAAAGTTGACCATATCTTAACCCCATCAATTATAAAGAAGCATCACAAAAGTACACATCAAAGTAAAGGTAATCATTTTACTCCTGCAAGTTAGATTCACTCACAGGTAGTTTAGATTCCAGTTCTTTTAAAATTCTCGTGTTTGTTTGTAGGGCTTGTATATGATTTATTTTATCTTGGATGTGAACTTAATTAAAATGTAAGATTTTCATGATTTCTCAATCTATAGAAGCACAAAAGCTCAAAATGCGCAATGCAGCCCATGAAGTGGTGGCCCAATAGATTTGTGGTAACGTTCAGTTGCATTACTCTCGCTATGGGAACACATAAATGAGCACAGGAGTTGTGAGCACTACATATTTTATGGCCCAAAAGATAAACAGAAACTAGTTTGGATACACTGCAGGAATGCAGGAATGCATAGAAATAAAAGGTGACTTTTAGTAATTGTTTAAAATAAAAGAGTTTAATAGACTAAAATAAATTTTCATTTTTTAATAAGTAATAAAAGTGTTAGAATAAAATTTATAATGTCTTAATAAAACTCTGGTACAAGTTTTAATGTCTATTAAGAAGTGCTTATTTTATAAGTCACATTTTGTGGCTTTAACTACAAGCTCTTTAGAAAAACTGCAGTACTTCTTAAACATCATCTAAACACTTTTAGAAGTAATTTAAGTGTTAGGAAGTCAAAAACAGCTTTTAAGAAGCTCTCCCAAACAAGCTTTTAATATTGTGTCTTTCATATTTATCCCATAAGTTTGCAAGGGACAATAAATTCATCAGTTCAGGATCAGAATATTTCTTGAGCCTCAACTAGTTTATGCTTTCCTTTAATTTTAGGTCGAGTTTGTAAGCCTTTTTGGCTTGCTTATTTTATGTTGCAATTCGAGCTATTTACATATTTTTTTAATGTTAACTCATGTACGTAGCGTCAAACCAGTGCAACCTCTCTCACTTTCAAGTTTTAACGGGCGGTTTTGGTTTGGGTTTCACTACTCAAACTGACCTAAACCTCAATCATCTATGGGATTATACTTGCATTGTTATGAATTTATGACATTTTTTGGGGTATTTTCCCCTTAAGTTTACTTATTTTTCTATTAACATATATTTTGGGGTTTTATTAATCTTACATTTGATTGGTGGATTTGTGTCATGGTTCGGATCATGGTTTGCAGTTCGTTACATTATTTTTTTCTCACAAAAAATACACATAAATCGAGAATGATTCTGAATCATAATTCTGAATCTATCATCTAAACGTACACTAAGTAACTATGTTTGCTATTGATCGTTAACTTTTATTCTTTTTAACAAGTATTATGAGGGTTTCATGATAAATCTGAGTGGTGCTTGATTAATGTTTGGTGATTAATTAATTTTAGCTTAAAAAGAAAGTAATTTGGTATGATTGTTTAAAAAGCATATGAAAACAAGTATACATTTATGTAGTTTCTTAATAAGGCCTATATTAGCCTAATAAGCCCAAATCGTCCACGAGCAACTTGTAAACCGTCCGCATTAAACCAAAAAAGCCAGAAATTTGTGACTAAATGTATATTAATCACAAGGTTGTGACTGAAAGTACATTTAGTCACATAAAAATATTGTGAGTAAAGATGTTACAAGAAGATGTTGTGATTTATAAAAGTCCATTTGTAAGTGTTATATTCTTTAGCACATTTAAATATAAGGTATACATTTTAAAACTCAAGATGCAGTATACGCAAAACTAACTATTTTTATTTTGTACGCAAGAGAGAGGGATCAATAATGAAAAAAAAAAAAAAAAACATAATAAATTCACCTCTATAGTCGACGTGTACATTAAGGTGTCTGAGTGCCTTTTATGGATGTCGACTGTTCAATGAAAAGATTCTATATTGAATCATTGTTTGTATTTCCAAACCTTCTTTCATTTAAAAAATTTTTTTTTTTTTTTTAAAGAGGAAGAGAAATGAGAAACTGCTTATTGAAAACTTTTTTTTTTTTTTTTTTTTTTTTTTTTAACAGAAAAGAAAAACTGTCTTTCCAAACTCTTCTTTACAAAATGAGAAACATATTCCACCTTTAAATGAGCCATATATCTTGTTCAAATCACAGTTAGGACCCAAACACCTTTGTGAAATTGGTCACAACAAATCAGACAAAATGAGTTATCCAAGAGTGGCCTTAAATCTGTGGTGCTGTGATGACTTGCAATTTGTTTATCATACTTTATTGTTTCGCGTGATCGTATACGTGTTGTTCTTTACAATCTTATAAATTAGCCTAGAGAACTTAACATATATAACTTTGGGGTTGTGTGTGTGTCTATGTATATTTATATATTTATATATTTCATACTTATATATTACCCTAACTGAGAAGGTGAAGCTTTACATAGAGCTTAGGAGATCAGAACGGCATAGATATGTCAGGTATATATGGTGGTAATATGTTGTCGTATAATTGCTTCAATTCCAGATGGCAGAATTTCTGCTCGTCGGAATCATTAAAAATATTAAAAAAAAATTAACTAAACTGATCTGAACTGAATATTTTCGGTGTTCATCATGATATCATACTAGAGAATTTGGTACTTAGAAGGGGTTTTGAATCTTGATTCGTCATCAATCGCCTTCCATGGAAAGGCGAGTCCGTCGAAATTCGCTCAAGATTGAAAGCCAAGCACAGCAGTTTAAACTTACAACAGGGCCGTACAATTGATATCATGATCTCAATAACCATATTCTCCGTCCGAGAGGCCTGTAGCTTTGAGCAGTAGTACAACTCTCCAGTACTATGCAAAACCGAGGGTAACCCTAAAATATTAATCATCTCTTTTATTATTATCTTTAAGTTTAGGTAGAAGTATTTATAATTATAAATGTCATACATTTATTCTGTTAGCTTTGGTTTTAGAAATAGGGTTGTTTAATTGATTCCACCAGACTGCGGTCATGGAAATAAAGAAAGTTGTTGTGGGAGCTTTCAATTTTCTTTATTATGGAAAACTCGTTAATGATGGAAGTATGGTGTAAAATTTAATTTCACGCACTTATCTTTCAACGTCCAAGCCGGACCCCCTTTTGATTCTGTCGATATTATATTCAACAACGATACAGATATGCCAAAAAAAATTATTTAAAGTTGGAGGATGGGGAAAATATTTCAAATTTAAATATATTCATGAAAATTGAAATTACAAAACAGTATTGAATGTTACATGTTTGGTACTAGTACTTTCTTCCTAGAAAGATATTGCTTTCAAGGCCCCACCGCCATTCAATGCATGTTGTGTGTTATTTAATTTCCTCCCTAAAAGGAACCATTTGGCTACCAAATTTTGAAGAAATAAATTTTTGACATTACGTGCATCTATACATGTATGTATGTTGTATACATATTACTCCTCTTTCTTTCGGTTTTTGAGCTTAAAAGGTCAATACACTGGGGCTGGATATATATTTCTCAGCAGTGGAGTAAATATAAGCAATCAAAATTGTATAACATATACCCCTCGTGGGAAATGATGATCATGAGATTTAATCCTTAAATTGTGTATTGTTTCCAAAGGTCGACGAATATATTTGTCAAAAACATACTATATACAGAACTTCACCTACGTACGACGTATGTACATCGTATATATACTTTTATTTCTAGTTAAACTTCGCATCAGTTATCGCAGTTTCAATCTATTAACATTTTACTCCTATAGTGTAAATGTAGAAAGAATTTCCTACTCTTTTTAGCTTTACTTTCTTTCCAACATATATTCACGGAAATCATGTCGGAGGTAAGAATTGGCTAGTATTCAGTTTTTTAACTTTACTTGAACAAATTAATTTTTTTTATCATGCAATGTTGAAATGCAGAAAATAAGATGCTAGTACTAGAAACAGAACTTTTGTTACCTAATGATTTCTGTAAGTATAGAACAGCAAATGGTTTTATTTTATTTTTAATTTTATTTAAGCTCTTAGGACATAATGCGCATGCAGTCAAGTTAAAGGAAGAGAGAGAGAGAGAGAGAGAGAGAGAGAGAGAGAGAGAGAGAGAGAGAGAGAGAGAGAGAGAGAGAGAGAGAGATCAATTAGGGGGAAAAAATGAAAACTTTTTGGTGCGTGGTGTGTGAAAAAAATCTTAAGCCAATAAGAGATGTAAAAATCCTTTAGATTCTTGTCTAAAAGTTTAAGGAGATTTTCTAATACATCTAACGTATCAGTATGTTATATTTTTTTAACTATTAAATCTGTATATATTTTAATTTTTATGTGATTTTATAAAAAATTAACGGATAAAAAATTTAACTACCGGTGAATTGGCTTGTCAGAGAAGGTCCCGTAAGTTTATTATGACCGAAAGATATGTGATCATTTGTTAACTAAAGAACAATTGCATTAATTACTAAATGATGATGCAGACAATAAATATTTTTCTTCTAATTGCCAGTTGGGATGTTTAACTTTTCTCTGGTGCTAGTTATTATTTTATTTAAACACATATATATATATATATTGAAAATGTAAATACTATTTTATGATAATTGAATAATTAACAAAAAAAAAAATCCTTTTTTTTTGTTTTTACAAAAAAGGAGGAAAAAAGAGCACTAGTTGGAGACAGTACCATTAATAGATTCGTCTACATAAACTAACGTGCTCAAAGCGTTTTCTCTTACTACAAGTTGCCAATTATGGCGTTCACCGTGACTCAATGCCCCAAAATTTTGCATTAAGGACGTTTTTTTTCCCTTTTCTAATTTTATTTGAATTTTGTAATTAATTCTTTTCCTTTAATAATAATTAGGTAGGGGACTTAATGTACAAGAGAAGTTTGAGCAAGTGGCTATTTAATTGAGATTTGTTTTTATGCTAGTTGTCTCCTCTATTCAGTTTTTTAAATTTAAAAAAAAAAAAATCCTTATTCTGAAGAAAATAAACAAAAAAGCTGATTCAAAAAGAATTATATCTTTTATTTCTACATTAAGGATTGCAAGACGTTATTATAACAGAGAAAGAAGAATGATTATATCGACTCTGAGAGTGTCTGCTTAAATGGGAACTATACAAATTATTATTATTATTATTATTATTATTGTTTTTTTTTTTTTTTTTTTTTTTTTTTTTTTTTTTTTAGCGACAGGAGAAAGAAATTTCAAGTGGAACTGGAGACATAGAAAGATAGAGATAGAAGAAAAGAGTTGGGGCCTGAGACGTAGGCATAACGACGACATATGGTAAATGTTACCCAAAATTTAATTATGGTTCTTTTTCAGGAGAAAGGCACGTATTAAATAAAATCTTGAAAGTGACTAGTACTTACTTGGACTTGAATGGTGACGTATAAGGAAAGGTCCTTTTCATATGCTAATTATTAGTCGTTTTCAAATCAACAGAAAAATAACTTAGAGCTGCCAAAATAATATATATATATATATATATATTGATATATTTCACGTTTCTTGTGTAATTTTGTTTGGTAAGAAGGAAAGAAAAAAGAGATAGAATAAATGACAAAAAAATTATTTTTCTTTTATTTTATTTTGTACGGTGGAAAAGAGGGAAACTAAATAATAGGTAAATTACTAATTTATCAATTAATTATTGTTATTTTATCCTTTTTTTTTTTATATATGAACTGATGATAATTGACAATTGGCATCATAAATACATCCTAATAATAAGATTTGGACCCGATAGACTAATAGATAATTCTCCTATTCATGCAAGTAGTGATTTTTTTTTTTTTTTTTTTTTATTGTAGTTTTCTTTTTGAAAATCTCCGCTCTTTTTATTGGATTAAATATGATGAAGCTTAGGGTCCATTTAGTATAAGGATTGAAATCAGGGTGATTTAAGTCTTTTGATTCAAAATTATGATTCATGATTTGAATCATGATTCAAAGTGATTAGAACCTTCATTTGGATGTGTATATGCATGATTCTAATTCTAACCTGAAATGTGATTCGAATTAGTGTTTAGTTGTCTTGTTTTCTAAATTTGAATCATAACCAAAATAATTTAATTTAAAAAATTATGTAACAAATATAATTCGTTATGCGTAATTTAAAAAAAATATAATTCGTTATATAATTAAAAAAATGAAGTACTAGAAAAAAAAATTATGCAAATAATTTAACTCAAAATTATAACAAAATAAGTGAGAAATAAATAGAAAAAATGTGAATGAAATTATATAACAAGTCAAGCATATATCAAAAATGTGAGAAATATTATATTGCTAACCAAAATGATAAAAAAGAAAATAACAACATTATCTACAATTCTACGTCCATGTACACCTTTGTTAAAAAGCCACTCTGCAAATGACAGTGCTGAGATGCGAAAAAAGCCACAAGGAACTACTTTAAGCACAGTGAAATTACTGTTCAAAGACTGAAGTCTTGGGCTGAATCAGGAGGGTCCTGATTTTGAATCAGGACCCAAAAAATGAATCTTAACTCAAGTCCATGACTCCAATCCATACGACACCAAACATGTTTTCAACACATGATTCTAATCTTTTGTCCTGGATCCCCAAACCAAACGGGCCCTTAAAGTTTTCTTTTCCCCTTCAATTCTACTTTATCTCCTAAAATAGTTGTACATCGGTCAAACTAATGAGTGGATTTTATATTTGTAAATTAAGTACTGTGAGCTTGGCATTTAGTTAATTCGAGGTTTTAATTAGCTTTTCACTTGTTTTTGTGTTTATCTTGCAAGTTAGGAGAAAAATGGCGTTCACGGTTATATTCAAGGGGGCGTTTGGTATGGAGTAATATTTAAGTGGGAATGAGAATCTTCACATATTACTATGTTTGGTACAAGAGTTGTGATTTTTATATTCTTAGGAATATCAATCCCATGGGATTCATTTTACCCCAAAATGGGGTAATCTGAATAACACCCAATATGGTGTTATTCAGATTCCTAGGAATATCAATATAGTGTTTTACCCGTCCGTCGCCACCCCCAGTTGAGAGAGAGGATGGAGAAGAAGGTTTATTTTTTTTGAATTTTGTAACTTAATCAAATTTTTACATTCAGTTTGAGATTTTAATATATTCTTAAAAATTTGTTAAGAATTTTTTTTTTGAAGAACAACTTACAAATTTATTTCTTAAACTTAGAAGAATTTTTGTGTCTCTTAAGAATAATCAAATTTTTAGTATTTAAAATATTTTAAATTAGTTATTATTAAGAAGAAATACATTACCTTACTTTGTATCAACCAAACACAATAAAATAATTTTCCTGGGAATATGAGAAAAGATTCACATGCATAACCAAACGTGGTAATACACATTTCCTAAGAATCGTATTCCCTTCTATCACTTTCCCAGTAATATGATTCCTGTCCATTACCGCATATCAAACGCCCCCCAAGTGTTTTGGAGATAGAATTGGTGAACAACAATCAAAACTGATAGAAAAGTTAGCGTCGTGGCTTTGGAAGCTGAGGCTGCGACACCAGAATTGAAGACACGGGACTGTATTAGAGAAGATAGCGTCACGACTAAGGTGACAGAATCCCCCCTGTGACTGAGGGCCAGCGTCGTGGTGCCAAGGACTCAAGGCTGTAGTGTTGGGTCACGTGGAATTGAAGTTAAAAAATTTTAAAAATTCATAGATTCACCTTTTTTGTTTAAAACTTATAAATAGAACCTTCTAGGGCTAATTAGAGGGGTTCTTTTCAGAGGAAAAAAAAAAGCAAGGAGAGAGAACACAGTACAACAAAGAAGAAAGAAAACGGCTCAAACCAAAAACGAAAAGCGGCTTTGATTCAACTACTTCTTTTTATTCTTCTTTCTTTCTTCCTTCATGTTTAAAATAATGTTTAATTAGGATGTTATTTATTTTCAGCCTAAGCTACCTTCCTTTTCTAGGGTTGCAACGTAGCCTAACTATGATGTTTTGAATAATTTTTTCAATTTAGTCACTGAACTATTTTTTCTAGTTGAGTATTCTTTACTGACAACTAATATTTAGATAATTTGTTAATCATAATGATACTAGAAGGAGATATTTATTTGTCCAGCTCAATGTTTTGAATTCGATTAATTGAATGTGAGATAGAAATATACTTTCATAGTTTGTGCAATCATTCAAAGAGATCCATATAGAACTTCATGCATTCGTAATGGTTGTAATTCACATAGAAATATAATGAATTAGGTTTTAATTAAAGGTGTTTTTATTATAGCTTGGGAAAGGCTAACGGAAAAATCAGAGATTCTCGACTATCAACTAGGTTAGTAATTCGGACTAATGAGATTGATGATTCAAATCGGATTAGTTAAGATGAAATTTGAAGCCCTAGACTGTTAGTTAATTAGTTTATCCTTTATTTGAATATGTGTTCTATTTAATTTTAGCTTTATTTTATTTTTCAATCAGGATCTTCTTCCTATTGATTTGTTCAAATAAATAAGGATTAATAAAATTTCGGTACCTAATAGATAATCAATTTTCGTGCGAACGTTACGTTATCATGATCACTTCATTACTTGTTCTGATAGCGTGCTCTTGCGTTCACAAAATACACAACATAGACACTGTTCAAATTTATCAGTTTGTTGACCGACTATTGCCTCAATTTCTCTTTTTCCTTGGTTTCTCACAAGCGAGAATTTTTTAAAAGCCAACAACTAAACTAAAGAACTTGGATGTGGGCCGAACATTGACCATAATTAATGGTCGGTTTTTGTTTGTGGGTGCCGGTCAATTCCACATTAAGGAGAAAAACGACTAGAGATTTCAGAACGACGATAATTGTTTGAAAGAAAGAATAAGAAAATATTTCAAAATACTATTTATCTTCTTCCGCTAAGAAGAAGATCGAAAATGATAATTATACTTGAGTGAGGGGATATGTGTATTACTGTCTTATGGTTCGAATGACAGGGGAAAGGAAGCCATGAACTTAGCGGTTGGGAAGAGAAGCCAAGAATTTCTAGCTAGGAAGAAAAAGAACTAGAAGGAAGGGTTCGGTTTCAGTTCACCATCAACAGGCTAATTTTTCTTTTTTTTTTTTTTTAAAGCAAAAAGGTTATTAAAAAAAAGTCTTATAGAGCTAAACAATAAAGAACTAGAAAGGTTCGGTTTCAAAAAAAAGACGGGTTAATTTTTTTTTTTTTTTTTTTTTTTTTAAGCAAAAAGGTTATTAAAAAAAAGTCTTACAGAGCTAAACAATAAAGAACTAGAAAGAAAGGTTTGATTTCAGTTCACCGATCGACGAGTTAATTTTTCCTTTTTTTTTAAACAAAAAGGTTATTAAAAAAAAGGCTTACAGAGCTAAACAATAAAGAACTAGAATGAAATGTTCGGTTTCAGTTCACCGATGGACGGGTTAATTTTTCTTTTTTTTTTTTAAGCAAAAAGGTTTATTAAAAAAAAAGTCTTACAGAACTAAACAATAAAAAGCCTAAGTCAAAATAAGGAAAAACAAACAAAACGTAAATGATAATTCAATAAAGAAGCCACCTAAGACAAAAACCTAACAGTTTTTCATTTTTATACACTTCCCACCATGAGTCCTAAATTGGTAGGATGGTTTTTTTCTTCTCGGAATTGTTGTTTCAATTTTCTTTCCTACAATATTTATAAAATCTGCAATTTTTTCCCTAAAAAACCTTAATCGACAATTTCTGCTTTTTTCTTAGCAAGAATATTGCTATTGTTGATTAATGCATTATTTTCGCCATTACCTTGTTGGACACAACACTATTGGGCACACAAATATTTTTATTATTATTAAGACCACTCAAAGAGAAGATTTAGACACTTAAATATTACAACTCTCAAAGACACCACACTCACACTTACAACTCCCTGAACCACTCAAAGCTATTATCCTTATATTGTTTCTTAACTTCTTGGATGCAAACTACATACTATGAAGGGCTATATATAGTAGAGCAAACATAATAATAGCCACACAAATATAAAACTTAAAGAAAAATAACAAGCACACAAGTTGCACTTCAAATACTCACACTAAGCTCACAACACCTAATTACCAACATAAAATATTAAGTATTATTGTGTATTTGGGCTGGTGATGATCTCTAACATACCTGATGAGACATAAAATTTCCACATATATAATGTCATATTCCTCGATCAAAGACCAATATTATTTCAGCTAACTCTAGGGATAGTAATTTGTATTAATGAGGTTGTATTTATGTCCAACCCATTTATTAATAGTGTCTGAAAATATTAATCTAGACATGACTCATTTATTAAATATGTCAAAAATATCAATTCAAACATGATTTTTTTATTAATCATGTCAACCCTTAACCCATTTAAACAATGACGGGGCATGGCCGCACTAGCTTTTTTGTTTTTTATTTTTTCATATAGTGGTTTTAATTTTAATATAGTAAGAATGTTTATAAATTAGACTTGACCCCTCTTAAATTAATAGTTCTCTACATTTTATTAGGCCAACCATTTATATATATATATATACATGTTAGTATAATCTTGATTAAAAAAAAATTGGCCCTCTCTCCCCATAAATCCTAGCTCCGTCACTGCATTTAAATTTGTATATTGAATAAATAATTGACAATTACAATTTATTTAATACAATCATGACACATTTAACAGTTTACTTTATTAGTCAAATTATCTTTTCTTTTAAGAAAAACAAGTAAAATTTATCTAAAAATTTTATAAATAAATTATTTGTATTTAAATTATAGATAAATATGCCATATTATTTGTATTTAATACATCACATAAAATTTTATAATATATCATAATTTATTTTATAAATGACACATATAGTTAATCATGTCAGTCAGGTCACTAAGAATTAATTACATAAATATATCTTTTAATTCTAATTTCTTCTCAATTTATCCCTCTTTTTTAAGACTACAAAGGTATCCATTGAATTTCAAAATTAATATGTTTCAATTTCATCCCTCTAGTACTTTTATGACAAAAATCAAAGCAAAACAATGACATTAACCTTAAATGGTAAGTGGAAATCTTTTTAGAAAATTTAAATGTTTTCCTTCAAAGCCACTATGAGCGGAAAATTTGCTTACGTTCAAAAGAATTATATGTGTTGTCTTTCAGTTTTTATGTTTTTCAACTGTCTCCAATATTTTTGAAACACCATTTTTAAGGTCTTTTTTGTCTTTTTGTGTTCGTTTTTGCTCAAAAGTTTGGTTGAGTAATTGAAATCGAAACGTACCTCTAAATCTAAAGGATATCTTGGTACTTTCAAAATATAAAATGATATATTGAGAAAAGTTAAAAGTTAAAACTAAGAGGTAAAAACAATGAGGTAACTAATGTAATTACCCCTTATTGAGAAAAAAAAAAAATGAAAAAAAAAGAAAGAAAGAAAACCAGGTCGAATTACAGATGCAGGTCCTCTGTGTATGCGTATCTATGTGTTGTGTTTGTGTGTGTGTGTGTGTGTTTTGTTTTTTTTTTTTTTTTTTTTTTTGGTGTGTGTTTGTGTTACGTGTAATTGAAAGTTGCAACAGTTAAACGCGTGAAACAGTAAATAGCCAATAGCCATTCCACGTGGTTACAGGCCCTGTGAAGTTTCATAGACATTTTATATAAATCATTTAATCAATGTTTTAGCAAAAACAATATTTCAAAGAAAAATCATTTCAATATATAATTTAATCAACTGTATTTATCATTTTATACTGCATGTTGGAGACAGTAGGTGGAGTAGGCTGGAAAGAAAGAGTGTCGTTGGGGAAACTTATGAAAAGAATAAAAATACACCGAACTCTTCAAACTAACCAGTGGGAACACACTTGATCACTCGAACCTCCCCATGCTAAGAACATAATATGCAAGATTTATTGACATTATCATAACTGCTAGATCGGACCTAAGAAGGTTTTTGTTTCATCTAACATTTTTTTTTCTATTCTTCTTTATATATATATATATATATATATATATATATATATATATATATATAGTGTAGGAGAGGCCGGGCCCCGTTTTTTTTTTTAATTTTGGACGCGTTTATGGGAGATTAAATGGTCTATGAACTCGGCAGTGAAACATGGGAGTAAGAAAGCAGGATTCCAGGGGATAGCTGGACCAAAAATGGTACTAGTATATCGTATTACTTGTAGTGAGGAATAGTTTTTCGATAGAATACTGCTGGTCGATAGTTGATGGATAACTTTAGGCAAAATAGGAAGGACAAGAGCATAACAGGTCTAGCTTCTACAAGAGAAATGATTCTCATCAACTGCGAATGCCGAAAAAACCACAACCAATTCCATATACATTGCAGTAATAAATACATGATACCACTGTTCCAACAAGCCTAGTACTGTAAAACTTATGGCATTGTGTATAACAGTATAAGTCCATTTAAATTCATAAAAAAAAAAAGTCCATTCAAATTAGCTAGTAGGGTATGTATTGAAAAAATAATAATAAGCAACAATAAAAAAGGGTGGTGAGGCGGGGGTGGTGCAATTGTAAGCAAAAGTAGGAAACTTGCTTGGAGCTGGAACTTTTCATAGAAAGATACGAGCACTGCTATAAGAAGGGATCAAATAACATTTTTCTAGGCATGGAGACTCACATTCAATCACGCACATTCTCATTCATACTTGCTCGTTCTCACCCACAAGCCACTATTTTTATGTATTAAACCATTTTCTACTTTTGTTTTTCTTCATACATAATGAAGCCACTAAACATCATAGTGGATATAGCTCTTATATTAAGTGTGAATGACTTTAAATTGATCTTATCTCTATCTCTATCTTTTTTTTTACCAATTGATATTTTCTCTTTAATTATTTACTTTCCGTACCTTAGTTTACTCCTGATCATACGTGAAATATACTAAATCGATCAAAGGTGATCTGATTCCATTCTTACGATGTCGAGATTGGATTATTGCTCTCCTACTACAAATTCATGAACTGTAGATTTCATCTTCGGCAACAATGGAATCACTACAAGAAAATGGCCTTTTAACGATGACTTTATTAGCAACGACTAATTGGCAACGATATGTCATTGCTAATTCAGTTTTAGCGATAGCTATGCATATCAGAGGTCTTCTATACTAGTTCCTTTTTTTGCTAAAAAGAAAAAAATTCAGCACATTTCTTCTGCTCATGTAATACATAACATGTTTACAATATGAAAAATATGAAGAAAATGTGAAACACCTCTATACGACAGATGAATTAGGATTTTGTTATAGATTTCAAAACTTAAGTGGTTGCTTATTTAGAGATATGGAATGTGGGTTTTTTGACAGATAAAAAAATATGGTAATTGTGATAAAATTTAATTATGTAATTAAGTCTATTTTAATTCTTTTTATCATTTTATGCTAGTGTATTTTTATGTTTTACTTTTGCAAGACCTTTTTTCTTTACTATTCAATAAATTAGTATTTTCCTATTAAAAAAAAGTGTGTCAAAAGTGAAGGGGTTTGTGAGAACCTCCCTAAAGTAAAAGTATTAAAACGTTTTGGGAAATTATGACACTCGTACCATGTACTTTTAGATTGTTGTGAAGGTATATATTCTTGTTGTTTCAATGTATTAAAATGATATAACCCACAATTTATTTTCGACGAAAAAAAAATTTTCACCCGAGCCTAGGTCCCCATTTTGGGATAGGAAATATCCTTTTCCCCTTCTAATTAATTATCTCCAAATTAAAACCTTAGAAAATATTAGAAGCGTTAAAAAATAAAATTATAAAAATAAATATACAGGACAAAAAATGATTATGTTTTCAATATATATTTTTTTTATTTTAGTGTTTTCAATGTATTTAAAGAAATTAATTTCGGTTTTATCAATTAAAGAACAAAGAGGATAATTCTTATGAAATTCTAATAAAAACAAATTAATTTGGTTTTAATTAATTTTTTATGGATACATTTTTTTGTATTCACCTAAAAGAGAGACACACAATCCGACCAGGCCTCCAAAAAGAGGAAACAAAATGGATTTATAAGTAGACCCTATTAAGTTACAACTTCCAAACAATTGTTGACTGGTACTTATAAGCAATTAACATTCCTCACTTCCTGCCGATCTGGGGCTTGCCATAGTGGCTACCTTTTTATGGTATTTACACAAGCAGAGACACACAATCCCTAGAGGCAAATCGACTGCAAGGGTTTTCAAGAAGAGGAAATAAAGTGGACTCATACGTTGACCCCACTGGATTACAACTTTCAAGCAATTTGCTGATAAATAAGAACTCATAGGACTTATAAGCCACCCACATTCCTCACTCCTTGCCGATGCGAAGTGTTCTAGTATGTTGAAGGGTTAGAGCGCTAAAGCATTTGGCAAAATCCCGCAAAGGTGCGTGAGCTTCACTATAAGATTGAATCTCTTGAGAGTAAAGGGTAATCACCTTCCACCTTTATTCAAAGAGCAAGTTGAAAATTTTCTATGTCATTCCTTTGGGCCGCCTAGAGTTGTAGAAACTTCTAGGTTCACACTCCAAGAGACAAAACTCTAGAGGAAACCTTGGGGTAAGTGGAGAATTGAGCCTCCTCAACTATGGAAAGAGTAGAAGATGAAGAGCCCTGCCGTCGAGATCCCTAAAACTTAACAATAACAGTTGGTCTGGGTTGGGGCTGTGGTGCAAGATTTTGAGGGAGCACTACTACAATTTGCCCAATTTGCAACGAAATTATTTGCGACAACATAACGTCGCAAATACTTTTCGTTTAACAAGAGAACGGTGTCATCGCTAATATTTCACTAGTCGTCGCAAATATGTAATTGCCGGCAAATGTTGGCTGGCACCAATATTTGTTGCCAAAATAATATTATTTGTGACGACCTGTCGTCGCAAATAAGAAATTATTTACAACGACATGTGACGTCGTAAATAATAATTCATTTATTTATTGTCCCCCGAGTAAAAAGGCAGTATATTTGGTGGTTCCCAAAATTTAATTGCGACGACATTAATGTGTGTCGTTGCAAATGATGATTTTGTATTCCCTTGCAAAAATAAATGGTGGGAAAATTGGATGGTTCTCTAAAACTAATTGCGACGACAATATAAATTGTCGCAATAAATAATAATTTCAAAACATTCGTTATAAATATTAAATAATTATGACTTGTTTTGTCGGGGAAACTCCGCTACTATCCTTTTGTTGCAGAATGTTTTGCTCACATGAACGAATTTGGCATGCCTAACAGTGCCGTCACTCAATTCAGATCATTGAGAACAATGCAATTCTAGTGGTGATAGCCATGAATTCGGAAGTTATGTATATTTTGATTTTTGAGTCTTTAACTAAAAAAAAATAATAATAATAATAATAATAATAATAATAATAATAATAATAATAATAATAATAATAATGATAACACTACTTTTCATTTTTAAATAAATCAAAACTTATATTTATTTGTTTTAATCCTTATTTTATAATTTGAGCAGAGAATTTACTAAAAGAGTATATTAAGTAAATTTATGACATTTAATTTTGCCTTAGAGTTTAAGTAAATGTTTGAGTGAGAGCGATTAATTCTAAATCCTGTAAATTTGGTAAATATTCTATTCTAACCCGTAATGATCAATCTGAATAGTTCTGTCCACTTCAATTCATATCATTTTGATTAGGCGCAAGTAAACGCCCTAATAGTATAATTTCCGTCAAAGTGCTTCCATAGGATCCTTGGCATTTAGTATATTACCAATTTAAGTTTAATAAATAATATGATTTGCTATGATTTTGTGACAACCTATAATTTTTGTTATTCTAAATAACTGGGTATCATTTTGACCTTTATTTTCTCTTGATTAATTGAATGATAATTATTTTTTTTTAGCAGAATGACATAAATAATATTTTTTAATTACCATCTTAAATGATATTTCTGTTTTTTTTTTTTTTTTTTCCAAATCTTTTTTGAATTTAGGGATTTTTTTAGAAATCTAAATTATAGATTTTAATATTTGAGGCATGTGTGAATTTATCTCTAAACTACGTTTCAACCACCAAATTATTTTATAAATGATTAAAATTTTTTATCTAAGGTCATATAGATTAGTACTGTCCTTCCAGGAACATTCGATAAAAGTGAAATTATATAAAGGTGATTAATTAACATGACTCCTACACAATTAGTGCCTTTATGATTTATGAATGCCTCGATATATATGAGGAATAATGATATAGTCATTTTTCTTTTTGAGAGAGAAGAAAGAAGAGAACATGTTGGAATTAGATGAAGCTTTTATAATATGACATTAAGATGAAGCATAATATACATACCAGACATTATAGATGGAGAAAAATATTTGCTAAATTAAGTTCTATCATAATCCTAAATTACAATCTTAGCCAATCAATCAGTAGCATATATATAACCGTCATATGCATCCGAAAATCTGTCACACAGAAATGATAATCACTTTAATATCAGTCAGTCACACCAAAGTTTTTTTTTTTTTTTTCGAGGAGAAACTATTGAGCAAAGTTAAAGCTCGAAAGTCTTTTGTTTTTGCTTTTCATTTTTGAGAGAGATAGCACTAGAAAAGGTTGCAGCCCGTGTCACTATACCCCGCCCCGGAACAAAATTTAAAACATGATGATGTGATTCCAACTCTCTCTCTCTCTCTCTCTCTCTCTCTCTCTGGCTGAGCATTTACAACTTTTCCTTGCCTCCATAAATGCAATTGCACCATCTCAATACGCCTGCATGCAATAACTCCTCTTGCTGCCACATCCTCTCCATCTGTTTTCTTCTTCTTCTTCTCTCAATCTCTCTCTCGATATTGTCTCCTCTTTTTCCTCGTCCGTTTCTTTCCTATCTTCTTCATCACCACTGAAATATTCGTCTCTTCCTCTTTAACCCCTTTTTCTTAAAACATGCTGATCAAACATTAACTCCATTATGAACACCCATAAAACCCACTCTTCAGCTCCCCACAAAACTAGTTTTCTGGTATTCCTAGGAAAGTTTCTCATTCTTTCTCATACGTGAATCTCTTTTTAGCTTGTGACCCCTTTAGACAAAAACTCTTTCCGTTATTTTCTAGCAAATAAAAAGAGAAGAATATTGAGGTTTACACCGAGATCTTAGTTGGCGTTACAATCTTGTTGTCTCGAGAGTTTGAAGTTGGGGATATAGTCAAAAAACCTATACACATAATCGTCAACTCTTATCTAGTTTTTTGGCACGTAATAGTGAAAAGGCTGAGCACTTTTTTAAAGCCCCAAATCATAGCCATTTCATCTTTTTTCAGTTACTTCTAGTAATATTGCTTTTAGCTTTACTTGGTCAACGCTAAAAATTTATTAATACCAACCCCAGAAGGCGTCAAGTCAATTCTCTTGAGAAAACCAAACCGAGAAGAGAGAGAGATTATGAATATCGCCTAGGGTTTGTAGAAGAGTGAATATATGCAATCATACAAGCAGGAAAAATGCTTCCGCCGAATAACCTGAAACTTTCATTTAAAGGGAGAAAATTTTCAGTGTATTTCGGTCGTCATCTTCACCGCTGACAACCAATCAGGTAAATTTACTTCTCTTTTCCATTTTTTGTCCATTTTTCCATGGCTTTTTCTCAGCTATGGCGATTTGCTAACAAGATTTATTATTCTTTTATTAGTATAATAATTCCTAATTTTTTTTTATCATAATACAGTACTCCTATTTATTATTATTTTTGGAGGGATTAATATATTGTTTTTAAAAATCTTAATTAGCAATATAGTAGCGTAATAAATGGTATAAACCAAACTAGTAGTTTTGGTCTAAGCAAGTGTCTCAGACATTTTAAGCAAATTAAAGCTGTTTCTCGATAGAAACGAAGAACTAAACGAATGCGAGTAGAGTTGGGGTTGGACGAGAATTGCATATATACATTGTTTACAGCGTTTTCTTGTACATTTATTTCTGCTTCCACGGTGGAATACAGATAACTTGCCTTATATTTTCTAGCTCTGCCATTTATTATAATAGATTTTTAACTTGGTCTTCACTCAACCTCTTACTTTTTTTCCTTATTCTTTTCAGTGGGAAAATTTGGGCTGGCTTGGGTGCTTCCGTATATATAAAATAAACTTGATTTACTATGTAGCTAGTGGGTTACTAACTTTTTGACCGTTCTTGACCTTTTTCCTCATGTAGTGAAGTTTAACACAAAAGTTTTCTCTTGGCAGATTAAAAAAAAAAAAGAAAGAAAGAAAGAAAGAAGAAGAAGATTAAGATATCAGTCCTAGGATTTTTCCTGCAAAAATGTTTCAGCCAAATATGTTCGAGACTCACCATCATCTGTTGGATATGAGCCACAAAAGCTCGGAAAATGAGCTGGGAAAGATCCGAGATGACGATCTTGAGACTAAATCGGGCACCGAAACCATGGACGCCCCATCCGGTGATGACCAGGATCCGAACCAACGTCCCAAAAAGAAACGTTACCACCGCCACACCCAGCGCCAAATCCAGGAAATGGAAGCGTAAGTCTCTAGAGAGAGAGCGAGAGAGTTCTAGAGTTTATCCTGTATGGGATCTCATTAATTTTTTTATAATAATTAATTCTTAAGTTGATCATGTCACAGATTCTTTAAGGAGTGTCCTCACCCAGATGACAAGCAAAGAAAGGAGCTGAGCCGTGAGTTAGGGTTAGAGCCTTTGCAAGTGAAATTTTGGTTCCAAAATAAGCGAACTCAAATGAAGGTATAACTCATATATGTACTTGTGAAGAAACAAATCGCTTTAAGAACATGCATAGCTCACTTGATCTCTTTTATCTTCCCTTATATTGAGCCCTAAAAAATACATTTGATCATTAGGCCCAACATGAGCGCCACGAGAACGCAATCCTGAAAGCCGAAAACGAAAAGCTTCGGGCTGAGAACAACAGGTACAAAGAAGCCCTAAGCAACGCCACTTGCCCTAACTGCGGAGGCCCAGCTGCTCTTGGTGAGATGTCTTTTGACGAGCAACATCTCAGGATAGAAAATGCCCGTTTACGTGAAGAGGTAAATTATTTAATTTTTGTATTGAAAATTTTAAAACTTAACGAAATATAATTTGTACTAACAGTTTCAGCTCTATTTTTCTCATAGATTGATAGGATATCTGGGATCGCTGCTAAATACGTCGGCAAGCCTTTGTCTTCGCTTTCTCACCTCTCATCTCACTTGTCTTCCCGTTCTCTTGACATGGGGGCTGCGAATTTTGGGTCTCAGTCAGGTTTTGTAGGCGAAATGTTCGGATCTAGTAGTGATCTTCTGCGGTCGGTCTCAGTGCCCACCGAGGCTGATAAGCCGATCATAGTGGAGCTAGCGGTGGCGGCCATGGAGGAACTTGTTAGAATGGCTCAGGCTGGAGACCCCTTGTGGATTCCTGGTGACAACAGCTCAAGTGAAATGATAAATGAAGACGAGTACTTGAGGAGTTTCCCCAGGGGAATTGGGCCTAAGCCATTAGGCATGAAATCGGAAGCGTCTAGAGAGTCAGCTGTTGTCATCATGAATCACACTCACCTTGTTGAGATTCTCATGGATGTGGTGAGTTATTTCCTTAAATTAAAGCAAAAAAAAAAAAAAAAATGCCACTCGTTCATTTTTGCCAAACAAAAAACGTGAAATTAATTGATGAAGTCATTGATGATTATTAATGACTTGTTTGCAGAAGCAATGGTCTACTGTATTTTGCGGCATTGTCTCAAGAGCAATGACACTTGATATTCTCTCAACTGGAGTGGCAGGGAACTACAATGGAGCCTTGCAAGTGGTACGGAATTCAACAACTAAAAAAAGAACTTTGCATTAGTCTAACTATTTTGTTCAGCGTGTAGTAATAAATTGTACCCTGTGTTTCTTATTACTCATTAAAAAAAATGTTTTTTTTTTGCGTTTATAATTAGATGACATCTGAGTTCCAAGTACCCTCACCATTGGTTCCAACCCGTGAGAATTACTTCGTAAGGTACTGCAAACAGCACGCTGATGGAACTTGGGCCGTTGTCGATGTTTCGTTGGATAATCTTCGTCCGAGCCCAATTCCTAGGAGCCGAAGAAGGCCCTCCGGTTGCTTAATCCAAGAATTGCCAAATGGTTATTCAAAGGCAAGCAATTTTACCTCTTTCTTTTACCTCATAAATATTTTATTTGTGACAGTTAATTTGACATTGTAGTACTAATTCAATGTGAAACACATGCTTAATTTTTAATTTTTTAGGTCATTTGGGTTGAACATGTTGAAGTGGATGATAGAGCCGTTCATAACATCTATAGACCACTAGTTAACTCTGGTCTTGCCTTTGGAGCAAAACGTTGGGTGGCTACTCTGGACCGACAATGTGAACGACTTGCAAGTTCAATGGCCAGTAACATTCCAGCCGAAAATCTGTGTGGTACAATTAATACATAAATATATTCATTACCTTCTGTGTACTATTTTGGATATAATAATGTCTAATTACTTTACACCGATATTTGATTTTTTATTTTTTTTATTTTGTGGTGCAGTAATAACAAGCCCGGAAGGAAGGAAAAGTATGTTGAAACTGGCGGAGAGAATGGTGATGAGCTTTTGTGTTGGTGTTGGTGCTTCAACTGCTCATGCGTGGACGACATTATCGGCAACAGGCTCCGACGACGTAAGGGTCATGACCAGAAAGAGTATGGATGATCCAGGCAGGCCTCCTGGCATTGTGCTAAGCGCGGCGACTTCGTTCTGGCTTCCAGTTCCGCCAAAGAGACTTTTTGATTTTCTCCGAGATGAGAATTCTCGGAGCGAGGTACACACCGTATATAGAGTTGACACAAATTTGGTTCATAAGATAACTAGAAAATTATACGTTACCGGTATATGTAACAATTTATAGGTATCAGAATTAACACGTGAATTAGGAACCATTCTAGTCATACTAGATTGATGCTTCGACAAATTTATTACTGGTGGATGCCAACTTAATATAATATGTCAATTACGCAATGTCAGTTATCCTTCTCAACGTTCAAATAAATTGAAAAAAAAAAAAAAAAATCATCAATAACACACTCACACATTTTATGGTGAATTTACTACTAATTGTAGTGGGATATCCTCTCAAACGGTGGCCTCGTCCAAGAGATGGCACATATAGCAAACGGGCGAGATCCTGGCAACTGTGTCTCTTTACTACGCGTAAATGTAAGAACAAGCAAGCTCAAAACAAATTTATTATCCCTTATTTCATTTTATGTTATATTTGTTAGAATTCTTTTTTCCCCGGTTCTTTCATGATGAACTGTTCTGTGTCTACTGTAGAGTACAAATTCTAGCCAGAGCAACATGCTGATACTCCAAGAGAGTTGCACCGATTCCACAGGGTCATACGTGATCTATGCACCGGTTGACATCGTGGCTATGAACGTGGTGTTGAGTGGCGGAGACCCCGATTACGTCGCGCTTTTGCCGTCGGGTTTTGCAATACTTCCTGATGGGCCTACGAATTTCAATGCCGGAGGTGGAATCTTGGAGGTTGGATCAGGTGGCTCTCTACTCACTGTAGCGTTTCAAATCTTGGTGGATTCAGTTCCCACAGCGAAACTCTCTCTCGGATCAGTGGCAACTGTTAACAATCTCATCAAGTGTACGGTTGAAAGAATAAGAGCTGCTGTGATCACCTGCGAAAACGCTTAATTTCATCAAAAACCTAAATCTGGTGAGCCAATTGACTTTTTTTCTTTTCCATTTCTTTAAGCGAGTGAAGCACTTACGTCTTGACTCTTGATATGAATGTGTTTTGTTTCGTTAGCGTTGGTTTTTTTTTTTTTTTTTTTTTTTTTTTTTTATTAATGAATTAGTTCAGAGTTTTGATGTACAACGAGTTCCTTAGTCAGTGTAAACGTAGTTGAATGTGCTAAAATTTCACAGCTTGTCTCTCCAAATTATCTAAGGAACCCATATATTATTATTATGTAATAAGATGTAATTGGTGAGAATCCAATAATGGTAATCTCCATGGATGATTTGCATTTTGTTTTCTTAATAAAAAAAAAAAAAAAAAAAAAAAAAAAAAAAAAAAAAGATTGACAAAATCACCTTTGTCGTTGCAGTGATAATAAAAGGAAGGAAAAGAGAAGGGGAAAAGACGAAGAAATTCAGGTGGTGTTTAAGGTTACTAAGGGACTGATCATCAAATACAACAAGCTAAAGGAAGGAAGTCAAGAACGCACCTTACAATATCCTTGCCTTGTGTTTTGTGAGGGCATAGAATTTTGGAGACAAAGCAAAAAAAAAATAATTTTTATTATTATAATAAGTAAAAAGGAGTATAGCCTGTAAGGGTGATAGGTTCGGGTATTGACTTCACCTAACAAAAATGTTCAAATTAGTACTAAGGCCTTTGTGATTGTTCATAATAAACTTAGAATAACTGTTGGGTTAATTTAGGCGCTTTTGCTTTGTTTTTTGAGGTTAAGTTAGAGCTGTTAGGAGTCTTATTTTTGTAACTGGCCAGTGTCAAAGCCTTAATTTCCTTCTCATCATGTGTAAGTCTTTCTTTTTCTTTTTCTTTTTTTTTTTTCCCTGAAATGGTCATGTGTAAGTCTTTTAAATAGGCTACTAGGAAGGACAATTATTAATGTAGCCCACATTAATTAATTGTTTTTCATTTCCATATTACAGCTTGTCGCTTTCTCCATGGCACCTTTATTTATTATAATATAATCAAAATGTCACTAGCTAGAGTTGATGATAACGCTGACATCAAGTTTGACCTGCCAAATAGAGCCATGAGCCTTACAATCAGTGATTCAGGCTTTAACTTGTATTGAACTAATAAAAGGAACTACTGTTGCCAAATGCAATTTGTTAACTTAGCAGTAACGTCAAGATTCTTGAGCTTAGTTTTTGGTGATAAATAAAAGAAAAATGCTCAGGGTACCACCGATGCTAAATACCACTGTTAATATAGAATGTCGGTTTTATATTCATTTTTTATTAGATGATGGTGTTTTGCATTTCTAACGTTCTATATCATTATTTTAAATAAAACGATATGAAATCAAATACTGGAGAAACTATAAAACGCATCATTCCGTTCATTTTGCCGATTTGAGTTTAAAATTTGAGTTTTGTTACAGTAACAAGCTCTTAGAAACAATCGCATCTAATTTTTTTGTTACAGTAAAAAGCTCTCACATAACGTTACATCTCAACTCGAATCAGCGAACTAAATTGACTAGTTATTATCAAATCGACTTTCGATGATAATGCCAAAGATTTGTAAAATTCCATTAATAGGTTGTTTTGCTGGAAAATATGCACTTTATTATTTCCTAAATCGTGTTTTATAAAACTGATATCTTGAAAATAAATTAATAAAGACTAGTGATCAAGAAGGGAAAAGGAAAGGAGAGCTGACAGACTTCAATTTTCCCAGGCAGGTTTAGTTGCAACTTGAAAGCGTCTTTACTTCATCATATATATGTAGGGTCGTATTACACACAATATGAAGAAATCTGTACAATTCATAAATACGCCCTAGATCCCAGTTGCAATAAACCATGTACCCTCTAATTTTATGTCATACCATAGCGAAATTTATGAGTTGAACGTCAAGGGTCGTTGAGAACAATAATTCAGTGTGTGTGTGTGTGTGTGTGTATATATATATATATATAAACGTGTTTAGTTAGATACCGCAAAAATAAAGATTCGAAAGGGTCATAAATAATATAGTTGGTGCCAATTGCACTTACGCTGTATATTAATAATAAATAGTACTGATCTCTATATAGCTACTCAGACTCAGAGGGATCAGTAATCAGTTTACTCTCTCAAACCACGATATGATTGCATGTATCTGGTGGCGAATATGACCCGTAGTTATTGCTCCGGTTGAACTTTGCTGCAATCTTAAATGGTTTTCAGTTTATGTGACTTTTACCTCATCATCACTATTCGTTTTCAAATGCGTTGAGAAATTTGAACTTCATCCCTCCAACTAGCTAGAAGAAATTCATTACACTTCTTGGAATGAAGAAAGTTGAGATTGTGGAGGTTAATTTGAATGAAAAATTCACAGTACAACATATTAGGTGCGATTACCAAACTGCAAAAAAAAAAAAAAAAAAAAAAAATGAAAAAGTAATAAGATTAAAGTTGAAAGCAAAATAATAAGAATAAAGATTATTGATTTTTTTTAAGTGTTTACTTAACTATTCAATAATGTAATAAGAAACAGCTCATTTCCCTTTTTAGTGCTTCCTAAAATTAGAAATAGTAATACTATCAATGTAATTATTAAAATGACGTTTAAATAATTATTGACTATATTGTAATTCATAATGGTAGATAAGTAAATTGGGTATCATTTTCTTTTTAAAAAAATGAATATCATAATGGGAGAGAGTGAGAGAGAGGAACCGTGAGTGTTAGACAAAATGGTCCCTTGGTCCAAAATTTATGCTTTTCCTCCTACTCTGGTCCTTTTCATTAAGAAGTTTATTGCTTCTCCCAACGTTATCAAACGACAACACCAAACATCAGATTGGATTAAATAAAAATCTAATCCTATCCTTTTTCTATAAATTCTAAGTCATTGCTCTAAAACTATACTATCCAATATGTTCCTATTCTGCGCATCATAAAAGGATATGTAGAAATATAGTGACGTTTGTAGTTGGGCAATGTTGTTTGCTTACTTTGTACCGTAGAGTTCGCTGTGAGTGATATTATATAGAGTAGTTAGGGTCATTTAATTCTGTGTGTGTGCAATATGGATATGCGCGCATGCATGTATATATAAATGATTTATTGGCAAAAGCAAGTATAAAATATACAAGGTACTTGTCACAAAGTCAACAGTTAACAGAAGTTTCTTGGTTTGTGCCAAATGGGAAATATTTGCTTGTGGGTGAGAAGAAGCCAGAAATGTTGGCGGAGTATATACATATATAATATTGCTGCATTGCTAGCTAGCTTAATGGCCAAACATATATGAAATTTTATTTTGTAAGATACGATTTGTTGTGGCTATAATTAGTAGTACATTGATGTATTGTGTCGTTGTGAAAATAAGTAGGCACATGTTTAATCTAATAAATTTTTGTGAAAAATTAAAAAATAAGATATTGGAGATTTCATTCATTTGATTATTGGTTCAACCCGGCCGATACTAAATTGCTTTTATGTTAGCTATATTATTTATGGTTACACTGTTATATTATACATATTTGTCTGCATGACAAAGTGGTCTGGAGATAATTATTTTTTCTACAAGAAATATATTTTCAGAGACTAAATTGAGAGTGAATTTACGCAAACCAACAGTTTAGATGGCTAATTGACCTAAAATCAAACGGCATTTTTAAATTATACATCGTTCAGTATCATCATTCTGTTAGTATCACAAACATAGTGGGTATTTTTAACATTTTTATATAATTTATGATCAATGAAATAAATCATTTAAAATTTGGAAGATGTTTGATAGGTTATTTATGAAACTAAATATTTCTTTTTGAAGAAAAAAAGTTTACAGGTGTAAACTCACTACAAGAATTTGAATTTTTTGTTACCAAAAGCTTGGTAACCAAAAGCCCTGTTTTTTATAGCAAAATATTTTTGTTACCAAAAAATTTCGGTAACAGAAAGTATTAGTTACCAAAATTTTGATAGCAAATAGTTTTTACTACTAAAAAATTTTTTAGTAACAAAATGTATTTTGTAGCAAAATATATGATATTTGAGAACCAAAAGTTTTGATAGCAAAAGGTTTTTGGTAGCAAAAAGTGTGAGCTTTCTGCTAATTTTTGGTAGCAAAATCTATTTAGTAACGAAAATAACAAGAATCAGGTACCAAATATTTAGTAGCAAATAACTAATTTGTTGCTATCAAATCTCTTTGGTCACCAAAACTGAGACAGATTTATATACCTGTATTTTTAAAAAATATATATATATAAATAAAATATCAAATATTAATTTAAAAATCTCTAAATATTTCAATACATATTAGAATCCAAACAAAATACTAAAATAGTCATATTTAAACAAACCCAAACATTTATGTAAATATTGTACTAGTAAAATCTTAATATTACAAAAATTAAACGCTTTAACTAATTGAGGCCGGTGGTGGCAATGACGGAGGATCTTCTCTTCTTGGGACAAAAGGTCCAGGATGATCAGACAGCGTATTTATCTATTGAAGTAGCTTTTGAATACAAAAACTTTCAAGTTAGAGTAAAAAAAATACAAAATCAAACGAAATGATAAAGTATTTAGTAATTATTACATAATCTTCCTTTGCTCTCTCAGTTTCCATTCCCGTGATTCAGCCGGTGGTGGCGGTGACGAACGATCTTCTCTTCTTGAGACGGAAGTTCCAGGATGATCAAACGACATATTTATCTATTGAAGTAGCTTTTGAATACAAAAACTTTTAAGTTAGAGTAAAAAAAAATACAAAATCAAACGAAATGATAAAGTATTTAGTAATTATTACATAATCTTCCTTTACTCTCTCAATTGACCATTCTCGTGATTCACTCTAATGAGTATTCTTGAAGACCTCATCAGAGCAAAAGCAATTACTTCCTTTAATGGCTTTTCTTCCTTCTTTAAAGTTCCAACGTTCAAGAACAGTGTATCTCCCACTCAGATTATACTTGTTAATTTCTTTGAAGGCTATAACAACCGCTGTATATGTCTCATCTCCCCACTCCTCCTTGAGATTTCTCAGCTGCTTATCTTCCTCATCTATTACTTCCTGCATTGTAATTTATTAGGGTCTATTTAGTATAAGAATTGAAATCAAGGTGATTTGAGTCTTTGGATTCAGAATCACGATTCATGATTTGAATCATAAATCATGGTGATTCAAACCTTTGTTTGAATGTGTGCAAGCATGATTCGAACTAGTATTTGGTTGTGTTGTTTTATGATTTTAAACTATGAAAAAAATAATAACCACATTTTGGCCGTAAAAATTACGTTACATGTAATTTTAAAAATTATAATTCAGAAAACGAAATATTAGAGACAAAAAAATGCTAACACACAAAATATAAAGAACATCAAAAATTTTTGTTTACAATAGTGAATACGCGAATTATGACTAAACTTGTCTTCCACGGCTTCCTTGTTATTCTACCCACATTTCATTCGCAAGTCGATCCCTAAAACGACCCATCTTTGTACGACTATTACTATCTGTTGTTACAACTTGGCCTTCAGGGACATTGTCATCATTATTATTGTCATCAAATTCGTCATCATTGTTTGGATCTATTCCACTTACAGGCACACCATCACGGTGGTATTGATTTAGAAGCGGATCCCCCTGATTAACCATGTGAATAAAATTATATAGTATTGCACAGGCAACTGGAATTTTCTTCTATTTATCTATTGGATATGTATTATTCGGCCACCTTAGGATAAGGAACCTAGTACTTCAAACCCCAAATGTTCCCTCCATACAATTTCTCAATGATGAGTGTTTGTAGTTAAAAATATCCCTAGGTCCCTGAAATCCACAACTTCTCCTTCTGTAATCAGGCAAATGGTAAATCCCACCTCTATACGGAGCGAGAAAACACTCATGGTTCGCATACGCAGCATCAACAAGATAGTATTTTCCTATGCAACATATCCAAATTAGGCTGCGAATTGAAGGTCCATAACAATAAATAGACATAAGTGTAAGACATAAGTGTAACCTGGTGGGGGATGTGGGAACTGAAACATTGGATTGTCTAGCGCATCTGTGAGCACTCGAGCGTCGTGGGCAGAACCTTCCCAACCGGATAATACATATGTGAACTTCATATCAAATGAACAGGTTGCCAATATGTTCTGTGAGTTCACACCCTTCCTATTTCAATAAGCCGTTGAATTAGGTACACCAATTGGTGTACAAGGTATATGAATACCGTCAATTGCGCCTACACAATCCTGACCATTTCAAGCAAATGTTTTGCACATAAGTTTCAGGTAAACATATTCATCGACTTATTATTAAGAATATGAATGATAGATAGTTAAAAATTATACGTAAAAGAGCAACACAACTTACGTCAAACCATGTTCCATATCTCTTACGGTTATCACGTAGAAATTCAGGCACTTTGTCATAATTTGGAGGCTTAATGAAATCTTTATGTAGTTCACAAATAGCATCTAAAACTTCAGTAAACTTGCATGATATAATCTCCCTTGAATGTTGCCAGGCGTCTTGTGATTCATGATTACTTTGACTTTGTGAAACGATTGTTAAGAACACAAAGAATTGTTCAGGTACGCTCATATTGTATGAGGGTCGTAGCAAACCTTTCTCAGTTAGCATTTCACATAGAATCATAAAATCACATGGTCTCATACAGACTTTGTTAAACATTGTTGTCTTATTACTGTTTGCTAATAGCTCATTTACCTTGTCCACGCCCCTTAAAGAGGAATTGTACATCAGCCTTCTTACTATGTCACTAGATTTATATGCATGTGCAGCCGTCGCTTGACTTATTGCGGCCTTAAATCTCCATGGCGTCGTTCTATCTCATTCCTCATTTTCAGGTTCCATCCTGTTGGTTCACAATTTAACATATAATTTTAACATTGTCATCAAATAAAACACAAAAGTAGAAACACTATCACTAAGTAACTATATATAGCATCAACGTGAAACAATAATGCAGATGCAACGTGAAGGATATAAGGTGCAACAACATATCTCTAAACCCATCCCAAAATCTTATGGCAAACTCGAGGATGCTGTCACCTGGAACCACGCAGGCCTTGCAGATGTCTCAAGGGCTCTTATCTGGGGCTTTAATGCCCCTTCGGCCACAACTTCCTGAGTCACAGGCGGCAGCAACAACAGCAGGGGCTTCAATGCCCCCTCGGCCACAACTTCCTGAGTCACAGGTGGCACCAACAACAGCACCAACAGCAGCAACACTAGCAGCACCAGCACCACCACCACCACCACCACGACCCCCGGTTTCAGAGATCAATGATGCTTGCAACAAACCCTCTTTCAAACTTGAATGCAATTGGGCAGAACTCGAATATACAATTGGGTATGGGAAATGTATTCCAGCAATAGTATAGAATATAATTCCAGCAATGGTATAGAATATAATTCCAATAATGGACCATTAAACAAATTCTAATACAATATCCAATACACAAACAAATTCTCATACAATAGTTTAGAAGATTATCTCATACAACAAATAATGAAAGTAAATTGTTACACTAACAATAGTATAGAAAACTGTCTTGAAATCACACACATTACCTCACTAATCTGTGGTCTAATAGCAAGGGAAAATCTACCATTGTATATAACTTACTCTCTAATCAAATCAAGATACTAGACATTTAAGGGCTAGGGGGATTGAAGGCGGGTGGAGGCTGTTGGAATGGGTTAGGGGGCTGACTATAAGGTAGGGGTTTGCTAGCTGGTGGAAGGACTGTGTCCTGCTGGTTGTATGAATTTGGCCCGGGATGGAAGTTATGAGGCGGCTGGCTATATGGATTAAGCACTTGATATGACAAGGGGGTGTTCGGCACATCAACAAAGTCATGCAAAAACACCCTCTTAACAGATTCATCAAGTTTATGCCAAGCTACCCACCACGTGGGGATGCCATTATTTTTTCAAATGCATGGACATACGTACGGGGGTCAATTCTCATTTCCGTGAGCGACGCCATAATGAGATTCATTTCACTTGGTCCATTGATAGTGTTGTTAGCCGGTAAGCTTTCTTTCTCTGAATGAATGTCCTCTCGTAAGTCGTCACGCATGTCCCTAATATAACCAAGCAACTCCTCCTGTGATGCCTCATTGGATTTACGTGCCCTTGTCTGTTTCTTTCTTATCACTCGTGATGATGAGGCGATATAGGATGTCATCCGCGTGCCAAAACTTTTCACGCGGGTGCGGAGCTTAGCACGCATCTCATCATCATCACTGTTTTGGTAAGGAAGGTGAGGTTGGGGTTGTTCATCCCCAGTAGCAACCTCGTCCGTTGGCTCTACTTAGGGGGCAAGGTGATATGCCCCTGAACCAGTCACCATAACTCTTGAAGGGAAAACAGCTGTCAAGTACGTCTCATTGTGCTTCCAACCGTGTGTGAACAATGTTTTCGCTTCCCGATGTCTCTAACAAAATAAATGAAATTGGTATAAGTTTCATACACTTAGCTACGAAAGTGTAACCTCTAGCGCATTATCACTAATGGAGGCGCAATGAATCACACATATTACCTTACAAAGAGATATCCGCAGTTCCTCGGGGCATGTAAAAGTTTTAGTAATAAGATCTCACCCTACTCCAGTATAGTTTTGTAGCGTTTTATACGCTAAGTAAAGGTTGCCAAGTCGGCGGCGTTTCTCCCTCAGCCGCTCACCGTCGGGTACATATCCATTAAAAAAAGTGGCCATCCAAGCAGCCCATTGGTTGTAGTCCCGAGAATCTAGTAGCTTCCCGTGGTTTATGTCATTGTATTCGTATAGACGCTCAAGCAGAAACTCCTCTGTTGCAGGATTCCAATACAACGGCCTCTCCTCTGGGTTTTTCTTAGGCATCTACATACGCATAGGAGAAGTAAGAGGAGTCCAATGCATGCAAAAATAGGGCACAAGCTTCAGATCACAAAGAATTGAAACCCCCAAAAAAATCACAAACTGAAACTAGACAACTGTAATTGCTAACTAAAATCGTACTATACCATTACCAACTGGTTTTCCACATGTTGAAGTCCAAACACACACACATATATATATTTTACATATGTATGTGTTTGTATATATGTGCTAAGTTATAGCCATTTGAATGTGATAGGAAAGTGGTGGAAAGAGGCAAAACATGTGGGGGATATAATACAAAGTTCCTTAATAAGAAAGCACCATGAACAAGTGTTGTTATGGGGTATCTAATAAACTATATATGGGATTCAAAGGCTTTCACAGGCAACGGCATTGTAAATCACAAGAACTTCACGTGCAACTCTAATGTTTCTTTCTCGTTCAGTATTACTACAACGATTACTAATGTTTTTTTCTTTTTTTCCTTTTATTTTTGTAGAAAATCAACCTTGGCTAAATCATATCCCTAACTTCTAGGGAAGTAGTTTCCTAATTTTACTCCCTAGAATATACTGAAATATTTGTATATATTTAGGAAGATATTGTAGATCCTAACTTTTAGGGATACTAGGTCTAATACCGTGTATATATATGTGTAACCTTTCTTTGTGAATAATAAGAGAAGTAATCCATTCCTTTTCCGGAAAACTTCATGGTATCAGAGCAAGGTTCCAAAACCCTACTCTGAAACCTCTCGCCAGTTCTTTATTTTTCCGCCTCCTCTCCTCGGTTTCCTCTCTTCAAATCATGGCAGAAACCGAGCAGACATCCCGGGATTCATCTACATCCAATCTCAATCCCTCCTCTCAAACAGTCAATCCCTCTCTCAATATCTCAACTGCTCCTCGTCTTACGCCGAGCTTGGAAACCAATCTCATTCCTATCACAACCCACAAACTCAATGGCCAAAACTATCTTCAGTGGTCACAATCAATAATGATGTTCATCAGAAGGCGAAGCAAGGATGAATATCTCACTGGTACTGCCTCAGAACGAGATCCGAGTAGTGCAGAATACAAGATCTGGAGAGCCGAAAACAACCTAGTGATGTCTTGCTTGATCAGCTCTATGACAAATGAGATAGGGGAATTTTTCGCTATACTCCTCGGCCAAAGAGATTTGGGAGGCAATCCGAGAAACATTCTCGGCAAAGGAAAACACAAACGAGCTTTTCTACATGGAAAGCACTCTCCAGGACCTCCGGCAAGGTGAAAACTCTGTGACCACCTACTTCACAACACTCACTCGCTATTGGCAGCAATTGGATTTATTTGAGATCCACGACTAGAAGTGCTCTGACGACCGGGCATACTTCAAAAGGATAGTGGAGACTAAACGAGTCTTCAAATTCCTGATGGGACTCGACAAAACTCTTGACGAGGTAAGGGGTAGAATTATGGGAACCAAGCCGCTACCAAGCCTGCGAGAAGCCTTCTCTGAGGTTCGAAGAGAAGAGAGCCACAAGCGCATCATGATAGGACAACCCAATTAGATACCTCCTGAAGCTCCGAGCCTCACAGCAACCAAAGAAACCCTGCCTGACCCTAGTGCTCTGGCTGCCCGCAGCCAAACACGATATGCTAGCGACAATTGAACGAGGAAGGGCCGCCCGTGGTGTGACCATTGTCGGAAGCCTGGACATCTCAAGGACACCTGCTGGCAGATACATGGGAAGCCAGCTGACTGGAAACCCAACAGAGACCGAGAAACAAGAGGGAATGCAGCCTTTAGTGATGTGCCGTCATACGGTAACCCTGTTCTCAACAATTCCGTTCCTTTCTCAAAGGAACAACTTGATATGCTCCAACAACTCATACAAAGAGCAAACTTCAATAATACATCCGAGAACAAGAATGCCACCAACTTCTCAGCTATGCATGCCTCAACATCTCATTCCGCTTGGGTAGTAGACTCGGGTGCTTCTGAGCACATGACAGGTGACAGAACCTTTTTCTCAAATTTTTCACTATGTACCAACCACCAAACAGTGCGTATAGCCAATGGTACACGCACCAAAGTGGTTGGAACAGGAACCATCCATCTCTCAAACACTCACCCTCAAATCCGTGCTATTTGTGCCTGATCTTGACTGTAGCCTTATCTCGGTTAGCAGACTGAATCATGATCTCAACTGTGAAACTAAATTTCTTGCTAATTCTTGTGTTTTTCAGGACTTGAGCACGAGGAAGGTGATTGGCAGTGCTGATTTCCGTGCAGGCCTCTACATTCTGGATGTTCATCCTTCTTCAAGGCATCTTTCTAGTCATCAATGTCAGTTGAGTCATAGTCTTAAGTCTAGTAATCATTCCAATAAGGAAAGTGACATCATGATGTGGCACTTTCGTCTAGGTCATCCCATTTTTCTGTACTTGAAACATTTGTTTCCATCTCTATTTATCAATAAAAATCCTAATTCCTTTCATTGTGAAGTATGTCAATTGGCAAAACACACTAGAAACACCTATGCACCTCGGCAATATCAACCTAGCCATCCATTTACCCTTATTCACAGGGATATTTAGGGACCATTTCGTATCCCTAGTCTCACCGGTGCAAGATGGTTTTTACTATTGGTTGATGATCACACTAGATTGTGTTGGACATTTCTAATGAAAGAAAAATCAGAAACCAAACACATATTTCAGAACTTTCATGTCATGATACAAACACAATTCAAAGTCAACATTCAAATCCTAAAAACTGATAATGCCAAAGATTTCTTCAACTCATGTCTCGGTTCTTATTTCACATCTCATGGCATTGTTCAACTAAGCTCCTGTGTTGACACTCCACAACAAAACAGTGTTGCCGAAAGAAAAAACCGCCATATTCTTGAAGTGGCACGGTCCTTACTTTTCCAAGCTCATGCCCCAAAAAGGTTTTGGGGTGAAGTAATCCTCACTGCCACATACTTGATCAATCGCCTACCCTCTAGGATACTCAAACTTCGTACTCCCTTGCAAATATTACAAAGTATGTTTCCTACCTCACGACTTGTCTCAGAAATTCCATTTAAACTCTTTGGTTGCACCACCTTTATCCATATCCATTCTCAATACCGGGGGAAATTTGATGCCCGTGCACACAAATGCATCTTCCTTGGATACTCAGCCAACAAAAAAGGGTATAAGTATTACTCTCCCATCACTCATAAATTCTACAATACTATGGATGTCACATTCTTCGAAAATATCTCGTACTACTCCAATACTGCAATTCAGGGGGAGAATACCACCGGTGAATTACAGCATTGGGAGTGGACATCACTTCTTGAGTCAAATTCATCAATTCCTCCAAGTTCATCATCTCCGATGTTCTCTACACTGTCACTTATCCCGTCACAACCTCAGAAATCATGTGATCCGACCTCCTCACAACCTCAGAAATCATGTGATCCGACCTCCTCACCTCATTCCGAGCATGGTCAATCTTCTCCCTATGTCTATCCCAAACACCTCCTTCTCCCCGATGACGCAAAGAAAAGTCTATGAAAGAAGGAAGAATCTTGAGGTTTGCACTACCTCAAAATCCTTTCAAGAAACCTCCCGAGCCAAGCCCAAACATGAAAGGCAAAAGAAAGGTATGGCGTAATCTAGTCCACCAGGTTGATCCTCGATGAATCAGCCCCATTGCTCATAGAAAAAGCGCATTTGGATCCAAAATCACCATGTTAAGAATGCCCTTAAATGATCCCATAGTTTATATGGATATACAGTCGAAGAATACTAAAAGAATACATCTCCTACTCAAGCTTATCTCCAAAGTTTCGGGCATTTGTGACTTCCTTAGACAAAATCAGGAAATTCCGAATTTTGCCCGTATGAAGCCCTAAAGGTCTCATAGTGGCACAAGGCAATTCTCAAGAATACTCTACTGCGTTGGAAAAGAATGGCACATGGTCGATTTGGTGGTGATGATATTCCTATTGATGCCCAATTCAACATCCACCAGGGAAGAAGATCAATGCAAAATCCGGGCAATGGTGGTGGCAAGTGGATATTCTTCTAAGAAGGTCAAGCAAAATTCGAGGAAGTCGAGGCTCAATGTAAATATTGATTACATGGAAGTATAAAAGAGGCGGAGATCAACTCCGCAAACACACTATCGCCTAGTGGCCAAAATGGGTACACATTAATCATATGGGATCGAAATTGGCAACGTTATCGAGACCTTTGCTCCAGAACTACTCTTAGGAAAGATGCAAAAATCATATAAACAAGAAAAAGAAGCATTAATCAACCTTCTAACCTAGTGGTTGCGTTGCGTTATTGCCGGTTTTGATTTGGATAACTTAAATGTGTTATAGGATCCATTGTTTCAACTAGATGTTAAGAATGCTTTGGCCATTTAAATGGGGATTTGAACTTTTTGAAAATGAAGTTTATATGGATATACCATCCGGATTTGAGACAAAAAGCACACAAGGAAAGGTTTGCAAACCAAAAAATCCTAAATTAGCCTTAGATATGCCCATAAGAAATTCGGAATTAGAGAGACAAAGAAATTAATTTAAAATGAGTATAATCCTAATGCACAATTTTTTTTTAAAATCAATGTCAGGTCATATTAAAAAGAATTAGAGATAACATTGCTTGATTCAAGGTAGTATGGACTAAAGCATGTAATCAAAATCCTAGAGCTTGGATTGCCCATAAGATGGAACTCTACTTATTCACAATGCAAGGTTCTAACAAATTATGAAAATTAGAATGGATTTATATATGAAACATAAATTGTCAACTTTTGTATAACTTTTTTAGGTAGATTTCATGATTTGTTAGTGGAAATTACCCAACTTCACCATTAGATGGAAACTTTTAAGAATGTCCATTTTTTTAGTGATTTAGGACACATATTTTAGGAGTTCCTATGTTGGAAAAGAAATTTAAAAAATATTGGTCCTTACCCATGTTGTAACCATTAAAATTAGAAGGTTTAGAAAGTGGATTAGATAACTTAGGTGAATTTTTACTATAGACACTAGTCTCCTATTATAAAGGAAAAATATATTCAAATCTCTTATGAAAGTAGGTTTAGAAACACACCTCGTGTTGAACAACCGCAACAGATTTCATTCTTGAATGTTTTCGGTTGTTGGAAGAAGAAGAAGAAACCCGACAACACCACGACTCAAGGTCAAGAAGAATGAAGTGGAAGTTTTCATTGGGGATGGAGGAGTTAATGGCATGAAGCAACAAAGGATTTGGTTGAGTGGTGGAGGCACGAGCATTAACTCCTAACACGACCGGCAATGGATATTTTTCAATCCCGTATGTCCTAGAACCTCCATTCAGGAAAAGACAACCGCCGAATACTTGAAGAAATCGAGAAACGAATTGCAGTGGGATATTGTTGAAGCTTTGGTGTGCATCAAGGATTGGGACCGTTCCGACCAACGGACCCACCGCAAACCAAGAATGGATCAAGTTTAATACCTTAATTTTCAAGATGATCCTACGCTTCATCTTGATAATTTCTTTGTAAATATTTATTTATTTGTAATTTCAATTTGTATAGTGTTTTCTTGTAATTTGTAATGTATAGTTGTACTTGTATATAGACTTTATAAATTATAGACTTTATAAATTCATCAAATTTGTAATTGACAAAGGCGTTACCAAGTTTTTATCCCAATTGGGTTTTCTTGGTAAGCTAATCTAATCATGAATTAAAATTTAAAAAATCAATGAAGAAGTAAATTTTTTATATATCGTTAGGTTGTCGTGTGTTCATTTCATATTTCAAATTGTAATATACACAACACATTGTAATTATACAAACAAATACTTATTTCAAACAACATAAAAATATATAAAAAAAAAAAAAAAAATTAAGGCTTGTGAGTCAATTTCTGGGTAACCCCTCCATTGATCACATTTTTCGGAAGTCACGGGCGGCCCGTCAAAGTTTCAGGATTTGAACAAAAAGCACACAAGGAAAGGTTTGCAAATATTGATGGACTAAATATCATCTTGGTTCGAGAGATTCACCAAGGTTCTCAAAGAAGGACCACAGGAAGGGTCTTCACATGGAAGACTTCAATTTTGAATATGTTGATCATATCGTCCTCAAGGGGAACCATGAAGGAGAAATCTAAGAGGTCTATCAAAGGAATTGAGATTAAAGACTTGGGGCCGGTTGAAGTATTTCTTGGGGATGGAGGATCTCCTCAGTGACCGGAGATCTACATCCGGATATTGTTCGCTCATTTGGGGAAATCTAGTGACTTGGCATTGGGTAAAACCTAACTCAAACGAGTTGTGAGTCAATTTTACTGGTAACCCTCCATTGGTTGCCCGGCAAGAAGGACCCTAGGAAGGGTCTTATGTTCAAGAAGACGTGGACCCTAGAGGTCTCACAGACGCCGGGCAGGATCTCCTAGTGACCGGAGATCTACATCCGGATATTGTTCGCTCATTTGGGGAAATCTAGTGACTTGGCGTTGTAAAAAGTTTTTTGGGCACTAGCTCTGGGTATCTGTGAAGGAATTTGGCTAAAAGGGGTACTTAACGACCTGAAGATTGAAACAACAGACTCTATCAGAATCCTGTGTGACAATCAATCAGCAATTGCCATTGCCAAAAATCCTGTTCATCATGATCGAACTAAGCATGTGGAGATTGATAGACACTTTATCAGTGAGAAGATTGAAAACAAACTAATCACTCTCCGCTATGTTCCATCAAGGCAACAAGCAGCGGACATTCTAACCAAGGCTCTCTTCCGACCTAACCACACCGAGCTGAGCTCAGTTCTTGGTTTAGAAAACATCTTTCGCCTAGTTTGAGGGGGAGTGTAGAAAATCAACCTAGGCTAAATCATATCCCTAACTTCTAAGGAAGTAGTTTCCTAATTTTACTCCCTAGAATATACCGAAATATTTGTATATATTTAGGAAGATATTGTAGATCCTAACTTTTAGGGATACTAGGTCTAATACCGTGTATATATATGTGTAACCTTTCTTTGTGAATAATAAGAGAAGTAATCCATTCCTTTTCCAGAAAACTTCAATTTTATTTTTTAAAAACGTATAAAACAGTACAACAAAGCACATCATGAGACACATGAGCTACGAAACTAAACCTAGGAAGAAACACGACCAAACTTGACCAACTACCATCACCAGGCAAAAAAATAGTAAGTCAAAGACGAAGGTACCAAATCTGTGAAGATGAGAACTATAGTCCAACATTTCAGGTATAAGAAAATAATAGCTAGTGCTCATCAAGGGCACAACAAAAAGCATAGCTTGTTTAACTAGGGAACAGGTCATGTTCATGGAAAACTAAAAAGAAAATATGGTTTAACTAATTGAAAATGAGAGGGAGAGTTAGCGGTAATATAGCTAACAACAAAAAACACTCGGCAAGATATTCAAAAACTTAAACCAAAGAAAATACTAAAACTTAAAAACAAAAACTGGAAAGGATGCCATAGTTCAACTAATGTGAAACAAGAACGTGAAAAAAAAATCTTTAAAAAAAAAAGGATCAACTATGTGAAACGATTTTAAAACGAGAACGTGAGAAATGAAAGACAAACATAAAACTCCACATGCAAATCTCAAATCAAATCCAGAAAATCCCACTAAAAAGATCCAAAGAAAGATCAACATAAGCAGCAAAGTGAAAACAGAGGAAGCAAAATCCTCTCGTGACACACAACAAACTAATCGGCCATAAATCAATCCACTTCCTGATATGTACACACTACATAAACGTGAACAAAAGATCGAAGTAGGCTGTTCGAAATTGTTCCCCAACTACGCACAAATTTGAAAATAAAGTGAGGATGACATACCCTTACCTGATTCAAGTCTGACGAGGAGATGGAGGACACCACCGGCAGAGCTCCAAAGACAGATGAAGGACTTTTGTAAATTCCCTGTCTGTTTCCTCTCTGGTGAAGGCGATAAATGGCCTTACCTTCGTAGTAGCGGCGAAATTGGTACCGAATGTGGAGCTTCCGTCGATTGCTCACAATCACTCGAGCACTTGAAGCATTTCTCATCAACTCCAGAAGAGGGGTCCGGGGTTGGGATGTGAATACAAAGAGGAGTCCACAGTAAAGAGGAGTGAAAACCGAAAGAAAAGAGAGGAGAAAAATGAAAAAGCTGGGATGCTCTGCAGACTCACGTGTAAAGTAATTCAGAGACATGAAACCTCCCCCAAACAACCACATTCTTTACAAGTTCCATATAAGGCAACAACATGATAAAAGAAAAGAAATGTCATCTAACTTTTTCTCATAAAATCACCATCATTCTCCATTAACATGATGAAAGAAACAGAAGGACTGGAGAAAACGCGCGTAGTACGTCAGCAAACACATACACACATAGCTATCAGTAACTAGTCCATGAACAAGTATCAACATAGCTTTAATGCATCATGCTTCAAAGTTGAAAATTAATTTAAACAAAGGATATACCTGGTGATTCCCATTAATAGTAACCACCTTAAGTGGATGCCAACTTGGATCTTTAAGTTTTTCTGCCCACAAGGAGCATAGAGTGCTGCCCTGCAGTTCTGGTTCCTCCAGAGATCTTTCCCTGCATACCTTGATAAAGGGCTTCTCATCAAGATCTCCCATTCGCTTTATTCCAATATGAGTCTTGGCAGTCAATAAATCAGTTGCCTGAAAAAAAAGTCTTGTCAGTCCAATTTGTCATTGTTTACTCATCATGTGAAGTATATGTGTGTCTTGGAAGTTGTTCTATGGTCTGAGGCAGTCAACCACCGATATTATGTAATAAAATTTTTTTTTTTTTAATTGTCAAACGATTGGAATTGGAGTAAGATAATATACCACTGATTACTAATTTTCTACTAATCCTTCAGAAGCATGCTGTACATAAGGCACTTTGGACGATCATAATCATCTTTCATAAGCTAATTATGATATTTGGACTGTACATAATGGGGCAATAATTTAGCAGTCTCCTTTTTTTTCCCCTTTGAAATATTTAGTGGTCTCCTACTCCTATTAAAAAAGTCATATCCAATGTTGATTGAGGCATTTCTTGCATGTTGCATTCCGATACTAGAAACATTCGCTAAATGACAATAAGTAGCAGACCAACGTTACAAGAATAAGTAGCAGACCTTTTGCTCTTCAACCAGCCTAAAGAAATTCTCATGAGCCCTTTTTTGCTCCATCGAAGCCAATTCAAGAGAACTGTTTATCACATTATTCTAGAAAAGGAGAAAAAATCAGTTACAAGAATACAGAATCATTGGAAACAGACAATTAAAACACTTCAAAAGGCTCCTGCTTATGCTGACAAGTAAGTGGATATATCTTTCTTGGAAAAGAAAAATTGAAAACAAGCCATCAAGTCATTAAGTTCATCTAACGATGTAAATGGTTGACATGACATATGTGCATCTGTGTGCATAGAGCACGCAATGCAAGTAACTTGTTTGAAAGAAGAACTGTACTGATGTTTATATCCAATCAGGCAGCACTGAAAAAACAGATGAATAAGTAATAACTAGGACGACCAAAAGATTACCACAGCCGAAGGTAAGAGTTAGTTAGGTGACTAGTAAAGTGCAATATTGGGCCAGTAAGAATTGCCTCATACTCTACCGTTTGTTTCTCCTCGTCAAGTTGTATTCTTTCACGCTCAGTTTGTGCCAAGTTGTGTTATGATCAATACGCATAAAAAATTTGTATCAATATTGCATATAAAGTCAGTCACAAATTAAAAGAGAGACAGAGATAAACCTTCAATAAAAGCTAGGTGTAGCGACTCTTTCTCTTCAAGTACCCTACTCATAGACATGGTCTTCTCATTGTATTTGTACTGTAGCTCAGTCTCCAAATACTTTGCCAAGGCAAGGTGGTTCGCCTTTTGTTTCGCACTTCTGTTAGCTGAACCTTCAGAAACTCCAGAATCGTGTTTGCTCTATGGCTGACATTCGCAGTAAACATATCACAAAGTTTGCTCTATGGCTACTAATACTAAGTCTGAAAAACGCAATTTCTTTGGGAGACAAATAACTAAGTCCATCCACATCTAAAACCCTAAATTTCAACCAAAACAAAAAAATATATAAAAAATAAAAAACAGAAAGAACAAAAAACGAAGCACTATCAGCTCTTTAGGGGCTAAAATTCATATTTGAGACTTCTATTCGACCAATATTTAGTCCCACTGTTGGAACAATTCGATCCGGAGAGAGGGAAAGAGAGAGAGATAGAACTGACCGGAAATGAGGAGGTGTTGATTGTGAGGAGAGAGATCTTGGGTTTGTCGGCAACTAGACGGCGGCGGCGACAGCGACAATCGACGGCGGCGGAAGCGGGAATCGGAGTCTGCAACGCCGAGAATCACTGGCTAGAGAGAGAAGGAGCGAGAGTGAGGAAGAAGGGCGGAGGAAGTTCTGAAGAAGATGGCGAAGATGACGACGAGTTTCTGAAGAAGGGCGAAGACGGGTCGTTTGATTTTCTGAAGAGGGAAGTTCTGAAGCGTGGATGTGTTTTGAAATTTTAAGGGAGCGAGGTTAAAATGATTTTCCCACAAAAATTTTATTCTTTTTTTTGTTACCAAAAATATGTTTTTGTTCTTTTGGTAGCAAAAAATTTCTTTTTGTCACCAAAATAAGAATTTGATAGTATAATCATATTTTTTGCTACTAAAATTTGGTACGAAGAACTTATATTTCTTGTTACCAAACATTATTTTAGTAGTTAAAAGCATATTTTTTACTATTAAATATGAATTTGGTACCATAAAAATGTATATTAAAAATTTAAAAAAAAAAAACTAACATTTTAATATCAAAAATTATTTTAGAATCATTGTTTTAATAATATTATAACAAAAAAAAATATAGTTTTGAAATTAAAATACGTTATTCAAAGTTAAAAATCAATCAAATAGTGAGATTATATACTACTCTATGTGAAACGTATAGTTAATTAACAAGATCACATATGTGTACACATGAACATGTCTCTTGTTACACCAACACAAAATAACTAAATTATCAAATAATTGTTATACAAAATATACTAGGATGATTCTTAAAACTTAATATAGGACATATTCATAGAAAACTGAAAAAAAAAAAAAAAAAAAAAAAAGAATACAAGCACAAAATATAAATTTTAAAGTTTTTATATGATTTGCTACAAACACAACTTTTGTTAGCAAAAAATACCTTTTGTCACCAAAATAAGAATTTGGTACCAGAATCATGTTTTCTGCTACCAAAATTTGGTACCAAAAACCTATGTTTATTGTTACTAAACATTGTTTTGGTAGCTGAAAATATATTTTTTGCTACCAAATATGAATTTGGTACCAGAAAGACGTATATTAAAAATTAAAAAAATAACATTTTAATGTCAAAAATTATTTTAGAATCATTGTTTTAAAAACATTATAACAAAAAAATGTAGTTTTGAAATTGTACTACATTATTCAAAGTTAAAAAGTAATTAAAAAGCAAGATTATATACTACTCTATTTGGAACATATACTTAATTAACAATATCACATATGTGTACAAATAAACATGTCTCTTGTTACATGTTGTGTGGGAAAATGTGACAAAAACGTGGACCACCAAAATCACGACACGTGGCGACATACGCTCCCTACCAGATGCATAACCCTCGACGCTTCGATATCTCAAAATCAGCCGACGAGCCCAAAGCCAATGTCCAAACCGAAGCGATGACCCCATGTGGCGTCGACGGAACCAAAAGGTCCAAATTAAGGCGCTAAGGTTCCTCGACTGCAGAAATGGCGCTCAAAGAGGACAAAAGAGGCTCAGGCGGCGCTGGCGACGAGAGGATCTCCCCGTCGAGGCATGGTTGGTTGCATGCAAAAGAAGAAGACTGCAGACAACATTAATGACAAGATTACAAACCGCCACAGGGGACACAAAAGCATTACAGAGACTCACAGAGCCGTAATCGAAGACTAATCAGAAGAGTGAACAGTGCTGATTAGTGGGCTACTGGGCTATCACTGGGCCTAAAGAGGAGAAGCACTCGAGTGCCTTAGCCTACGGAGGAAAACCCCCTGTGAAGGCAATATTCGGCTATATAAGGAAAACCACCCCCAATTGAAGGGGGATGGGAAAATTAGAGAAAAAGGAACCCACACATACAAATTCTGTAAATTGTAAACTCTCTCAAAGAAATACAAATCACAGTGGATGTAGCTCTGATTTTATAGAGTGAACCACTATAAAATTTCTCTTGTGTTTTTACATCCAGTAAAAGAAAACACTAATTCCAAATAGAAACTCAATAACCGGCCGGTAAACCAAAGGGTGACCAGAGGTATCCTGGCTGGTTTATTGTTGGCGAAATTCTATCGTCAACAATTGGCGACTCCACTGTGGACCGGAAGTGTTAGGCCCCCAAGAATATAAGCTGCAAACGACCATCCACTTAGGGGATAGCAGGATGGAAGGAGATTTACGTCCAGACGGAAATGGAGTTCCCCCCCCCCGGACGCACCACAACCGGACCCGAGATAGATGCAAGCCCAGATAACTGCCCTAACCGACCTGGTGCGTGGGCTAGTGACCGTGGTGGAGCGACTGGACGGAAGGAACTCCATGCCACCGTTAGAAGATGCCCCGAGACCACAAGGACCCGCCGTAATGGAAAATCCAAATCGCGGTGAACATCCACACGTCCAAAAAGGGACCGGGGAAAGCGAGCACCGCCAGGGCCTTCCCAGGCCTCGGCCCACCCACTCTTCGGGCAGCCGGTTGAGAGCTGCTGGGATCCGAGCCATCGAGAGCTACTCCAAAATCCGGAAGGAAACCTGCCGGGAGACTCGGATCAGTACAAAAGGCGGCCAGGCTAGGGGTTCGCTCAAAGCCTCACCGGAGCCGCTAAGAAGAAGCGCGGAACATCATGGAACGCATGGCCAACCAGGAAAGGAGACTGACCGGGGATGTTGCGGGACTGAAAAAGAACATCGGGCGGGTGGCCGAGGTGGTGAACGTCGACATTACGCCCAGCCACACTCACGACCACCCGTTCACTGCGGAGATCATGGCACTCCCCCTCCCCGATAAGTATAGGTCGCCGTCAATCCCACCCTATGACGGACGAGGAGATCCCGACGACCATTTGGAGATGTACACGGGACACATGCTCTTGCACGGCTACGCCGAGGAGATCATGTGCCGAGCCTTCCGGAACCACCTCGACCGACTACCCGGCGATGGTTCCGGACCTTTGAACCAAACTCTATCTCCAGTTGGGATGAGTTAAAGGATTTTTCTCTCCAATTCATAGGGGTTAAAAGCACGTGCCCCCAAAACAAAACCTAACAACAATATACCGAAGCCAAACGAGACGAGGGATTGGCTTGCAGTACGAAGAGGCCGTGAGTCATGACGATGGATATTACCGACAAAGGAAGCCCCTGATGGGGCCTTGTCAAGCATAAAAAAGACAGCTACTTTCAAAAGGGAGCTGAACCGAAAACCCCCGTCCAGCTACAAAGAGTTCCTTGCACGGGCGCAAGGATATATCAACGCGGAAGAGGCAGACGCTAATGACCCCGATCACAGATCCAACAAGGGTAAGGGGATCGAGCAAGGGTCGGCGCCACCAAGGTAAGACGGGAGGAAACGCCGAGGGGAAGGAAGCGGCGACAAGCTACCAGCCTCGACACAAAGAACTCCGGAGGCCAAGAAGCCGAGACAGGAGGATCCCCGCAGGCCTCGGCTGTTCCAAAAATACGACACCTACCATGAACTAACGGTAGGCGTCGAGGAAATATTCAACCAGATAGGCCGCGGAAACATGCTACGCCGGCCTGAGCCAATGAAGTCAAACCCTACTCGAAGGAACCAAAGGAAATTTCGCGGTTCCACGGCGTAGGTCGGCCACCACACCGTTGATCGCCGACCTCAAGGATGAAGTCGAGAGGGAAGGCTGCAGGAATTCAGGGCTGATCAAGGCCTCGTGACGACGGCCATGGCGGGCACAATGACGGTCAACGCCGAGAGGAAAAAACCACCAGAAAAATCGGAGCCTATCGGGCGCTATTCGGAAAAATCCTCATGCGGCCCTTACATAGGAGGAGACACTGGAGGTCGCAAAGGACTACGCCCACGAGGCCAAAGGGGTCTACCAGGAGCGATTTTGGAACGCCTCCGCCGCCAAAGCCCCTGAGGCACAGCCACACCGATGTGGCCTTCAACGAGGATGATGCCAGCGGAGTTCACTTCCCCACAACGACGCACTGGTAGTGGAAGCCGTGATCGGAACCACACCGCAGTCGGATTCTGGGTAGACAACGGAGCTCGGGTGGACCTCTTATATTCCGACTGCTTAGACAAAATGGGGATTCCTAAGGAGCAGTTGGAGCGGACTACCAGGCCACTATACGGGTTCACAAGGGACTCCGTCATCCCTCAAGGAACTATCCGGCTACCGATAACCGCCGGAGAAAAGCCCCGGCAAGCAACAACAATGGCCAACTTTGTGGTAATCAAAGGAGGCTCCCAATACAACGCGGTGATCGGGAGACCAACCCTCCAGGCCTTGAGGGCGGTAACTTCCATTTACCACCAAAAGATTAAATTCCCCACCCGAATGGCGTAGGGGAAATTAAGAGTAATCAATATGAGGCTAGGGTTACGTACTCCGATGCCCTGCGAGGGTATGACCGGCCGGAAAGGCAAGAAATGAGAATGGTTCAACAAGGCCTCATCGAAGACATAGACCCCAGAGTTCAAGAGGAGGTTACTTGGTCCCAGCCCATCGAGCAGTTAGAAGAAATCAAGATTGATCACAATGGGGGCATCAAAATACTGAAGATAGGCTCGAACTTGACTCCATCCCTCAAAGGTGAGGTTGAGAGATTCCTTAAGCAGAACATGGATGTCTTCGCTTGGAACCATTCCGACATGGAAGGGATCGACGCCGAGGTGATGTGTCACTCCTTAAACGTCGACCCCACATATCCTCCCAAACGCCAAAGGCGCCGACCGATGAACCCGGAGAGATATGAAGCGCTGAGGGAAAAGGTCGACAAGCTGATTAATAATGGCTTCATCAGAGAGGCGCACTACCCACGATGGATATCAAATCCGCTTACGTAATCAAACCCAACGGAACTAGAGAACTTGCGTCGACTTCAACGACCTCAACAAAGCATGCCCAAAGGATGGCTTCCCGCTTCCTCGGGTAGACCAAATGGTCGAGGCCACGGCGGACATGAGATGCTCAACTTTATGGACGCTTATTCCGGATACAATCGATCCCCATGAATCCAAATGACGAGGAGCACACATCTTTCATAACCGATAGGGGCCTTTACTGCTACAAAGTCATGCCCTTCGGCCTAAAAAATGCAGGGGCAACCTACCAAAGGTTAGTAAATAAGATGTTCACTCAATAGATCGGCAAAACAATGGAGGTCTATGTCGATGACATGCTCGTGAAAAGCGCCAAGGCTAGCCATCACGTCGACCATCTGGGAGAAATGTTCGGTATATTAAGGAAGTACCACATGAAGCTCAATCCCCAGAAATGCGCCTTCGGAGTCGGATCGGGTAAATTCCTCGGTTTCGTGGTCAGCAGCCGAGGAATCGAGGCCAACCCAGAAAAGATCAAAGCCTTGCAGGATATGCGGTCACCAACCAAACCAAAAGAAGTACAGAGGTTGACAGGTTGCCTCGCCGCCCTGAATAGATTTATATCGAAGGCCACAGACAAATGTGTCCCTTTCTTCGACGCGCTGAAAGGAAATAAGCACTTTGAATGGACACCACAGTGCGAGGAAGCTTTTCAAAGGCTGAAAGAACATTTGGGCAAGCCCCCAATCTTGTCCAAACCAAACGCCGACGAGGAGCTTAGCCTATATCTCTCTGTATCTCAGCACGCCGTGAGCTCCGTACTTATAAGGGAAGAGGGGAAAGTACAATTACCAATCTACTATGTGAGCAAACGGCTTCTCGACGCCGAGTCAAGATACAGCGAAATGGAGCGTCTAGCTCTCGCCTTGATGATCGCCTCGAGGAAACTCCGACACTACTTCCAATCCCACATAATACGAGTCCTCACAAACCACCCGCTGAGACAAGCCTTACAAAAACCTGAGACCTCCAGACGACTTCTCAAGTGGTCAGTAGAGCTAAGCCAGTTCGACATAAAGTACATGCCAAGAACCGCCATTAAAGGTCAAGCTCTCGCTGACTTCCTGGCTGAGTTTTCTCACAGACCAGCCTCCACCTCATCTGAAGAAGCCAATAATACAACATGGAAGCTTTACGTAGATGGGGCGTCGAGCGAAAACGGATCAGGGGCTGGCATTCTGTTGATCAGTCCCAAAGGCCACAAAATTACCTCGGCGGTACGGTTTAAATTTAAGGCTTCGAACAATGAAGCAGAATACGAAGCCCTGATTGCCGGACTACGCTTAGCAAAACACTTAAAAGTCGAGAGGATCAGCACCTACAGTGACTCCCAGTTAGTCGTCGCCCAGGTCAAGGAAGAATACCAAGCACACGGCGAGAAGATGGGGGCCTATCTCAGGAAGACGAAGGAAGAGCTCGTCAAATACAAAAAATACGAGATATTCCAGATCCCTCGCAGCGAGAATGCAAACGCAGATGCGCTGGCAAAACTAGCAACGTCGAGGGATGCAGACGCACTAGGCGTCGTGCCCATAGAAGAGCTAAAGCAACCAACCATAGAAGAACTTGCGCAGACACTCAATGTCCAAGAAGGAGAAAATTGGATGACTCCCCTCATTCAATACCTAATGGACGCACAGCTGCCGAATGATAAAGTTGAGGCCCGACGAATCAGGTATAGAGCCGCCAGGTATTTATTATACGATGGCCTGCTCTACCGCTGAGGCTATTCAACACCCCTACAACGGTGCTTGGACGACGACGAAGCCCAGAAGGTCCTCCAGGAAGTACACGAAGGGGTCTGTGGCAATCATACCGGGGGACAATCTTTAGCACTAAAGGTCTTGAGGCAAGGATACTACTGGCTCACGCTAAAAAATGACGCATTTCAATATGCCAGGCGATGCGATAAATGCCAGAGGTACGCCACCATTCCACGAGCACCCCCGGAGAAACTGACCTCCATTCTCAGTCCGTGGCCCTTCGCCAAATGGGGGATCAACCTAATCGGACCATTGCACCTCGCACCTGGGGGGTTGAGGTTCGCAACCTAGCGGTGATGGCAGACTATTACACAAAGTGGGCAGAGGCCAAGGCCTTAGCTACAACAACCGAAGCAGCCTGCACCAAATTCCTATGGGACCATATTGTGTGCAGGTTTGGGGTTCCCCACTCGATAGTCTCCGACAACGGAAAGCAGTTTGACAACACTGACAACGGATAGTCTCCGATACTATATTTTATAATATTATAATTAAGTATTTATATAATTACAATATAAATTTATATTATAATAGATAATAGATAATATATTATAATTAGAATTGATAATATATTATATTATATATTATAATTATAATATGTTATATTTTATTATGTTATTACATTTTTATAATTATGTTATATTTATAATAATATAATATAGTACAGTTGTAACATTATAATATAAAATAATCAAATATTATTATTTTATTATATTATATATTAAGATTATATTATAATAATAAATATTATATAACTATAATTATAATTATATATATATTATATCCTTACAATTATATATATAAGATAAAATATTTTAATTATTAAATGATTATATTAATATAAATAATATTAATTATATTAGCATGAAAAGTAATTTTATCAACATAAAAATATTTATATCTCCTTTTATTATATTTATAAAAATAAAATTAAATAAATAAATTATTTTTTTTTATTATATTTTATTATCATTTTTATTTTTATTCTCGTTACCATTCTCTTGCGCCGAAACGCATCCTCAGGGTTAACTGCCATTTTGATATGACAGATAAATAGGTGGTTACGTAATAATTGCGAAAGCCACCCATTAATCCACTATCTGATAGTACGTAAATAAATCGAGAATCCTCAGGTATGAACCCAAAACTTTTGGACTGAGATCCTCCATCTAAAAAGGTTGTCCCAATTCCTGTCCAACGAATTAAATACGCCACGTTGCATGTAAATTTTAATGGATCTCAAAGAAATAAAAGTCTTATTTATTTTGTTAATTTAAATTTAAAATTTAAATTTTATTATAATAAAAAATTTTAAAAAATAATTATATTTAATTTTTTTTTATTACAGTAAAATTTTTTTACATAATATCACATTTTAATTTAAATTAAAAATTTAAATTAACGAACTAAATGAGATTAACTTTCCTCTGTCTTTTTTTTTTTTGTTTTTTTTTTGTCCTGAAGTCCATAGTTCAGCATCATATTCTTTTTTACTCCTCAGAGCAAAAAAAAAATATTCTTTTTACTCCAAGAAAAGAAAGGGGTCATCTTCATCTCAGATGAAAATGTTTCTCTGATCTTTCTTTTCCTTTAAATCTCTAAAATAAAAAATAATTATTTTTTTTCATCATAAAAACCTTTACTTTATCGAAATCTGCAAATCTTTTAATTTTCTTTTCTTTATTATAAATGGAAGGTGGAGACGTGGAATTTTTGGGAGACGATAAGTCTAATTGGAGAAAACAAGTGGGAACTCTTCCCGGTGGTTACCAAGGCTTCGTCGGTGGCGCGCTGTTCGTGGTCATCTTCGCTAGAATTTGAATACATCAGATTTCCTTTTTTTTTTTTTTTTTTTTTCCTTCTTTGCTTTGGTTCTTGGGCACTTGTCTTCTCTAATCTCTACCTTGTTCCATTTCTAATTTCATTTTACTCTGTTAAAACCAGAGGGTCATGGAAAAAAGACTTGGTTGGTGTAAAAAAAAAAAAAAAAAAAAAAAAACCAGTTTGAACCCATTATAATTTCATTTATTTTATTAATTTAAATTTTTAATTTTAAGTTTTTATAATAAAAAATTCTTAAAAATATTACATTTAATTTTTTATTATAATAAAAATTTTAAAAATATATATATTTAAATTTAAATTAAAAATTTAAATTCGTAAAGTAAATAAAATTTATAATTCTTTTCTCTCTCCTCTTAATAAAAACACGTGGAGAGAAGGATAAAAAGAAAAGGGATTGCAAATTCTTGTTTTCATTTTAAAAAAGAAAAAAAGATAAAGAAGAATTAGAAGATAAAGGACATGTTTTTTTACACATAAAATTTTAAAAAAAATAATTTAAGTTTTAATTTTATTTAAGTTCACGTTTTTTAAGTTTTAACTTCACTTAATTTTATTCAGTTTTATTTAAATTTTAACTTCAATTCAAATTATAACTTAAATTTAACTAAAAAATTATACTTAAATTACATTTTAAAAGAACAACCTTAAAATAACCCGGAAAAACTAGCAGATGAAACTGTTTTTTTTTTTTTTTTTCCAGATTGAGAAAGAAAAAAGTGTCCAGGAATCGGAGTGGCTAAAAGAAATTAGACAGGGTGAAGAAGCGAAGAAGAAAGAGAAAATTTATTACGGGAGAGAAAAGGAAAAGCAAGTAAAGGGGAAATGGTTTCTGCTGACGTGTCAAAAATAATCGATTAGACAAACAGATGGATAAACAAAATGGACAGAGGATCTGGGTTCTCTTTTGAGACCTATGTCAGTGACCTTGATGGGATTTAGGTTTCATTCACTTCACTTATTCGAGTTTTTAGTTTTAGGTTTTTACAGTAAAAAGTTCTCAGAAAATATCACATCAAAATTTTCTGGTACAGTAAAAAGCTCTCAGAAAATGTCACATCTCAGCTCGAATCGAAAACTCGAATCCGCGAAGTGAATGAGGCCTTAATTTCACATGTATATGTACAGTAAGAAACTTTTTTTTTTTTTTTTTGTTAATACAAGGGGAAGGGGGAATGCCGCAGTAAGAAATTTACGTATCGTTCACTTTATCGATTTGAATTTTTAGTTTTAAGTTTTTATAGTAAAAAATTTTTAAAAAATATCACATTTAATTTTTTTTATTACAGTAAAAAAATCTAAAAAAATATCACATCTCAATTCGAATTAAAATTTTAAATTAAATGAAGTGAACAGCCCTTAACAACACGATATTTATCAATTTTGTGATTAACTTTGCAATACAATCAAACTTTGTTTGGCATGATAACTTTCATCAAACGTATTGCTTATTATATCATCTAGCTAGTAATTACTTCTCCAAATACTTTGTAGAATTAAGTTTTTAAAAATTATAAGCCTTTTTTTTTTTTTTCAACTCCATATCAACTTTTGGTTATCAATTCATCAATAATCTTGAAAAGAGTGGACGCAACATTTTCATTCAGTGGAAACCAACAACTACAATCCGCAAGTAATTAATTAGTTGTCTACACTTTTCATTGAATTTGACCGATTTAATAAGTGCGACATGATATTTAAATGACGAATAAAACCCTAAGTATATAATACATACGTGTGTCTGTGTGTGTATATATATTTGTATTTATATGGTTTTAGATCTACCTTATTTTTCGGGAAATAACATTATTGGTCAGAAACAACAGTCCAAAAGTATAATTGTTGAGACTAGGTCCAAATTAAAAAAAAAAAAAAAAAAAAAAAAAAACAGATAATTTCGGGATAGATTAGATGCAATGTTTTCAAAACCAACATGTGCTCATCAAATTACAATTTAAATTAAAATGTGCGGATTGGATCTTGTTGTATATAAGAAAAGAATATAGCCATTAATAAAATGTGGACAGGAAACAAATTATTTAAATTAAAATGTGCGGATTGCATCGGATAAAAACACATTGTTGTATATAAGAAAAGTATAGCCATTAATAAAATGTCGACATGACTGGACAGTGACTCTTGACAAGGACCTGAATTCAACTTATTATATTATTGCTCTGTGTTTTATGTATACAGATAATTCTCCTCTAATGAAGTGGACATGCATGCTTCAGCAGTGACGTATTCAGAGACAACGACCTTACCATTTTCATGAATCACGTTTATAAATTGGCAAACGGGTGGCTGAAGTGGCTTTGCTAGTATATATCCAAGGAAGCTTCAATGACTCTTCTTTTCAATAATTATTACGGTTTTTTGCTCGCTTGCTCTTCTATATAAGCATCCACACAACTTTATCACATTCCACACAACATAACTTTCTCACAAGTTCGTATTTTTTTCTCTCTCAAGCAAAAAAGAAAATACATCTCAAGTAGTACTGAAAAGATATCTATATACATTATATATTATAAAGAAAAAAAAATGGCTTGTGGTAGTTTCAATTACTCCTTTTTCGCTAGTTGTGTTGGAAAAGAAATATGTGAGAAGAGAAAGACCGGGAATATTGCCAAGGTGGCGACTTGTTCACTTGCTGTTCAAGGTAACACTTCCACTACTGCTAAACCTGTCGTGGAAGTGCCCGCAGATCAAAACAGCACTTTCATTAATCTTGGTAGGTCTTCGACAAAGAGACGATTTGAAACCCATCGTTGTCAAGAGACTATAGAAGAAATTATTAGTAATGGAAAATTTGGGAGGTTTGGGGGCAAGTTTGTCCCCGAGACATTGATAACTTGTTTGAACATGCTTGAAGCTGAATTCCGGTCGGTTTTGCACGATGTCCAGTTTCAGGTCGGTTGCACTAGATCTATCGTAAAATATAAATTCACATGAGACTTTTATAAATTATCATATTGTGTATGATATTTTATACGTAGTTCAAAAAATAACCATAGACTTGCATGACATGAATTTTTTTTTTTTTTTTATGCTGGTTGGGAAGTACAGGCAGACCTAGCGACAGCGCTGAGAGACTACGTTGGGCGGGAAACGCCTTTGTATTATGCAGAGCGGCTGACAGAGCACTACAAGAGCAAGAATTGTAGTGGCGAAGGGCCAGAGATATATTTAAAGAGGGAGGATCTCAACCATGGAGGAGCACACAAGATGAATAACGCCATCGCGCAGGCAATGATTGCCCGGCGCATGGACAGGACTAGGGTCGTGGCTGCCACCGGCGCAGGACAGCACGGCGTCGCCACTGCTGCCGCGTGTGCCAAACTCTCTTTGGAGTGCACTGTGTTTATGGGGACAAAAGATATTGAAAAACAGTCCTCTAATGTGCTCATGATGAAGCTACTTGGTGCTCAGGTATTTTCACTATTAGCCAAGTAGGAAACAATAAAGCACATGTGCATATCACAAGAGTATCCCCGTGTAACGATTGATATGATAAAGTAATCTGATGTCACATAAATTCCAATCAACCCTAAAATCATAGGAGGAAAAACCAATAATCCAATAGTTTTATATAAAAATATGTATCGTGTATTATTGGCTTTTTCCAGAAGTATCAAACAATTGGAATATTCAAATGGAGACGTAGAAAGAGTAATATGATGTTGTCAGTTGAATCATTAGGACGAGTTTTATACCTTTTTTTAAAAAAAAAAGAAAAAAAAATCTTATAACTAAGTATATGTGTCATTATTGACTAATTAGGTAAAATCAGTGGAGGGAAATTTCAAGGATGCGACATCTGAGGCGTTCAGGAACTGGGTAAACGACTTGGAGACGACCTATTACTTGACGGGAACCGTGGTAGGGCCTCATCCGTGCCCTAGCATGGTCCGGGAGTTCCAGTCAGTGATCGGAAAGGAGACAAGGAAGCAAGCCTTGGAGAAGTGGGGAGGCGAGCCAGACGTCTTGGTCGCCTGCGTGGGGAGCGGGTCCAATGCGTTGGGCTTGTTCCATGAATTTATCGACGACGAAGACGTCAGGTTGATTGGCGTCGAAGGAGCAGGGATAGGACTGGACAGCGGCCACCACTCGGCTACCCTTACCAGAGGCGAAGTGGGTGTGTATCATGGAGCCATGAGCTACCTGTTGCAGGACCATGAGGGTCAAATTGTAGGCCCCCATTCCATTGGCGTCGGGTAAGTCTATATCAATATGTGGCTTCTATCATCAGGTCATATAAATTTGATAATTTTCCATCTTACGCCTGAAATATTAAATTTGGGTATTTGGATTACTTTCGTCATAGATCTCATATTATTCTAAAAAATAAATCACATCTAAACTGGGTGGCAGAATCTAATTTTTTATGTTGAAATATTTTCATATTATTTCTTTTTCTTTTTTTACTATTTTATTCCTTTTAAAATCCTCATGTGTTATGTGTTAGATTTGTCTTAAAATGGGCAATAAATTTGCAAAGGGGTCAAAAAGTATTGTATATTTCAAAAACGTTAAATAGCTAGATTTTTAAAAATGAACGTCCGAGGTCAAAATAAAAGAAGTGCATATCTTGAGTGACCACTAATAAAAGTAACTCCCGACCAAATGGAATGTGCTCTAGCTTTTTTTATCCTTACTATTCTTGGTATTAACGTAAAATTAACTGAAAAAAGAAAAAGAAGAATTACTTAACGTGTTGAATGTATTCATTTTAAGTTTATATCATTGTCACAAGGACGGGGGAATATGAATAGTACTTTACATATCTTCAATAATATGGTATAACCTTTTGAATAATGGTGATTAGTAAAAAGAATTATATCTAAAATTAGAGGTCAATGCATGAATAGTGAAATTCATCCATGGAACCCCTAATTTAGAAAGGCTTATTGTGGAGAAAAAAAAAAAAAAAAAAAAAATTTTCAACCAAAAAAAAAAAAAAAAAAAAAAAAAAAAAAAAACCTTTATTCTATAACGACCTCATAAAGACATTGATTAAGTGGTGGGACATTTCTTCACGTGAAGACATCAAAATAACGTTAAATCATGACTGGTCGCCATGGACATTTCTTAACCTCAACAAATACTATCTGAAGTCTTTCAGGAAAAAAAATATATATATATATATATATATATATTGAAGTCCAATAATTCACGATTCATAGTTGCATATTGCTGCATGAGATTTTTGTGCTTGTCTTTATTAAATGGTGGGACATTTCTTCACCTGAAGACCTCAAAATAACGTTAAATCATGACTGGTCGTCACAAATGCACATTTCTTAACTTCAACAAATACTTTTTGAAGTCTTTCAGGAAAATATTTATTATATATATATATATATATTTGAAGTCTAATTCACGACTCATAGTTACATATTGCTGCATGAGATTTTTGTGCTTGTCCCGGTAATCATCGAGAATACCGTTGAATCCCTAATTGCAAAAATTAACAATTTACACACACATTCATTAATTATTAAAAAACACAACCAGAGACACAATATACAACCACGTGGCTGTTTCTTCTCTAATTTCTTTACATATTATAAGTGTCAATTACACTTATCAAACCGATTTAATTGAAGCTTTTTTTTTTTTTTTTTGCCTTTCACAGCTTATATAATTCAAAATTTATTTATTGAAATACTTCTTCTCACCTTCCTGATATAATATGTTTATATTTTTCTAAATGTGATTTCATGATTTCAAAAATTTTCATTAATTTTCTAAAATACTATTTTTATTTTATAAATACTTTTATTTCTTCTTTCTCACTAAAATAACTTGTTTCTAAACGATTATGTTTTTTTGTCCATGACCCTGCCAACTACTAATTTTTCCTTGTAAATGTGATCTTTTCTCAAAGGTATCCTATTGAAAGATATTTTTTTAACGTAAATATATTTTTTTTTATGTAGTCCTTTTAAGTTATCATAACAAAAATGATCTAAATAGTTTTTCCAAATTAAAAAAGTTTCTCAAATGTGTTTTTTTTCTTTTTTTTTTTCCTCCGATCCTCTATGTATGTATATGTATGTGTGTACTAATTACTTGACAACAAAAATAATTGCAGGCTGGAGTACCCAGGAGTTAGCCCCGAGCTGAGCTTTCTCAAAGACAGTGGACGAGCCGAGTTTCACACAGCCACTGATCAAGAAGCTCTTGGTGGTGCGTAGGATAATATTGTAATTTACACAACACAAAACAATCAGGGGCCGTTTATTTCATATACTCTAATTTAAATTATTAATTCTATTACAGTATTTTTCTCTCATAAAAAATTTAAATTTTAAATATCAAAATCAGAATCATAATTTAAGTATACTTTTAAAACGGAGCCTTAATAATTCTACAGATTAAAGTCATTATATTATAATATATATATATATATGTATACTTTTGACTTTTTTAAGCTGACTTTTAAAAGACTTGAGTTATTATGTTAATCCCTATTTTCTTCTGCAGCGTACCGACTGTTGTGCAGATTGGAAGGCATATTTCCAGCGTTAGAAGCATGTCATGCATTGGCATTTCTGGATAAACTTTGCCCTACTTTACGAAGCGGCACAAAAGTTGTTGTAAATTGTAGCGGTCGTGGAGACAAGGACGCTGCCATTGTTTTCAATTCTAAACTAACCTAATTTTTTTTTTTTTTTTTTCTGAAATCAAGAAATTAGGTTATTTGCACGTAAAAATGCCAAAAATGAAAAATAAGAAAAAAAATGCCATTAATAGTGTTAGATTTCTGGAGTCTAGAAATATATGTAGAAAAACTGTATAGAATATGGATGCGATTTCTTTTATAAATTAACAAAAGCCATTAGTTATGGTGCTAATCAGGAATCTTGTCATCGGTTTAATTAGCAATGTTTTCTCCCTCGGTTCTGTATTAGGAGAAGATCAGTATGCGAAGTTAACGAACCCTTCGTTGTTGTTGTTCTTCGTTTTTTTTTTTAATATAATGATTTAGATGAATATAAGAATCTTATCCATGTATTGTTGTCTTGATCATTCTAAAAATTATCAACTATCAGCTATTTTCTAAAAATACCATAAAAATAGAAAATAAAGATTAAGTTACGTTAAAATATCTATGACAACTGAAAAACAAAAAATAAAAATTGAAATAGCAAAATATGTCTGCGAAAACATCTGCTAATAACCACCCAGTCCTAAAAATTATCAACTATCAGCTATCAATTAGACTTAATTCTGCGGAAACATTAATGCACTTTGTCATACTAACAAGAGTTTCATCATATTAGAATACTGAAATCTTATGAGAAAAGATCGTGTTTGTCCTCGATTGCTGATTTCTCAGATAGTCGAGACGTATCTGTCTCTTTCATTGTCAACCCCACAACACGGAGAGGCCATTGAACAAAACTTTCAATGGACGTCGTTTTCCTTATTCAATTGTATCAGGAGTAACTTGATGCCACGTCTTAAAAGGCATTGAAGTAATATAATTATAAATATTTTATTTTTAAAAAAAATAAAACTTTACTATGGATGAAGATGTTGTGAAATTAAGATTGTATATATGGACTTCGATGTATGAAAAGAAACTAGATACCATATTTTAATCATTAATGCAATTAGATGAAAATGATTATCGATGTTAGTTTACCAATCAATCCTAAAAGCTTAAGCTATTAGGAGGTGAGCCAATAATAGTTTAATACTTTAACATTCCCCCTCACGTGTGTGAGAGACAATGGGCAATTGTGTGGATAAATTAATTAAAAAGCTCAATACGTGAATATTTAAGCCGGTGATATATTAAAAACCCAACACATGATGACAATTTAAATGGAAATAAAGAGTGTAATTACGGGAGTTTGAACTCAGAACATCCCGCTCTAATACTATATTAGTTTACCAATCCATTCTAAAAGCTTAAGCTATTAAGAGGTAGGCCAACAATAGTTTAATACTTTAACAATCGACGATAATATTACAATAATATATATTAAAATTTAGCAATTGCAGTGAAAATTGAAATAATGCATTTTGCAACGTAAAATTTTGGATAAAAAAAATAGCATCCTCAAAAATGTCAACTTGAATATAAGATTGCACAAAAAGTTTTGCTTAAATGCAAAAATTTGAGTATTATTTAACTCGTACGACTAGCGCTCTAAATGCTTTCTATAGAGAGAGAAGCGAGAGAGAGAGAAATGGGTTTTATAGAGAGAGAGAGAAGAGACGGGAATTTTTTTTTTTTTTTTTTATAACATATTCGGATTATAAAGTTTGTAAATCGTACTTTTAGCAATTGATATTGCTGTCATTGAAATACTTTTTATAATTTGGTGCGAACCACAATTTGAAGATCATTCGACTCCGTCAATATGTGGTCTAGAACTTGTTGGGTGGGAAGAACACAAGCATATAGGAATAACCATTTGTTCTAGAAATTTTTTTTTTCTTTTTTGGCTAGGAACATATGTTCTAAAATTTGGGAAATAGGAGTTAATGTCCAACGTGTTCTTTTCCTCCCATTTTGGAGTGTAAGAGTGTTGTTTTCGACTGACCAATAAATGGAGGATAGAAGAGGTTGCCCTTGCCCAGTAAGAAGACTCCATTGTACTTACTACGCCACAAGGCAATTATGAAAATTGAAATTTTAAGGGCAAAAAAAATAGACCAATTCATGGAGAGTATACAACTTTAAAGGCAAAGGCAACAAGGCAAATAAGAAATAAGAATGATGCTACGTACCATTCATGAAAAGGCCAACCACAAAACAGAGAACCAAAATTAAAATAAAGAAACTCTGGCATTGCATTAGAATTTCATCAAGGCTTGAATGAAGCAAAAGTACATTATGTTCACTGATAGAAATTATATGACTACCGAAAATAAAAGAAATCAGATTACATCATCCTGACCCTACAATTCGAACATACTACATTTCTTCTAAAAGAAACTAAATAATAAAATTTGGAGAGGCTCTCAGTAGCTCCATTCACGACTTTAAAGCTGCAATCATCAATCTAATGCGCCACGAAGAACGCCCAAACCCTTGCTGGTACATGGAATCTGCTTTACAGAAATGACCGATCACTATATATGCAACCCCATGGAAAGATGCCTTTAGGCAAGAACTGCCAGAATATACACATTGCAGAAAACTCAGTAGCTCGATCTTCGCTTTTCCAAATGATCCTTCAAAACAGAAGATGGTAAAAAATAAAGAAATTGTTAAGGCAATAAAGATCCTAAATGTGCCTCTGGGTTTCCGGTCAGGAAGGAGGAGAAATTGTCATACACGCAAAACTGCATCAAAAAAATGTGAACTTTGTTGCTAGAGATGTGAACGGTACAAATTCACCTATACATGTACAAGATTCAGGCAAGATGCCAAGGTACGGCAAGCTCCAACACTATTGTAAAAAACAAGTTAAGCGCGTACCATAAACATGAAGAAACTCAATATAAGTTACAGAACAAATCAAAGTTGGCCTAACTACTCTAAATCCGCAATCGCTTTCTTTGACTACCCTCTTCAGTAGCTCCCTGCAAATCACAGAAACAATCAAGTGAGTGTCAAGATGAGCGGCCACTAGCAAGTAGCAACTGCAATGCGTGCAATGAATCATGGAGTAGCTAAGTGAAAAATACAAGGGCATTCAACGTCCAAACTGTAAACAGGATAACTATTACTAATACCCCTACTATCTTTACTTTAAAGATACTAACACTGAAAGTGCTGTAGCTCTGTACAGTACTCCCTGAGTTCATAAAATTAAACAAGCTAAACGATCACTTCGTCTGCCCATTTAATTGTTGCTCCCCACCTAAGAGCATCTAGTTGATACATAGGTCAGACCTCACCAGAGAGTAACCAAGCTAGTTTTTATTTTTATTATATTTTTATTTTTGTTTTATTTATTTATTTTTTTTTTTTAAGGAACCAAGCCAGCCTAGTTTAAACAAGTACAAATTTTATATCCAAAATAAAAAGGAAAGGTAAAGGAATGATTCTAAAAATAACACGATCACTAAAGCAAGAGACCTAAAGTTTTGATAAAAGGAAAAAAATAAGGTAGCATTTCTCGGTAGCAATTATCTGAAAAAAAAATAAATAAATAAGTGCAAAAAAAGTATAGACACGGAATAAATACCCCTTCATTTTGTCCGAAACCTTCAGAGGGAGCCACACTAGACTCGGACCTGCATTTAGGCATGCACTATAGGACCTAACTGAGACCTATCCATGCCTGTGGTTGACCCGTTCGTTGCATTCAAATAGACAGCACCTTTGTACATCCATTCTTCTGTCTCGTCACTGTAAAACTCTTCAAAAAGGCTCTCCGCATAGTGCACATACATTCTGATCCTCATCAGCAGGAACAGCCATCTCTTCATCACTTTTCTTTTCCACTATGGTCTCAGTGGGCAAAACCCAGGTACTGCATCAGTTCCCAATGCCTCTGCACCACTAAGCCACATACTTGTACTTACAAACCATTTACGAGAAGGCTTCTGTTTCCGGTTCTTAGACATTCGATTTTTAGTCACGTGCCAGTCCATGTGACTGCGGTGTTCTTCTTGGCTCTTAAATCGGAGGCCACAGGTCGTGCATTGTCTTTGAAGATCACCATAAAGAGCATTAATAGCAGATTCATGACGCACCTTAAGAAGATCCACATTAAACTCGAGTCCCACAGGTTCCTAAAAAATTAAAAATTCAAACAAAATGGTTTAGACAAGGCCAAAATTGCAGAGATAAATTAAATAGTCAAGCTAGACATGAAAGAAGGGTAAAATCGCAGAGGTACCTGTACGGGATTGGGTTTTGTCAATGAGATCAAACCTTGAGCCATTAGAGAGTTAATCAAGCCAGAGAATGCACTCCCAGATTGTTGGCTAGAGACAGCTGTATCAGCATTGTGAGGAGGAAGTATTGCTTGCAATGAATTGGGAGGCGGTCCAGGTGGCAGAGGCGGTGGACCTCCACCCTGTAAATTCAAAGTGTTGTTTCGGATATTGTTGGCTGATAAGTTCAAGGGTAGAAGAGGTACAGGATTCGTCAGACCTGTACTAATAGAAGCCGCACGTCCTTGTGATATGTATCCATGACCTAAGTTTGGGATCACTGGATGAGGAGGCACAGGAGCTGCCAGAGAGGAAAGGTAATTCTTATGTCCTTCCTGAGTTGGAAGAAGTTGTGGTTGCAAAGTTTGCATTTGGTTTTGCTGGTTAACAGGAGCCACTATAGCATTCTGATTAGGTAAATATGGCAACTTTGTTGAACTCAGTTCCTTATTCTCAAAACTATCAAACTGCTGTCCACCACTCTTGTATAAAGATTTACTGGGCGCTTGATTCTTGACAGGGTTGCTTGAATTAATAAGCTCATACTGACCCTGCTGGTTTTGCGTTGGCATAATCGGATGCAAGGGAAGTGGGTGGGAAGTGTGTACATGTACTGGAGGTCGTAACACGACTGATGCTGGCACAAAAACTGATCGAGTGTCAGCATTCATTAAGTCACTGGTAGAGGAAACCGTTCTTGAAACAACAGTTAAGGGCACATGAAGTTGTGTATCAACAACTGGGAGCTTGTCAACAAAAGAAGACATATTCTCACCACCTGAAGACACACTAGATGCCAATGAGGGCATTCAGAAATTCATACCTCTTCCTCTGGAATTTATGTGTTGGGAAGGATGAGAGAGTTGGTGAGGCATGTTCCAGGGTTCTTGGGGACGACGAGAAACCAGATTATGATTTGGCTCATTCCGAAATCTAGATATATTACCCAGCAATCCACGACCAAACTGCAGAGAGAAACAGTTTTTTATTTTAGGCTCAAAATTTGGAGTTACTTTCTATAATGAATGTCTCTTCGAACTGAACAAATCAAATAGGAACCTTCTCCATGTGAACAATAGAATTTGAAAATAAATGAAATAACAAATGGATATAGAACCAGTATAGGATTTGAAGTTTACTTTCCATGCTTTTTCAGGGGCTAATATGCACAAAAAGTTGTGGCTTTATTATGAGAGCGGCGGGAGAAATGGCATTCAATGGGTAGTTAAAAAATTTTAAAAAGTGATCAGAAAAAGAATTTCTGAAGTAATAGCCTGGAAAAAAAGTAAAAACTATTTGCTAGAATGTATTTGGATGCTATAACTGGCATTAAGTAACAGAATAACCAAAGTGGGGCTTTCAAAATGTTAAGAGAATACTTTTTCTAGCTTTTCTTTAAGCAAGGAAATAAATAATTAAATAAAAGGGAAGACACCAAGCAGTTCCAGACATCAAGGTTATCTTATGCGACAATGAGAAGGGTTCCTCAACTATAAAAGCAACAATAGCAAATAGGGAAGAATGCAGAAACAAAAAGGCTTACAGAAGATCAAGATGGCAATGCAACAAAAAAAAAAGATATTAACATAGGAATAATTCATAGATATTAGAATGCAATGACGAAGTAACTAAATTAGTGGTTTCTTTTGCAAATATAAACAAGATTTGAATACCATATTGGATTTTCTTAGATACTCATTAAACAACAAAAATAGGGAATGAGCGGAAGAAGCATACACCAAGAGAAGGAACTGCATCTTCAGAGACAATGGAGGAATCATCTGCTGCAGGTAGCTGAGCCTGACCAGACCAACTGTTCCGAATATCAGGCCTGGGTTTAAAGCTTCTCAAGGATGACACCGATGATTGCAAGAAATCGTCACTCCTACCATGATCTGCTAAAGTTGGACTCATATCTTCCCAGTCAAACTCTTCCTCTTCAGTATTCTGCCACGACATAGAAGAAGGCCGATGGTCCACACCATTTGTGTCAAGACGCTCAATCCATAAAGGCCTATCACTTGAAGGTGTATTCCTATCATCACTTCCATATGCATCAATTAAAGCTCTTGGTCCTTGACGTTCACGCCCATTACTAAGTTTGTATGAAGCAGGAGCTTCAATCTGATTCTGATTATGATACTGTTTTCTCTGCCACTTACTCAGCTCATCATCTCTACCAATTGCTCTGTCGAGTAAAATTAAAACAATTGTTAGATGGAAATATTCCTTCAATATTCAACTATAAAAAGTTTTTGCTGCAAAATCATCAACTGCTGACAATAGAGACCTAACAGACACAATACTTGAAGTTGACATAGATCTCACAAGTCTAGCAGTTGAAGATGTATGCAGCTTGTTAGCTCCAAAAAGCCGTATGACCCACACTTCCTGTTGAGCTCAATCTCTGGGCTTCAACATGTGAGTATACAACCTTTGCATAATAAGAGTCAGATATTTCATACCCAGTGGCAGGTTTTTGAGAATATATTTTCAGAGATGAAGCCCCCCCTGCAATGAGCTGCACAAATAATGAACATGAATTATAAATCTATAATATTGCATCTAAAGTTGATACACAAGACAAAACATAAAAAGATAAACGCCCTTTTACAATAAGGCCACTTCCGAGCCCAGAAGCCATAACTTTGTTCAGGCACAACTACAATGATGTCATAAATTAAACCGCTATGCCTCATTTTACCTAAATATTTGTCCCTGATAGCATTATCCAATGATAGGGAAATCCCACTTCAAAATTATATTTCTTTAGTCATGATTTGACAACAAGGATAAAATAATGAAAAGATGACTTTCAAATTTTTAATAATGATCAGATGGTTGTAAATCACGAAAGGATAGGAGTTGAGACCAAATACTCATAATCGCTTATTAGTTCTCTCTGGCTTTTTTTTTTTTTTTTTTTTTTTTTTTTTTTTTTTTTTTTTTTGAGATAGGAGGTGGAGGTAATCTTAATCCAGTCAAAGCAGTTTGTGCATCATCTTAACTTTAAGTCTCATCTTCAACCTCCAAATATAAAAAATATTATCAGCAAAATTTTATGTAACATTACCACTTCGTTAGTGGCAGCAATAACTTGCCATATCGGATTGGACAAAATAATAATATCTCTATTCTCTAACCATTAGATGTACACCTAACATGCAAAATAAATGCAGCAGCCTAATCCTTGGTATTCTGAGAAGGGATGAAAAGATAGATTTCAATGTAAAACTTACACTATCTGCAGCCGAATGTTCTATCTGTCGCAAATATTTTGGATTTACATGAATTCCATGAGCTGGTCGAGGGGATTCAGAAGCTCTTAAAGGGGGCAATCTTGATGACTGTTGGCTTGCAGATGGAGAAAATTGCAGTTGTGCTTCAATCTTGTGAAGTACAGAAGGTGGAAAAACTGTTGACCAAGTGCCAAAGAGATGGCGCATAGCAGGATGCTGACTTGGGGGAACTTGCCTGTATGCCTCGCAAAAGACCTAAGCAAGAGCCAAAAGCACTAGTTACTAGAGATCCCCATGGCAAGGTTTCTACATGTTCTCAGATCATCTAGGAAAAATAAGGACAAAAGTTTGTTATCAGATCACCTCAGGTAGACGGGAAGAAAAGTACTTGACATATTCACGACCAATATTTTTAACTATACTGTCCAAAAGATAAAGTGACGGTAATTTTTGCTCAACAGGAACCTGAAAATAGAAGAATACGACATTGGTGAACACGAGCTATCAAATATCAAGCGAAAAACATTACCACCGGGCACCAACACACACAGAATCTACAAAGGAAATGTGTACTCTATGGTTACCAACAAATAAGTTAGTGTAATTGGTAACCAAAGTAAACATCGCAATAAAACATGAAAGGACTAAAGTCTAAACACACATATAAACAAGAAAGAACATGATGGGTACGAGACAGAGACTCAACAAGCTATATGTATCAACATGTTCTTTTAACTGTAAGATTGCATAACAAGCTACATTTTTTTATTAACTGTACGACTTCAGAGGCTAGAAACTTAATTCCCACATCAGAGTGTAGGGAACTTTTATGTATATCCAGTGGAGAGTAATTATTGTATAGACGTATGCTTAACTAACATCTCCAAAATGAGGCAAAGTTTCGTGACAAGATTGTATCATCATTTTAGGTTGCTTGCACAAGTGTTAACAAGATATCAAGACAAAAGTACCACGAATTTGACAACTCCCCTATATTCACATGCAAAAGTAACGATGAGTGCTAAAAGAAGCAGGCTAAAAAGATAACCATTTGTGGAGATAATAAATCGCATCTATGAACTTTCTTCATAAGAAGAGACAGAGTAATAACTTTCTAAGGTGTAAGGAGGTAGGGCTATTATAAACAGCATTAACAATTCTTTAGTTAGTTTTCAGTCCTTTATCCAACCTCAGTATAAAAGGGCAAGCTGTACATAATGCAACAAGCTTTCCTCTTGAGAGCTGTTCTCAAAATTTGCCAGCTATAAAAAGCATTCAACTTGAACAGTAATTTTACTAGCTAGAGCGGCGTCATAAATTCTCAAACAAAATTCATGGTGGGCAAAGTTTTTTCCGTATAACACCGATTATTGAAGTTAAAACTTATACAAATCTAGTAATTTGATTAATTAAGTTCACTCATTATCGAAAAAAAGTATCTTCCCAGTCATTCTGCTCAATTATTATATCTTCTTCGCCATTTATAACCAAGAGAAGTAAAAAAATATTGTAAGAAATTTTAGACCACTTAAAGAGAAGTTTGGTTTTATGGATTTCGACGATAAAATTTGAGGGCGCATAAGGATTAAAGCTAATTTACAAGTCCAAAAACTCAAAAGTACATAAACAATATATTAATAGACGCAAGGAAACGAGCCGAGTACAGAGAAGAACAAATAAAAAAAAAAAAAAACCCTTGATATCTCAATGGGAATACAAATTCGGCAAACTCCCCATAATCATACAAAGAGGAAAAATCAAATCCGCAGAGACCAAAACAGACCTCGAGAATGCGAGCGCAAATTGCACTAGCTATGCCCTTCCCATGCTCCCTCTGCTCACCGGCGATAATGGTGAGATCGGTGATGATGGGTTTCGAATTGAAGGAGAGCTCCGACAAGACCAGCTCGTAAAGCTGCACAATTTCCTCTGTCCTCGGCAGCGAAACGACGTCGTCCGCCGTAACCCTAAGGTCGTCGTCCCGTTGCTTCAGCAGAGCCTTGAACCGATCGAGAACCGACGGCGGCGACTTCTGAGCGACCTCATTGGCCATGGCCTTGTTCAGCGCCCGCTCCGGCGCAAACCCAATCGCCGCCCTAGGGTTTTCTCTTGACAGCACGAGCTTCTCCGGTTCCATGAAAGAGAATAAAAAGAAAACTTCACTCTAGAAAACGCACCAGGTGTGAATTAGGGTTAGGGTTTTGTCCCGCCACGGAAAGGAGAGAATTGAATTAAGCTTTTCTCCAACCATAGAAAAATCAAACAAGTTGTATATACATATACATATACATACATATATATATATATATAATAGCTCGAATCCGAGAAAGATTTGCTGGATTTCTACTTGATTTCTACTTTCCCTTTCTCTCTTTCTTTCTTTCCTTATTTGCTTCGGATTGAATTCGCGAGAAGAAACTGTGAAAGAAGTGTTTTTTTTTTAAAAAAAATTTAATTTTTTGTTCACTAATCTTCGTAGCGTTTCTCGTGGTCGGTGCTGCACTGTTTAATTTAAACAAGGATTTGATCAACAGTTCTGATTGGAGGAGTTGGCAAGGGTTAATAATTGTTTTATTGATTACGTGGCGAATTTATGAAACGTTTAGACGCTTGATTATGGTATGAGTGACCGTATGGTAAGAGATATGGACTTATCAGGATTCGGATCTATCGTAGATTGCGTTGTACTTGTCTACAAATCAGGCGGCTGTAAAACTGTTCTGGTGTCCTCCTGGGTCTAAACTCAATGGTCTGACAAATAACTCAAACGGATATTTTCAGAAATTTTCCTAGTTTTATGTTTCAGGCACTGAAATGTTGCAAAAATTGTAACTGTAAAATGAGATAGAGAAAGATTTTGTTGATTCTTTATCAAAAAAAAAAAAAAAAAGATTTTGTTAATTGTTTAAAAAAAAATTTGATTTTGTCAAGAGTTCCAATAGGGTGGTAACTCCGTTATTGCCCTTTACAATCATGAAACTTACATCCTAGGACTGGGACTGAAGTAGGGGAATTATAAGACTACTTTGGTTTTGTACTTATTTAAGACTTAAGTGTGTAGGGTCTTTTGTTAAGCCACTTTTGATTGAAGTTTTGTACCTCTTTAAATGTAAACCAATTGCAACACTGGATTACATTTTTAGGGTCTTTTCCACTTAAGGTTTCTAATCTTTTTCTTTTTTTAATTTTTGACATTCAGGTCCTTGTTTAGGCCTTTCGCACTTGGGCTCTTACAGGATAACCACAAATTCAAGACTTGGGTTGAGTTTTGCTAAATAAAAACTAATTGCAAAAGTTATTTTGTTATGTCATCATATTATATCTAAAGATGCCTAATATACCCTTTGACTGGTATCTAGAGGTGTCAAAAGGGTCGTATTGGGCCGGCACGACCTTTTTAACCCCAGGCCTGTCACAGGTTTAGGCCAGGGCAGGCACAACCATGTACAGTACATGGCCGTGCTTGAGTCGAGCATGAGGAGAGACCCTCAGGCCCAGCCCTAGCCCTTGCCCTTGTCCATAAGGGCTAAGGCCAAGCGCAGGTCCAGGCTCCTCACAGGTCAGCCCTAGCCCTTTTCAACCTGTTAAAGCTCAACGGTCCAATTTATGGCTGTTGAGCATGCACCGGTCGACCGGGGCGGGATACTGGTAGAGGCATCACCAGACGAATGTTGGATTACTACTTCTCTGCTATCGGTCGACCGAATTGCATAAGATTCATATTTTTTATCATATTTAATGACAAAAAATGAAATATATCATATGCCTCAAAATGATGTGATTTTATTAAAATAATATGAATAATTACAAGTAAATGACTATCTCATTAAAAACCTTACCAAGTAAAACCCGTGGGGAGATTGAGACAAAACTTTAGCGAAGGAAAAAAGAGTGCAATATACAAGGATAATTAAATTACATTGTGGCCGAATTGCTTCTAGAAGATTCTGTTATGTCTAGGTTTGAAACATAGTCTACAAGTGTATCATTTGTATAATGTTGGATTGCTACTTATCTGCTACCGATCGACCAAATTGCACAAGATTTGCATTTTTTATCATATGTAATGACAAAAAAGGAAATATATCATATGCCCCAAAACGATGTGATTTTATTGAAATAATATGAATAATTATAAGTAAATGACTATCTCGTTACAAACCTTGCCAAGTAAAATCCGTGGAGAGATCATGATAAAACCTTAAAGAAGGAAAAAAGAGTGCAATATACAAGGATAATTAAATTACACTGCGGCCGAATTGCTTCTAGAACATTATGTTATGTATAAGTTTGAAAAATAGTCTAGAAGTGTATCATCTGTATAACGTTGTTTTCATCTTCTTACATCTTCCCAGTCTTTCACGTACATTAGCCCCTCCAAATATCCAGGTACATTTTGCTCTTATCGTCAAGAATTTGATTGCTTACTCTGATGCTACTGTGGACACTAAAGTTGTCAAAATGTCACATGTTATAATGAATAATGTTGAAAAACAATCTTGTTTGCTCTTCCAACACTGTAAGAAGCCTAGTTTGTCATCATCAATTATAAAATTTGACTCAAATTATTTGACAAGTTCTGAAGACGGTCCATGTGTTGATGATGATCCCGATGTTTTCTCGTTTCTCTTCAACAAGCTCCACGATGAACTTTGAGGCCAGGCACTACTCTTTAAAGTCGAAGTTGACTGTTGTTGTTGTTCTGTTCCATATTTTTTTCATACAATGCAAATATATCTCTAACATTTGCCTTAAATCATCAATGGTTAGTTCTATTATATGTTGTAGTAGACATCAAAGATTCTGCACCATTAATTAACATCTAAGATATACAATTATTGCTTGTTGCTAATGCATATAAAATTGGACAACCGGCCCAATAACTTTTAAATTTTCTTTTCATTTTACTTACTATGGGTGCAAAAAGATCACTATGCCTATAATAAGCAAATGTTTTAGAAATATTAAATACTTGATGCAAAGCAAGATGAACAGTAAGATAATACAAACCAAAAAGTAATTCGGTAGCATTATAGAATACTTCTAAAAATTTTAAAAATTACTCACTAATATTTCAATATGTATCATAAATAAAATGCTCACCATGCTTACTGTTAATATATATAGTGATTATTTGTTGATATAAAATAGCAGTTTTCAACATTAAGTAGGTGGAGTTCCACCTATGTCGAACATCTATTGGAAATTTTCTTGGCCTCATCTGGTTATTCATGTAATATTGTCGAAATTCTTGGAGCTGAGCTCCCAAACTTAAGATGAAAGATAACACTTTCTAATTTTAGTTAGATGATGGGATATAATTTCAATACCAGCTTAGACTACTAAGTTTATGATATGATATGCACAACGTTGATGAAAAAATTCTCCATCACAAGGTGGTTTCAAATTTGCTTTAAACATGTTGATAGCAGTTGCGTTTGCTGATGCATTATAAAAAATAACAGTTAAAACCTTATCTTTAATGCCATAAAAATTAAAAATTTCCATAATAGTAGAAAAAATAGCATTTGCATTATGCGGAAAAGGACATAAACGGAAACCAATAATTCACTTTTGCAAAACCCAATCCCCATCAACATAATGAATTGTGACGCATAAATAATCAATTTTATTACAACTCTCCCAAAGATCAGATGTGCAAGAGATTGTAGCATTAAAAGACCCAAAATTATCAAGAAGCGATTGTCTTATTGCATGAAAAACTTTTATGCAATCAACTCTAGTTGTGTTTTTACTATAACTTTTAAATTGTGGACAAAATGCAGTTTGAATAAATTCTTCAAATGCTTCATCATCTACAAAAGACATTGGTAATTCGGTACTATCTAAAAATTTAGCTAGTGCCTTACGAGCACGTTGTGCATCATATGAAAAATTTTGTAAACCTTGATTTGTGAGTGAAAGTGTTTGTTGGCGGGATTCCACACCACCACCTTGGTGTACTAGTAGACATGCTTTTCAATGTCTATCGAGATAACCTGTACCTTACCTTTTTTTGTTAGAAAAGTGTTTTTTGCAATATTTACAAACCACGTGCATTTTAATTTCACATGTTTTTAGATTTGGTCGTAACTCTTTTGTGTAATGTTGCCATGTAGGAGCTGTGCACGGTATTTTTTCCTTGCACATTCTCTTGTAACCTTGTTATGCACTGAGTGGTCATCAAGCGGAACATTACCCTCATCAGTGGGGTTGGAGTTATGCATCAAAATTTCATCATTATAAAATTGTTGATCTCCAAAATCATGAATATTTGATTCCGTCATTTTCTTTAAAAAAAAATAGTAATGTTAACAAAAATATTTATAAACAATAAACAATATAAATAAACATTAAATAATAAAATATTATAAAAAATGATGAATAGACTATTTTTTTTTCGGGTATATAATAAATAATTATAAAAATTAATGAGTATATTATTTTTTTTTTCGGATGTCTTCAATTTGATTGAAATTTGTAAATGAAAGAGATAAGAGAAAGTTAAGAATCGAGAGAAAAGCTAAGAATCAGAGAGAGAATATAGAGATAGAGTTACGAGAGTGAGAAAAATTGAGCTTGAGAACGATATTGATGAGTTGAGAATGTTATGACGGAGATAAGCCTTTTATAGTATTTTATATCTCTTAATCTCGCTCTACAACGGATCTATTTTTGACCATTGAGTAGGAATTGGTCGACCGGTTGAGGTACCTGGGTAGGGCCGTGCTTGGGACTATGCTAGGTCGTGCCAGGTCCTTCACGGGCCTGGGCCGTGCCTCGGTCATGCTTGGGCCTTCAACGGGCAAAGGATACGCCTGGGCCGTGGGTTGAGAAAATGAGGCTCAGCCCTAACCTTTTACAAATGTTGTCCCGACCCGGCCCGTAACTGTACAAGGTTAAGCCGTGTTGAATTGTACACTATAACAGGCTAGGCTGGGCTGTCTAATTGACATCTCTACCTGTATCCGCTATGACACTTGTAGTTACCAACTGTTAACTATAACCATCGATATCCAGCCAGTAATTGATGGAAACACCATAATTAGAAACACCAAACTTCAAAGTTTTTTTTATATATTTTTTAGGTATGGCCTCTTAGTTTTTGTACATAAATAATGTTAATCTACTCTAGAATAATGGCAACAAAGTAATTCATCATATAAACGGAAAAGCAAGAGAAATTTATGAATAACATTAAATAAATTGACCATCCATTCTATTATAATTTGGATAAATGGGTACAAAATTATAGTATAGTAACTATGAGTTTGTTTAATTCGCTGATTCAAGTTTTTAATTTGAGTTGAGATGTGACTTTATGTGAGAGCTTTTTACTGTAACAAAAAAGTTAGATATGACTGTTTCTGAGAGATTTTTACTATAACAAAACTTAAATTTTAAACTTAAATTGCTAAAATAAACATGACTTATGATTAGCATCAGTGACATATCTAGGCAAAGGGCGAGTGGGGCCAAATGCGTCACTAAACTCCCCCACCTATTTTTTTAAAAAAAATGTAATCCTGTGTATTATTTTCTGTTCACATTTGTCCTTTTTTGCAAAGAATTCGGAACTACATAACTCCTCTCTCTCGCCCTTTGTTTCTTTATTCTTCATACACTATTTTTTATTAAACTAATTTCTATTTCAAATTACTATTATTTTCTTACATCAACAACCATGTACTTTGATCTTTGATGTATTTACACTTGTATTTATATTTTTATCTATAAATAACTTTTCAGGGTTTTTTTTTTTTTTTTTTTAGAATCTCAATAGATTATGTGGTCATCTTATAGAATAGGAATAAAAAGATATAAAGTTACAAGGTCAAATATACTCACTGGGTACAAAAATAAAGAGTAGGTATCTCCTTTTCTATAATACTTATAGATAGATGTAGATATAGAAATATTATCGAATTCCTGGAGACTGTCACAACATTTTGCATTTGGATTACGTCAATACTCTCAATAGAAGTCCTGAAACTAATTTACATTAAGCTTCTTAATTGCAGTTTTAATATTATTTTCACGGTAATCTTATTCACATGGACGTATCCTTGTAAATTTAATTGATAATTTGAAAAAGATTATAAATTTATAATAATCGCGCGAGTCCACTGCGCTCTTGGATCTACAAGAAAAAAAAAATTAATTTGTATGAAGTCACTAACTTTTCCTAAAAAATAAAAATATATAGAGATCATGAACTCTTATAAAACTTGCATGGAAGTTTAGTTTAACAAAACTCTTCCATGCCTCAGAGTACGTTTTTCTTGGAGAAGAACCGCTTAGTCACACCATTTTTTTTTTTTTTTTTTTTTTTTTGTTGTATTATAAACAAATTCTTGTTATTTTATATGCTTCGTTGTAAGGAGAAATAAAAATAAAAATGTATGGCACCGTTTTTGTTCTTTTTAAGACTGTTTTTTAGGTTTCTCGAAGAAGTAATTTTGAAAATAGCAGTGGTTGTAATATCATTTTGATAACGAAAATGAATTTAAAAGCATTGGAATACGATAATCTAATATTAAAAAAAAAATAAAAAAAAACACACACACACAATTTTAAAAATGATTCCAATATAATTCAAAAAAAAAAAAAAATTCTATTTACATTTCCCTACTCTTCCAAGACCTACTTCTCTTTTCTGCTTAGAGCTTCACTTCTCTGTCAAATATCCAACTAAATGGTATGGTTGTAGCCTGTTTGGCTCTTCCTATTGACCCCTTTCCTCCAATCTTCTGATTCCTGGGGCTAACCCACAAACGTAATCTTGCGCTTGACGCCCGTCACCCGAAAATCCGGTTAGCTTCTCCACCTTCCACCTTCTCACCAAGAACTCCAATATGTCAGCGTAGTCCTTGGCAGTGTAGACCCCTGTGCAACGGCTGAAAAGTGCTTGAAAAGGTTGTCGTCAAAGCCATCATACATCAAGTGAGCCGGCATAGAGATTTTCTTCTTCATCATGTACGCAAAAGCTATGATAGTGCCACGACCTCAAAGAGCTTTTCCACGATCTTGGTGTCGGCCGTCTCGTGGCGCTTCTTATCCGCGGCTATTGTTCCGCATATTTTTGCCAACTTCCAATCTCCATGCTCCTTTGCGTGCCTCGCAGTGTTCCCATGGGAGATAAAAGTAGCCTTTTCCTGAAATGAAGTGAAGATGAAACCAAGATATGGGTTGTTCTCTCTCCCGGGGTCCTGTGAAAAATAATAATAAAAGAAGGCGGTCAATGAGTAAAGGATCAACATTGTCATCAAAGTAAGAAATAATAAAACTCTAAAAGAAAAACTTTTAAGTGATGAGATAAAACCATTTGCTAAATGTAGACTTTTTTTTTTTTTTTTTTTTTTTTTTTTGTGTGGGTCATCTATGTTATGGAGCGCCAAAAAAAGTGAATAAAAACACATATCAATCGCTTAAAAAAGTGATAGTCTACAGTTAGCACTTACCATTTGGCAAGTGTGGATTATCTTTGTGTATGTCATGCATGTTACGTAGGGTGCAAACAGTAAAAAATAATATATCGCATAAAAGAAAGAACAAATGCTTTAATGCTAATTTCACTGAGTTATCTCAGCATTCCAGAACCAATCAAATATTGAATGGTCTTTTCAATTTGTCTCATGTCAATGCGTCCTGTGAGGTAGAGATACTTATTGAGAAGGTCACCGTGCCTGTTCTCTTCAGCAGTGGTCCAAACAGCCCAAGAAGTAGGATTCGCACCCGTTGCGTCCCGAACGCCATCTAAGGTATCAAGCATTGTTTGGTAAGTTGGAAGGGCTTCTTCAGTGATCATATCTCCCACGATAACGACAAGGTAGTCGTCTGGAATTTCCTTGCCCTCTTCCTCAGTTCCTTAACCTGGTCATAGAATCCATCAGAAGCAGGATCCGGCAGAAAATCCTGAGGTTGCCAGCACTTATCGACCGGCTTCAAGTGCACTTGAATTTAATCTTCTCCTCAGCCCAATCTTCCATTGACTTGAATATCTCTATCTTCTGAGGCGGCATGGAGTGAGTTACTTGAACGTGAGCCTCTCTAGGACAGGCGAGACGCTTCTTCAGATTCTCAACCACCCTACATTAATTAAGCTAAGCAGCAGATCATATTAACTCTTAACATACTAAAATGATCAAATCGAAAGGTCATTTGAAGGCACAAAAAGCAAGTAACAATACTGTCCACAAATGCATGTGCATAATGTTCCTTCAATGAAATTCACCATTACATTAATATGAATCATCATGGAATGCCAATGAAACCCAAAAACTCTTGTTGCAATATTGATAATAGTCGTCTTATACTTTTTTTTTTTTAAGAAATATTGATAATATTCGTTGGATGTGCAAATATTCATGCTTTGATCTGATAAATTAATATGCTTCCCACATAAATGATAGCAAACAAATTTTCGCTTATTCTCTGTAACTCTATGGTGTATTACAACTTTTCATCAAATATAGGACAAGAAGCAGAAACGGGTCCGATTATTATTTAAAAAGGATTATATATATATATGTGTGTGTGTGTGTGTGTGTGTGTGTGTGTGTGTGTGTGTGTGTAGAGAGAGAAACAGACTTGGAGCCAGAGCGGATAGTGGAGCAGGCCATGAAGAGCTTGGGAGTTGGAGATCTGAGGGTGCTGGCCATTGGGGGAAGACGAAAAGTCTTCGGGGATTGAGCAAAGATGCTGCTGGGATTCAGTCTCAGAGCCATTGTTTTTTAATCGTTTTCTTCTCTGATTTATACGTTCGTCTTGGTACTTAAATACAGCGTTTGTAATTGAATTAAGAGAATTGAAATAAGCTTTTCTCAAACCACAGAAAATCAAACAAGTTATATATATACACATTATATATATATATATATATATATATAATATAGCTCGAGTCCGAGAGATATTTGGGATTTCTACTTTCCCTTTGTTTCTTCTTTTCCGTATTTGCTGCGGAGTAAATTTTCGATCAGATGAGACTGCGAAGAAGAAGAGTTTTTTTTTTTTTTTTATAATTTTTTTTTAATATTTTGTTGTCTAATCTTCGTAGCGCTTCTGGTGATTAGGGCTTAACTTTTTTTTATTTAAACAATGCTTTGATCAACGGGTCTGATTCGAGGAGTTCTCAAGAGTTAATTTGTGTTTTATTTATTTTATTACGTGGATAATTCGTGAAACGCTTAGACGCTTGTTTACGGAATGGGCAAATGTATGGTAAGATGTGGACTTATCAGGATTCGGGTCCATCGTAGATTGCGTTGTATTTGTTTGTGTTTATAAGAGTTCAAGTCTACTGATCTATCGTTTTTTAAATTGTTATAAAACTGTTCTTGGTATCCTCGGTCTAAACTCAACATCTGACAATAACTAAAAACGGAAATTAATTTGAGTTGAGAATTTAGAGTTGTATGTAATAGAAAAATATTATAGTAAAGAAATTAAATTTAAATTTTTATGAGAGAAAATATTATAATAAATTAATTTGAGTTGTGATGAAAAAAAAGCTTAGTGCATGTTTGGTTGGGGAATTGAGGGATTCAAATTCCCTGATTCAGGTCCAATCTGTGTTTAAAAAGGCAAAAATGAACAGTAAAAATTGGATCAAATGAAATGATTAGGATAATTTTGAGCTCTGATTTTGAAATCAAACCCCCCTAATTCATCCATTTGAAGCCCTAATAATGTACAGTAAAAATTATTGTGCACTTAGTACTCGCACCCAATTATAACTTCTTTGTATTATTTTCGTGCTTTTTTCAATTATAACTTCTTTCTCCCGCTTGTACATGCTAGTTCATATATTGCTTTTCTCATTTGCTCGTACGCAGGACTAGCCTTTGGAACTGGGTCTTTGGTTAAGAAAATGAACCTATTGTTCTTTAGCTTGACACATTTTATTGACAACCATTTCTAGTGATGTTAGTTTTTTAGACAATCATCTAATTTGTTGTCATTTTGAGTTATAATTATTTGTATAATTTTTTTTCTAGTACTTCATATTTTTATTATATAACGAATTATATTTTTTTAAATTACACGTAACGAATTATATTTTTTATATAATTTCTTAAATTACATTTATTTTGGTTATGATTCAAATTTACAAAACAAGATAACCAAACACTGGTTCGAATCACATTTCAAGTTAGAATTAAAATTATGCATATACACATCTAAATGAAGGTTCTAATCACTCTGAATTATTATTCAAATTATGAATCATAAATCTAAATCAAAGTACTCAAATCATCTTAATTTTAATCCTTGTACCAAACGAAACTTTAATTTTCAACAAAATTTCTACTTTTATCTTTGAAGAAATTAAATATTACTAAAACTGTAGCTGGAAACTGAGATAAGCAAAGATTTTGTTAATTGTTCATTATGGGCCTTCTTATTAGGCCCGGTATTTTATCGGCTCCGTACAGTACCGAATGCCAAGCTGCATAAGAAAACAAAAAAAGAAAAAAAAGATGTTGCAAAAAACTAAAAGACACCTTTTAAGTTTTAGAACTTATTTTAAAATAATTTTATTTTTTATATTAAAAATAAAAATAAAAATATTTTTAATCTCAGATAAAAATTATTTTTAAAAATGTGTTTAGTAGTTTTATCAATAAATTATTTTTAATATAAAAATACATTAATATTTCTCTTTCTACTCGAGAGAGGAGAAAATAAAAATAAAAAATAATTTTATTTTTCTCTCATTTTATATTAAATTAAAAAATTATTTTTATTTCCGTTTTTTATCTTTAATTGTGTCAAATGCCGTTTTAAAATTATTTTTATTTTTTTCTCAAAATAAAAACAAAAACCGTTTCAAACACCGCATTAGTTTTTTCTAATAGGTCTCAGTTTTTCTATACAGAGAAACGTAAGCTTTTTACGTGGGACGGAGACATGCGGAGTCAAAAAAACTCCTGAGCCGAGTATCGTTTTCCTTAAAATATGATTTTGTTAAGAGTTTGCGTAGGACTGAGATTGGAGTTTAACACCCACTTTCCAATGGAGTTTATATAAAGACCACTTAAGTAGACATTTGATTATCAGGTTTAAAATCTTAATTTAAAATTATTTTTAATTTATATATATATATTTTTTTATATAAAAAAATATTATAATAAATTATAAATCATAATTTAAATTATAACACAAATATTCATACTAAACACTCGTAATGTGTGTTTGGCAGGAGGTATTGTAGAAAAGATAAAGATGGATCGGTGTTGAGGAAAAGGTCAGATCATTACTTTATTTGATAGGGGGAATTGGTCCACGGGAAGGATTGGGGGAGGATTCCCAATCCATGGGACCCACCAAAAATCAATCCCCATGTAATTGGACAGAAAGTGAAGGAAGGCTAGTATATATGGCCATTAATTACAATTCTACTCGTCGTTTTGTTTCTTTAAATTAATTATTTCTCTTCCTTTCAAATTTCTTTTTTTTTTTTTATTTCAATTTAACATTGTTTCTGTACTCCACTATGGAATACATAAATGTCTATTAATTTATATAAAAAATACCAAGTATACTGAAAAGTCCTTTATTTATGTGTTTATATAGTAGTCTTATTTTTCACAAAAAAATGTTCTAATAGGTAAAAAAGTTTTCTTAAAAGTTTAATTATTTATGTGTACAACTTGAATATTAAAAAAATTATTTGAAAAAAAATGAGTATAACATTAGTAATTATTAATCAATACACATTCGAAAAAAGAAAACCAATTTATTTTGCATGGACAATATAATAATTTTACAAATCAAATCAATCATTCTCTTATTTTTTTTCTTTTCAATACTAAACAAGAGAGAATGATAATAACAATCATTCTTTCCTATCATGCTAAACAATTTTAAGAAAAATTACAATTCATCCCTTCTTTTCCACCCCACCTCCCATATATCATATTCATCCTTTCATCAAGTCATCCCTCCTACCAAATGTACTCTTAGTACCACATTGGCTTTTATACTTGGAGTTCCCAAACTTTTGACTTTTAACATTTTGATCCTTTAAAAAAAGAAAAAAGATAATACTAATAAAAAATGAGCATGAAAGTCATTTAGGACTCATTTGTTTCATATACTCAAACTTAAATTATTGATTATGGTTTGAGTATGCCTTTAAAACGACCCTTAAAATAATGGTTATACAACTCGTAATGAAAAAAGAGGAAGAAAAAAGATGTATAAAAGAAATAAAGATAAAAGTAGGAAAAATATGAAGCAAAAGACAAGGAAAAAAGACAAAAAAATAATAAGAAAAAAACTAGTGCAAAATGTTTCACAATTAAAGTTAAAATTTATGAAGATTACATGTAAAAAATGTTTATTTAGAGACACATTTAAAAATAAATTAATTTAACAAGATAATTTGAAAAACAAAATATTTTAAATAACCGTGAGAAAATAATTTAAAGGAGATGTATTGAAAAATATAAAAATCAAATGTCAAAAGATGCAATAAAAAAAAACTAGAGGAAAAAAAAAAAAAAAACTAAAAAAAAAATTAAAAAAAAAAAAAAAAAAAAAAAAAAGGAGCAACGAATTGGAAAGGGTTGGGGACAACGAAACGCCCCAAAAACATGTTCTCAATTTTAGGAAGAGAATATATAAAAGATACCCAAACTTATTTCATGACTGTCGTTACTCCACGAAATTTTTCCATTAAATGCTATCAGAGCTCAATGTTTGAACCCTTTCTTGCACCCCAAGTCTTTAAAATCTATGTTTTTCTAACTGAACGGTCCCCAAAAACTTGTTGTTTTTTAACATTTTTGTGGATAATTTTTAAAAATCGTTATTAGATATCACATGTTTAGAGATGGTTTTCTAATCTTTTTGATTAGTTTTAATTTGGTGTTTTATATCCAAATTTCTAATGGCTCAAGTTATCATTATTCCACATCCGGAACATTTTAGAACATAACCCTCTCATGGGATAATTACCGAATATAACTATATATTATGTTTGTTCACCGATGAGGGACCTGAGTATTACATTTGTAGATCAGCGTCTTTCCTTAACTTATTTTTACAAAACGCGTCCTTAACTTATCTTTTTAAGTTTCGCATCTTGCTTTAAAATTGTGTCTTTTTTAAGTAATGTAAATAATAAGTGATAGTGATGAAAAAAATTTTGCAGTGTTTAAAAAAACATAAATCTATTTTGTAGTGTTTATATGTCATCACTAGAGGGGCATTCCTATTTGTTTCCCTAGGTACTAAGTCATGCAAGACAAGCCATTTGAGACTAAGTAGTTATATGCTTGAGTACATGCGAAACTAGCTAGTATAGAAATCAATACGACCGTTTTCCCCAAATTCAATGAAAATGTAAGGATGGATAACGAGAAACCTTTTAGTAAGTTTCCATTTTAAAGCTTATGAACCAAGTTAAAAATTCTTGTTAAGAGTTTAAGAATCACCGTATAGGATTGAAAAAAATGAAATTATACGTATACCACTTTGTTGATGCGAACGTTTTAGCCGAGTTTTGTACACCTAAACAGAAGACCCAAAGGCCAACTACTAGTCTACTACTTGCAAATGCGCAAGAGTCGCGACCCTCAAATTAAGAAGCCATGTACACATGCACCCCAGTCCCCACCTAACTTCTGACAACGACCCTTGCTAGAATCATGACCCCCTCACGCTGCGACTATCATGCACGTGACTCACTGCACAAAACACGTGCCTAACCACGGAAATTGCAATTTCAATTGGGTGCAGAAAAGTTCATCCTAGTATAGGCAACCATCTACCACCGCATGAGGTAATTTAGCGGTAACAGAGTACTGTAGTGGGTTTATAGTCACGTGTTTAAATGTTGAATTATAAATATTCAATATGAAGATTTGTTTAATTTTTTATCAGCCTAATATTCAATTTAGATTGTATGAACCACTCTCTTATATACATTTATCATAAGTATATACGGTGGGAATTTAAATAATACGTTTCTTATTGGAAGGCTAAAATATGCTTATAGAAGATCATTTCTCTTAGTATCTATAGGGCTTCTTTGGTATAATTTTTAAAAGAATATGCTAACGCTCATCTCCCTCTTTTAAACTTTTTTCTTTGGGAAAAAAAAATATAGGCATCGATCCCAAAAGGAAACAAATTCACCGTTACTATCACTCCCAAGTGGGCAACACAACATCAACATGCATGTGTAACTTGCATACCAGCCGTCAATACTTACTTTTTCCATGATGCAATTTTGAGCCGTCCAATATGAAACAATTGAGAGCGAAATTACGCGGATGTTTTGAAGCGAAAGAAAAGAAACATTGAAAACCAGCATCAAACCAGAACCAATTACAAAAATGAGATTTATGATAAAATGATTGTATTTAGCTTGTGTTTAGAGTAAAAATTCGTACTATAATTTATAACTCATTATAATATTTTTTTATAAAAATATATATAAATTAAAAATAATTTTAAATTTATAAATTAAACCTCACTTTATCAATTTAGCCCTCTAATTATAATGAGTGCGTGACTCGCAACAAACGGACCGGAACAAGTAGAGCGTGTCTTCCTCAGATAGCGGCTTTTCTTTTTTTTTTTTTTTTTTTTTTTTTTGCGCTTTGAATTGAATCAATCAATCATTCAACTCAAGTTGTTGTCGTTTTGTGTTGCGACTGGGGACTTGTGTTGGAGAGTTTTGCGGAGTGGAATTGGCGACAGCTAAAATGGCATGTTTTATGTGTGGTGACATCAATCTTTTTTTTTTCTTTTTCTTTTTCTTTTTTTTGATAAAGTGGCTACATCAATTTTGGAGGGCTTGAATAGGAGTACTTAATGAAGTTGGTGAAAACGTATTCATTGGTGAAATTTAAAACTTATTTGATTTGTGTGTTTAAATTAGTGATTTTTAATTTTAATATTTAAATTTTAAATTTTTTTTAAAAGAAAAATATTATAATAGAATTAAAATAATTAAAATTATGAATTTAAACGCAACAAATAAATAAGTTCTTAGATTTTTACTGATTTATTCTCTCAATCTTTTTTTTTTTATTATTTTGGGAATTTTGGTAGTGGCTGGGAATTTTCAACAGTTTAATATGATGGCTGAGATTTTTTTTGGTGCACCTGAAAGGAAGGAGGGAAGAATCAACGGAGATGTTTCTATAGGCAAGCAACACGGAACGCATAAAAATACATAGATATGTATATATGTATGAAAAAAAAAAAAAATATTTTCTAGGAAGAAAAAAATCAAAATATTATATATATATATATATATATATTGAGAGATTACGATTAAAGTTAAGTTTCTATATTCTAATTTAAATTGGCCGAAATTATGAGATCGTGAGGTATTCAAAACTTTATCAACAAAATATTCAGAAGAATAAAGAATAGATTTTCACAAAATTTTTTATTTCTTATATTACGTGGAACCTACTAAATTTTCATAATTAATTTTATAAGTAACATAATATTAGATAATAAAAAGAATCACTCATTATTTATCTATTTTCTTTAAAAAGTAAACAATGCCCATACTATATAATTATCGTATGATTTTTTTTTTTAAGATTCTAAAATAATTTGACCTTGCCCAGTTTTCTGCTAGCTAAAAGTTTAAAAAAACCGCCCAGGCAATTTCCCTGACCAATCACCTATTTCGCTGCGAATTGCAAGAGATCTCTTGCCTTTATATATATATATATATATATATATATATATATATATATATATTTATAGATTTTCATTTCCCCATAGAATCACGCCAGCATAGCATCATCAAACAAGACAAAAAGGGAGATTTTTGTAATTATAACAAAAATCTCAATTATTAAATTGTCACACGGCACATGCTTTTCGGCCTACTCTCCAACCCATATATAAACCCTCTCCCCCTCTCAACGCCTCCAAAACCTCTTCCTTGGGAAAAAGCCGTTCCAAACTTTCCTCCCCACAAAACAAAATTTTCTCCTTTTGACCCTACAATTTTTCTCACAATTTTTTTTTTTCTTTAAGCAAAACAAGCACAATGATCTCTTCGGTGAAGCTCACAGCTTCTTCATTCACTACCTCGGAATTCTTGAACAGAAAATGTTCACTTCCTAGTAATAAGTCCAAGTTTAATCCGCTGCCCATAATTCAGAATGCCCAACAAAATTTCAACTCCAACAAACCCTTTATATTTCTTCCATTGAGACTTTCTCGCAGGTGGCCAATGACCAGAAGAAGCGCGTGACCGAGTGCAAGGCCTACGAGGCCGACCGGTCACGGCCCTTGGAGATCAACATCGAATTGCCCGACGAGCAGGCTCGGTTTGAGGCTGCTCAGAGGCTCAAGATTGGCATGTATTTTGCAACTTGGTGGGCTCTCAATGTGGTCTTCAACATATACAACAAGAAGGTTTTGAATGCTTTTCCTTACCCGTGGCTCACCTCTACGCTCTCCTTAGCCGCCGGGTCTCTCATGATGCTCGTTTCCTGGGCCACCAGAATCGCAGATCCCCCGAAAACCGATTTGGATTTCTGGAAGACCCTTTTCCCGGTAAGATGGAATGCGAATAGAAAGAGAATTGAATGTTAAGTTCTTTTTTTTTTGGATAACATTTTGATAAGTACATGAATATGTTGCGGTTTAGTAGTGTGTGGGTGTGTGTGCGCGCGCGCGCGCGCGCGCGCGTGTATTTTTGGTTCGCAAAACAGTGCTCTGTTTCTGTGATTCTGTATTATTGCTAAATTGCTATATTTCGTTTTCGGTATGCATTTAGGTGGCTGTGGCACACACAATTGGGCACGTTGCGGCGACCGTCAGTATGTCTAAAGTTGCGGTTTCCTTCACACACATCATCAAGAGTGGTGAGCCTGCATTCAGTGTGTTAGTCTCAAGGTTTCTACTAGGCGAGATGTTTCCCGCGCCGGTTTACATGTCGCTCTTGCCCATCATCGGCGGCTGCGCACTAGCTGCCGTGACCGAGCTCAACTTCAACATGATTGGTAAGTGAGGAATTTGCTCAGATTATTATGATATATATATATATATGTATGTATGTATGTATGTATTTATTTATGTGATGGATGTTGTTAGTACTTTTTAGTGATGTTATATTTCCCTGTAGGCTTTATGGGGGCCATGATCTCAAACATGGCGTTTGTGTTTCGGAACATCTTCTCAAAGAAAGGGATGAAAGGGAAATCCGTTAGCGGGATGAACTACTACGCTTGCCTGTCGATGTTGTCTCTATTGATTCTCACGCCTTTCGCCATCGCCGTGGAGGGCCCCAAGGTGTGGGCTGCTGGCTGGAACAAAGCTCTCGCGCAGATTGGTCCCCACTTCGTTTGGTAAACACTTTACCATGCCAAATGCCAAAACTCTCCTTCCTTTTTTTTTTTTTTTTCCCCTTTTTTGAATGAATATTTTTGGAACTAATTAACAAAATGTTTGGTCTCGGATTTTCGCAGGTGGGTTGCGGCGCAAAGTATTTTCTATCACTTGTACAATCAGGTTTCATACATGTCGCTTGATCAGATATCTCCATTGACTTTCAGTATTGGAAACACGATGAAGCGGATATCGGTCATCGTCTCATCGATCATCATCTTCCATACGCCTGTCCAACCTGTTAATGCCCTTGGAGCCGCCATCGCAATCCTTGGCACCTTCCTCTATTCGCAGGTACATTTTCAGTTTTCACCCTCCTTATTTGAGTTGAATTCAAATAGTTAAAGAGTCTTAGAAGTTTATCTAGGGACCACAATGCTTTATGAGTTGTGACACAAATGGTCAAAACACAATATTTATTACTATTTCATTCTTCCTACCACTTGTGTTTAATGAGGACGAAAATTCTTAAAACTGGCCCTTTGGTATCTAGTAGGGTCACTTGATAGTAAAGTGAAAAAAAAAAAAAAAAAAAAAAAAAAAGATGTAAAAATAAGTATCACAGTCATTTAATCCTCACTATTTTACCTTGCAAACAAATTAGAGCTTTGTTTCAAGTTGGTAATGGTTAGATTTGTGACATTTTGGCTGATTTCTTCTTCTTGTAAAATTTGTAAACAGGCCAAGCAGTGAGGAAGTAGAGGACACGTCAAAAGTTAGCATGTAGCATACATATGGGAAGAGGGAGATGGAGAATGTTTAGGAGGTAGAGCTTGGAAGTTTTGGCCACCATTTTCGGATCAACGATAAACCGATTTTCAATTATAATTTATGATCATCTGGATCTTCATTGAGTTTCTTTTGTACTTTTCGTATAGCTTTTTAAGTGATCAATCCAACACACGTCAATAACGCCGGGACATCTCCTCTTTAATCTTCCGTCAATAAATTATTTTGTACTTGTTAGTTAATAAGCTATTGCGTTTCAAGGCAAAAGAAATTCCTTCAATTTTTCTGTCATAACGGTTTAATTGTTGACTAAAAGTTGTTAGGCTGGGTTCTATTGTAAAAGGCTAACCTTGTTTTGAGGAGTAGCCAAGTCTTTATAGACCCAAATATTATGCTTATGCCTAACTAATAAATTTGTTTGCACTCCCAACAATTCTCCGACAAATATGCGCCCTCTTGGCGCGCCAAACGATCTCAACCACGTCATCGAGAGAGCATAACCACCTCAAAAGTTTGATTATCACAGGAATTTTTGGCCATGGCGATGTAACATGAGCCTATGTTTATCTAACTTGTTATTGGAAATCTGGTTCAAACTTTTAGTATTCCATCTTAAAAAGGCCAATCTTGTTTAGGAAAGTAGTTGAAGCCTTAATAAATTCAATGTTATACTTATATCTAGAGGATTTTTTCCTCACACCCCTAAAAGAAAATAGGATTTAGTTACTTTAGAGCTAAGGATTTCGTTACTTTGGAGCTATGTTTTTTTGATAAATTTCCATATTTACTTATTAAAGTTCTTGACTGATTTTATATACAGTGAGTAAATCAAATATTTAGTGACTAAATTAATTAGTGTTATTACAATTTGATTCTAAGAATGTCATTAACATATACACTTGGTAGGATAACATTTTATTATTGGTTAACATAAAATAATAGATTTCGGAGAGAATTACATGCTTTATCTCATAATCACCAAACCTCTTAATTTTACCCTTTTAAAAACTCTACCCCTTTCATTTATATGAGATGTTTTATTCACAAATTGAAAAGAATAAAATACCCACAGATTATGGATCATAACATGATGGATCATACTATGACCGATCTTTGGTGACCGTAGATCGCTCGATGTAATCTGTTAGGTTATGATTGAAAACCCGTCGGGCGCCGATATAATCTGCTAGGTTATGACCGAAAACCCGCCGGTGGCTGGTGTAATCTGTCAGGGTTATGGATCATAACCGTTACTTATGGTCGGAGACCCACCGGTGGCCGTGTAATCTATCGTTATGGCAGCGGCCGTCGGAGACCCCCGGGTATTTGATGTAATCTGTCAAGTTATGGATCATAACTACCCACAGTGGCCGGTGTAATCACGGGTTATGGATCATATAACCTATTATGTTATGGCCGACGGCCGACGGAGACGTGGCGGTGAATCCATCGTTATGGATCATAAGTCGTCGGTTATGACCGGAGACCCATCATTAACCCGATATAATCTGTCAGATTATGGATGGAGACCCGCTGGTGGCCAGTATAATCTGTCAAGTTATGACCGGCCAGAGACCCACCTGTGGCCTGTGTAATTTGTCAGGTTATGGATCATAACCTACCAGATTATGACTGAAAACTTACCCGTGACCAATATAATCTGTCAGGTTATGGATCATAACCTATTAGGTTATGACCAACCGGTTGGAGATGTGAGACCGTCAATAAATCCTATAATTTACCAATGGACCATTGACGGTAACTTTGGAACTTTAAAAATGTTTAATTTCACTATTTTTATTATTTTAATTGTAAAATTGTAGAAATCAATGAGCTAATTTTTGAGAGTGAGAAATAGATAAGGCACCTCAAAAGGAGTATTTCCCTTGTTTTCCCTAGATTTTATTGATTATTGCACTCAATAAACGAAAGAAATTGTTGTCATTATCCCATTCCTTCTTTTGAGTTGGCATCGATGTGTGAGAGAAGGCTGGGAATTGATTTAGCATTGGATTTGGATTTTCTATCGGATTTATCTATACTACATTACACTACATTACTAAAGGAATATAAGTTTCTCTGTTGGTATTTACAAAACTCTACGCACGTGTTTTGCAAGATGTTTGAACGTTTATTTTCTTTCTGCAGCAAAAGGAAAAGCTAGAAATAGCTTTTCAGTAAATAATGATCAAGATCAAGGGAAACACAAATTCTTTATTTCGGGTCTTTCTGGTAAAAAAGAAAACGGTATTCTTAATTATTCAGAATTTAATCAAATCTTAGATACAGATCATTCTAAGCTCATACTTCCTTCTATTCTCCACAAGGATTCTGATATATTTTTATTTGCAAGGAGTTTCTCCCTGCATCGGGCAAAACTTTTTTTTTTTTTTTTTTTTTTTTTTGAACCTTTGGGCTTTTTATTTTAAAAGTCCGGATGAAGACCGACTTAAATCACGAAGGCCAACAAGTTGCGGCTCATCAACAAATTTAACAGGTCCCCTTTTTTTTTTTTTTTTTTTTTCGGTAAACAAATTTATTAAGTTCTAGGATAACGTACTCTTTGAGATGTCATATGTCAATCAAAAAGTCAAATCTAAGTCCTAAAAATTACGTGTAGTAAAAAATTTCTGACTTCTGATAACAAAATCGTTTCCCTTAAAATTTTGGTATAAAACACAACCTACAAATTCCAAGAATTCACCAAGAAATTTGGAAGCAAAATTGCAAGCAACAGCATTGAATTCAACCCGCCAAAGATCACAAGGATTTATAATCGCCCCCACCCCACCATTGACAACAATTCTAAGCACCTGCTTCAGAAGAAGACCTACTCTGATGCCTCAACTCTTGATCGGCATTCCTCAAAAACTGATCCCACCCGCTTCCAGGGCTCGTATCCAAGTAATCGTATGGCACCGCCGTCTTCAATCCTGGCCGAACCTCACGTCGACTCTCCACAATCCTCATTTCCACTTCTTCTTCCCCAAAATTCTGCTCTAGCTCTTCCCATGTGAACATCAATGGCAAAGTAAACCCGCACCACGGATTGAAATCCACAACCTTCACTTTCTCATCTCTGGTCACGTACACGTCGAACGTGTAGTTCTTCGATTCAAATCTATCCCTCACATTCTCTACGAAGAATCTCCAAATCAGAGACCTAATATCTCCTTTCTTCTCTACCAGCGCAGGGTAGAATGTTGTCACCTCACGCTGGGAGATTCCAAGCAGGTTCTGATTCTTAACGAAGCAACGGAACTCCATGTCCGGCCGAAGCGACTGGTACCACTTGCGAAGTGCGAGGAAGAACCGTGGCGGACGTGGGGAGGCCTTGTCAGTGCAGGAATCGTAGGCGTGGCAGAGGTCGTGGAAGAGCGAGTCCGACGACCGGAGCAAGAGCGCGATCTCAACAAACGACGTGCATTTTAGGGTACCGGTGGCGCTGATCCACGATGAGTCCTTCGGTGCACTCCAGTTCAGCTTGGGGAAGACGGCTCCGCCTAGGATTTCAATCGATGCCTTGACGGCCAATTCGAGCTCTGGGAACGACAGCGGTGGCGGCGGCTGTTCTGACTCGTCGTCATCAGAATTTTCCAGAACCTGGTAATCCTCTTCTTCATCTGGATTGTGGATTCGGTTGGGTAGGGCGTCATCATTGGTGACGGAAATTGGAAGAAGGAAAGGTCCGGAATTGTCGAGAAGGTAATTGACAAAGGATTGGGGAAGCTCGTGAATTAGGGTTTTGATGGAGACAGATTTGAATTTAGGGTACCATTCTTGAATCTGGCATCGATTCACTTCTTCTTCCTTCATTTTTTTGTTTTTTTAGTTACTGATTCGTTGATGCAGAAATTGCAAACGAGAAAAAGGGTATGATTTGTTGATTCTCTAAGCTTAGATGCTTTAGGATGTGCCTGCAACATGAAAGAAACTCATCAACATGTTATTTTTCAAATAAAACAAATGAAACTCCACTGTATAGGCTGTCCAAGTGGGGTCCTTGTGGTGGAATGGGGTCCTCTTTGTTAGGAGCCCACATGATTAACATATAAGAAGTGAAACAGTTCTACAGAGGTCTAAAAGCCAAATAAACAAAGAATTTAAATTTGATGTTTTGTGGATCTATAAGCCGTACATCGTAACTTGTAGACCAAGCATGGAATAATTTAAATTGTTGGTGACGAAAAGAGGAAGGGAAAGAGAGAAAGGAATAGGAAAAATATCGAAAAATTATGGCCAAAAGAGTCGGGAAGACAATGAGAAAGGAAAAAAAAAAAAAAATTACTCAGAAAAACAGGGAACAAATAAATGAGATACTTCCTAAAATCTTGGTTCAACTAACAACCAAAATTTAAACTACCTAATAATCAGAAAGTAAGCTAACTGACTAATAAAAAACCCCTAAAAATCTGATTAACAATGAAGGCAATGTTATTGAAACTTAAGCAATCATAATTTAAATACACATTTCAAAATTTCAGCATCTTGCTGACATTAGACTAAGAAAAAAAAAACAAAAACTAATCCTAGAATTCAGTAGCAAACAAGAATTACAAAACCTACACGGGATCAATTTAGTTTATCAAACTCATAGCAAACCAACTCTTAAATTAGTCCAAAGTTGAGAAAAAGTGAAACATTGCCCACTAAGCAGGTATATCAAACTGGTTTTGTAGACTTTTCACGCAATTCTCTTTTTACCAGCTACAGAACCTCAATAATCTGAAAACAACCAAGAGCTGGATAGATAAATATGAATGTACCACCATACAGACACCTTAACGTGAAAACATTCATGCACAATTATTTATTTGTTGAAGTGAAACTCACAAAAGTATGAATATTAGCAAATTAGAACTTCTGACTAATAAGGAAGAATTTGCTGAATTGCAAGTTCTGGAATTAAAATCTGGCAAAAATTTGTCACTTTGCCAGCAGATGTACGCACTTTGGCCTCATTATCTCAAAGCAATTGCACATGTTCAAGGACCAAGGCATTCCTTTGGATAAAATAATTAATCATATCTTCAATATACAATCTAGCTAAAGATATATAATCATTATACAACCAGACAAGGAAGTCTGGCTTAGCCAAAAAAAAAAATAAGGTTTAAATTGTGTCTTGTTCATTTCACAACTCAAGTTTTATTATTACAGTGTTTTCTCTCACAAAAATCAAATTTTACTTTTTTTTTTATAGTATTTTTCTCTTACATACACAACTCAAGTCATAATTCAAGTTATGACTTCAGTTGTGAAATGTTTTTCGCTCTTAATTTTATTAAAAATACATCTAAATTGCAACCATGGACCGAGCATACCAAGACTTTATCTATTCAGATATAACGAAATGCATGCTTACAGAATTAGCAAAACGAGCATCAGATTATCTGTTTGAATGCATTGGACAAGACTTATTCTTAGTTTCTCTTTCCATTATTTTTCCATAGACAGGAAACCTTAAACCTTTTTGAATACAATAAATGATTAAATTCCTAATCTTTGTTTCTATTGCAGTTATCCGTACCCCTGCTTCCTGGAAAGATTTCTACTATACCGATACATAATATCAAGGGTCTTTTTTTGAGTGTTTTGAATAATTTAATCATCATCTCATAGTCAATACTGGTACTTTTCTTCTGAAATATGTTAAAAACCCAACGATTGAAGAATTTCCCAGAATGCATTGGACCTCGATTCTAAACCATAAACCATGAAATTCAATTCGGAGCTTTTTGATGAAATCTAGACAAGAAACGGTAATCGAACTATATCAACAAAAGTTTACAAATTGAAAATTACCTGAGCAGTCAATCTTAAAGTGATTCAGTGTTGGAGTGGTTGGTAGAGTGGGTTTAATCCCAAATCCACCAAAAAATGCACAAAAAATTTCCCAAGAATTCTATCAGAGAACTTCATGAACCTTTTTATTTACAAAGTCCTATCTAATCACTTCGAAATCGAACAAAAGGATGAAATATCCTTAACAAAAATGGAGAGCGGAGTAAAGACTTACCGTCGGAGCTTCAGTCCGCCGGCGTCGGAACTTCACCCGCTGTCGGATGCCAAACCCTAGCAGAGAAGAAGGAGGAGGAGGCGGAACAGGAGAGAAAGAGAGAGAGAGAGAGGTGAAGAGGAAGAAGGAGTGCGAGAGAGAGAGAAGTGATGAAGAGCGAGAGAGCGACGAGGGTTGAGAAATAAAACCGGAAAGATTTTCCCCACATAAATTTCATTTTTCTCACCATTTTTTTTTTTTAGGAAAATAGAATTCAGAGTTTACTTGAGTTTTCTCCCCTTTTTTTTTAATATTTTTTTCCATCCCTTATGTTAGTTCCAAACATGAGAATGTATTTTCTCAAAAAAAAAAAAAAAAAAAAAAACCATGAGATTGTGGGTCCGTTTGTTTCCGTTTCCATTTTCGTTTTTCACGTTTTTCAAGGAGAAATTTTGAAAACGGAAACTAAAAACGTGTTTGGGAGGAATCCGTACCAAAACCAAAAACAAAAACGTTTTTGGATTTTTCTGAAAAACTCAAGAAAAATGAAAACGGATTTTTTCCGTTTTCATTTTCTTGTTTTCATTTCCTTGTTTTGTTTTCACACGTTTTCAATTCCTAACTAATATATGTATTATTATATTAATATATTTATTTAGTATTATTTATTTAATATATTAATATATTATTATTTAATATATTATTATACATATATTATTTAATATTGGTCGTTATTTAGTATTATTTATTTAATATATTAATATATTTATTTAATACATTATTATTTAATATATTTAATAATATTATTTATTTAATATATTTAATAGTATTATTTATTTAATATATTATTATTTAATATATTTAATATTATCATTTAATATATTTAATATTATTATTTATTTAATATATTTAATAGTATTATTTATTTAATATGTTTAATATTATTATCTAATTAATATATTTAATATTATTATTTAATTAATTTATTTAATATATTTAATATTATTATTTATTTAATATATTTAATATTATTATTATTTTAAATATTATTACATGTTTTTAAAAATTAAACCACCAAACACAATCTCAGTTTTTTTAAAACTGAAAACAATCTCAGAATAAAACTACCAAACGCATTTTCAAAAATGATTCCAAAATGAAAATAAAAACGTTTTCATTTTCATTTTCATACAAAAAACAAAAACGTTTTGGAACCAATTCCAAACGCACCCTGTATTTTCTCTCACCTTTTTTTTTTTTTTTTCTTATCCTCCCTAAAATTTAGGTTCCAAATACACCCTAAAAGAAAATAGGATTTAATTACTTTGGAGTTTTTTTTTTTTTTGATCAATTTCAATATTTACTTATAAAAATTCTTGACCGATTTTATATATACTGAGTAAATCAAATATTTAGTGACTAAATTAATTGGTGTTATTACAATATGCCAGAATGCAGCTGAATTTTAATGTACAAATACAATAAAATGAAAATGAAAAGAAATTTGACTCTAAGAATATCTTTAAGAGACACTTTGTAGAATAACATTTTATTAATCAAACAACACATAAAATAGTCAAAGTATTTTTCTATATGGCTGCTCAGTCACTCTATTTACCTTTTTTTTTTTTTTTTTCATCTTTATTTTGTATATTTTTTTTACATTTTAATTATTTGTGTGTTTTTTAAAAAATATATTGTTACTCACTTCACTCCTTTTTATATGTATAATTTTTGGTTAAATTTCTTCAATGTGTTCCTATTTAATATTTTTGAGTTAATTGTTATCTTTACACACATTTTTTTTAAATAAATTCAAAAATACTTAAATATTATATAAATAAATTAATAATAAATTTGTTAGTGTCTTATATGTTACAAAATTATTAGTCCTAAAGAGAAATACAAATGTTTCTTTATTCCGCTTAAAAATGGCATTTTCGGATTTTCATAAAAAATTCATCCAACCCTTACACTAAACATAAATGGTGGGCGATGGCTAATGAGATCTAGTGGCTTCCAGGGACATGATGACACTTTTTTTCTTTTCCCTCTCTCCCTTTCTTCTCTCTACCCTCTACCAGCGACGGCATCTCGTGGCCGCTGAGGACTGACATTTCGACATGGAGAATGTCGTGGGAAGATCCATTGTTTCGAAGCCGCAGCCTGTAGAGGGGGTTCCACTGCTGGGTTCATAATAGCGCGACATCTACTACTTTAGTTAAGTAGACTAATGGGTTACTCTAATTATGTTTTTATATGAAGAACTTTCTTTATATAAAAACATAAATTAATAAATAGGCCAATAGTTTACATAAATTAATAAATAGGCCAAATTATTATTTTTAGTCTATAACTTGTCTGGTTATAAACTATAACTTAACAAGTTATTATTCATAATTGTCCATAACTTGTCCAGTTATGAATCATAACTTGACAAGCTTGTCCATAACTTATCTTGTTATGAACCATAACTTGACAAGTTATGACCTATTAATTTCTATAACTAAAAATTGACCTATTTTCTTTCTTAAGCTTTTCATATTGACCTATTTTCTACTATTTTCCTTGTTTTTATTTCCTTTACACAGCTAGTTTACTCAAACGTAAGCCATTGGTTTACTTATTGAATGGAGTAAAATAGGGGTAACGTGGACTTTTTAACACATGGGATTTAATTAAAAAATGATTACAAAAATATGTTGAGAAAATTGAAATTACCCTTAAAAAAGTACATGAACTTAAATTTTTATTTTTTATTCTTAATTAGTATAATTTTATTAATATAATTATTTAATTAAAAATAATATTAATCAAAAATTAAGAGTAAAAATTAAGATTTTTATACTTTTAAGGAGTATTTATTAAATTTTCTCATTTATGTTATCAAACCCCCAAAAAAAAAGGCCGAGGGAGATAAACCAAAAGCCTTCTAAAAGAAGTGGTATCCAACTTAAGGGCATGTCTATGGTTGGGTCACCACCTTTTTTCCTACCGGTAGGATGATCTGAAGGCTTAAATTTAATCTCAATGAGAGTCTCGCAGTCGCTTCTATACCAAACTCTAGCCTAAATCAACAAAATAATTGAAACGAAAAATCCTTTCCTTCTTCAAGCCATCTCCAGTGAACACCACCACCTCTGGCGATGATAGCGCGTGTGGCGGCGACGGTGAATGGAGGTGAGTTCAACGGAAAAGCTTGGACCTACCCCCCTAATTCGACTCTCTTGAGTCTAATGGTGGGGTCAATTTTGACCAATTCAGCCTCTTAAGTGGCAGATTGGATTTGAAGTTTCTGGAAAAAATCGGCAGCTTAGATTTCAGCTTTTTGGTGGTAGAACTTCAAAATTGATAAAGGGCATTTGTTTTCCATGATCTTCTGAGTTCAATGACACCAGTGGTATCATAATGGCAGTTGGGAAGACAGAAAACTGAGAGTGTCAAGGGCAGCCGAAAATACGCAGCTTGGGCGACGGTGTTCCAGCTAGAATCGACGAGTGATGTTGAATGGGTTTTGTTCGTCTCATTGTTCTGAGTCCATAGGAACCGGAATCACCTCAATTGGAGGTTGGACGGCGAAGTTGCATCGATTTGAAATTCAGTTGTTTTTTTTACTTTTCGCAAGCAATTGTGGCAGTTTTCAGCCAAGATGGAGCACGACATGTCAACAAACTGAGCTCGTCAAGATCTTTCTGATAGTATGGTGTTGTCAAAAATCAACGCAGGGAATCGGCATAGGTGGCTACCGTCCACGAAGAAGAAAGTGGGTTTTTTCATAATTTTTTTTTTTTTTTTTTTAATAAAAAAGTTACATCAGGTGTTGTAGAATCTATTTTAGGGTCTTTAGTTAGAGATTTAAATTATGTAATTTGAATTATTTTTAATTTATATATTTTTTTTTTTTTTTATGAGAGAAATTATTATAATAAATTATAAATTATGATTTGAATTAAAAGTCAAATTTTCAACCAAACAGATTCTTAATTTTTATGAGACTAATCATTTGGGCCGTTCATATTTAATTTAAAGGTGTGAATAAAGTCACCCTACGAGTAGAGTGAATTGAGTCATCCTACGTATCCCTATCCTTCTTTTTTTCTTTTGATAAGTTTTTCCTTTTTTTTTTTTTTTTTAAACTCTATTTTAAGTGCATATAGCCTATAGGTTTTTTCAAATATGTTAAACCTCCACATAATTAAACATGCTAACTCTACCATATTCCAATTCTTTCTTATTGAGCAATAATGTCTTGAATTTTAAGTGGATTTCATACTATTTGATTTTTAAATGTAAGATTTAAACCGCTTTTGGTCACGCCTATTTGATTTTCAGAAATAAATTTTAAATTAACACTCCCAAAAGAAACTTTCAAAGTAAATAAAATATTCGATATGCACATGGAAACTTTGTCGTATTTTCAATTGGCGTAATAAACGTGCTGTAATTGTTGATGATAATCTATTCCACGCAACTATTAATACATAAATAAAACGTGCTTTTAATGTGTAGAGCGAGCGGTCATGCACTTTTTTAGAGCACATTTGACAACCAACAGTTATGCGGACAAAATGGTCACATTCGCACTCGGAAAGCTAGAACGACAACACTTAAGACATCAAAAACGGAGTCGTTAAACTATTTGCCTATTTGTATTACATTATTGTCGTCCACAACTCGAGAATTTCTTATAATCCATCTCTCTTCCTCCTTTCTTTCATGGCATTTTGCTTCAGTTTATTTTTTTAATTTTTCTTTTTACCTTTTTTGGCACGCTAACATATCAGGAGATTAGATTTTTTATTAGTTAGATCTGTACAAAATCACGTAAAATTTAAAAAATACACAGATCTAACAGTTAAAAAATATATGACCTACTGATATGTCAGACATACAAAAAAATCTACTTTTTTATTTTTGAAACTAAGCATTTTCTTCAATTTTTTCACCACAAAATCTATATTTTCATACTCAAATGTTTTACTATTATCATTATTCCAAATCTATACATATATAGAAAAGATAATTTTTATAAATGTCTCGTGAACTATATATCTTGTATCAAAATGTCCCCCAACTTTTTAAAATAGGTCAAAACATTTTCTGATGTATAGAAAACATGTTAAACAACTTCCTCCTTCAGGGCCGTGTATCAAATAGACAAATTCTTTGCATAAGTGGCATAAAAATTAATTAATTAATATAGTAGGTAAAAAAACGTGTAGAGTAGGTCAATTAATTAAACCATTAAACTCTAATTTTATGTAAGAATGATTAAATCTTAAAAAATAACAATAAAAAACTTATTTCAAAAGAAATATTATATTCTCTCTATCTTATTTTCTCTCTCTTCTCTTTCTTCAGATTCTTCTCTCGCAAGAACCCAGATGTTATCTATGGGTATGGTCAATTTCCATTCAAAACAGAAGAACCCAAACACTACCAACACAACAAAATCACCAACTTCAAATTCAATCCCACACAAAAATACGTGTAATCCAAGCCCTCCAAAACCCTAACGTGAGAATCTCTGTAGGCGCATTTAGAACTCGTTCTAAAATGATTTTATTTTTTGAATAAAATGAAAATGAAAACGTTTTCAATTTTAGACAGTAAATTATTTTTAAAATACGTTTAGTAGTTTTATTAAGATATTGTTTTCAGTATAAAAAAAAACTCATTAATATTTCTCTCTGCTTTAAGAGGAAAAAATGAAAATAAAAAATAAAAAAAGACTAAAAGTCGTTTTTCATTTCTCTCTCCTTTTACACTAAACCAAAAAGCTATTTTCATTTTCATTTTTTTGTCTTTAATTGTGCTAAACGCCATTTTAAAATCTTTTTCATTTTTTCTCAAAAAACGTGAAAAACAAAAACAATAACTAATTCCAAAGACGGCATCCGTCTCTCTCTCCTCCCTTTTCTCTCACTCTTCCTCGTCTCTCTCGCCAAACCAATTACAAAAGCTCAAAATAGATTTGGCGGCACCGTGGAAGGCTTGTGGGGTGGGTGAGATTGCGGCGGGTGCTTCGTGCGATTGTGGGCTTGTGAGGTGGGGAGATCGAGGCAGAGCGGTTTATGATGGGGCGTTGAGGCGATCGCCATTTTTTATTTGTGACTGCGATTTGTGATAAGTGACTACAAAACCTTAGTTAAGAAGCTAGCGACGATTTTGATCTGGTAGCGCCGATGGATGAGAAGAGCGGAAGGGAGGCAGGGCATTGGGCATGGGGGATTTTCTCAGTTTTGAGAAGTTTATTTCTTTTATTTTTTAAAAATGGTTTTGTTTTTAAACAATTCTAAAATAGTTTTAGAAATTAAATTCAGTTTTTTAGTAATTAATTCATTTTTAGGGTCTAATTCATATTGTTTCAAGCTTAATTGAGTTTAGAGTTCATTTGGTACGAGGAATGTTTTAGACCTATTTAGTTTGTCGATTTAAGTTTTCAATTCGAGTTGAGATGTGACTTTATATGAGAGTTTTTAAATGTAGCAAAAGAAAGCTAGATGTGACTTTTTGTGAGAGCTTTTAACTGTAACAAAACTGAAATTGAAAACTCGAATCGATGAAATAAACGAAATTTTAATGTTTTAATATTGAGCCAAATCAGCAAAACTGTTAAGCTTATAGAGGACGGAATGGAATGGAAGGGATAAATTTTGTATATATCAAAGAGTCTTTTGAATTGTTTTAAAAAATTAAGAAACACTTTAGAATAGGATAGATACTTTAAGGATATTTATAAAAATAATCTTATATAGAAATGCCAAAAGAACTATTCATTAAAATAGTTCTTTCAACCAAAACGGATGTTTTTGTCAAAACATGCGTTTTGGTTGAATAGGATTTTTTTTTAATTTTTTTTTCCTTGCCATCTTTTATTTTTCCTTTTATTTTTCCCCCAGAATTTGTATTTTTTGTTCTTTCCATTTTTTTTTAAAATTTTTTTCTTTCATTTGTCCAGATTAAATTTTTTTTTACAAATGTTATTCTACTTAAATATTTTTTTTGTAATTTTTTATAGTGTCTTTAAATTTATTTATTTCTACATATTTTGTTTTTTTTACATTTTTTTTTTTTTTTTTCTTGATATTTTATTTTCCTTCTATTTTAGTTCCTTTTGCTCTAAATTTATGTATTTCTTCATTTTAGTCTACTTTTAACTCTTCTTTTATTTTTCAACAGGAAGTTTAATTTTTCCTTTTAGTTTATTTTACCCTAAAACTTATTTATTTATTCAATTTTGTCCCCCCCTTTTTTTTTTTTTTTTTCATTTTAGTCCTTAAATTTTTTTTTTTTTTTTTTGATTACCTTTTTCCTAAAACTAATCTATTTCTTCATTTTGGTCCTTTTTACTCCTTTTTTGTTTTTACCTTGAAAGTTTATCTTTTTTATTATTATTATTTTGATATATTTTGCCCTAAAATTTATTATTTTCTTCATTTTAATCCTTTTCTGACGTTTTTTTTTTTTTTTTTTCATTTTGAAATTTTATTTTTTTCATATTGATTCCTTATGGCTAAAACTTGTTTGTTTTTTCATTTTGATTATTTTTATGTCCTTTTCATTTTTGCCTTCAAACTTTATTTTTTCCATCGACTTTTATTCTAAAACTTATTTGTTTTTTTATTTTAGTCTTTTCCTACCTTTTTTTTTTCTTTGGCTTCTTACACTTAACACTTTATTTTTTTTCTTTTGTTCCTTCTTTGATTTTATAGTCAGATTTTATATACAGTTTTAATAATTACTCGATAATTAACTTAACACACCCCACGTGCATAGCTTGTGGAGTTCAATCTAATTTTTTAAAAAATAATAATCAAAATTGTGCCCGTCACAGTGTCACGCAAAGACATTTTGGATTCTGAAACCAGTGATTTGATTCCATTGTCTCCGTCAACAGAAGGACTACTTGCTAGGGGCAAAATGTAATAGTAAAACATATCCTGTTTAATTTATTAATTTAAAATTTAAATTTAAATTAAAATGTAGTTTTATATAAATTTTTTAATATAATAAAAAATTAAATGTAATTATTTTAAAGAATTTTTTAATGTAATAAAATTTAAAATTTAAATTTAAATTAGTAAAATAAACTAGATTTAATCTTTCAATGCACAATAATAAGTGTCACTTGTAATAGAATGCCCACAATAATTGTATTTGGCCTAGCATTAACGAAATTGCTATATATAACAAAATATATAAAGAAATATTATATTTTAAATAATTCATATTAAAGATATATATATATATATTTACATATTATATACCATACACTGCTTTATCAGTGTTGTACAAATATGGGTACGTCCTCTCCCACTTTATCTTTGTGATCCTACATTTGGGTTCATAACGTTAAGATGCATTTTTTTTCACACCACATCGAGAGAGATACGATAATTTATAAAATTATATGTTATAACTTATAAATTTAAACAATAAAATTGTAAAAGTTACAATAAATTTATGAATTTTAAAAGAATACAATAACTTATAAATTTTATGTTAAAATTTACAAACTCAAATGATTCATCATATATTCTTCCAAAATTTATAAGTTAATTTTTATCCATTTTTCTCTTTTCTAATATTCTTTTATTTTTTATGTTTTATTTCTTTTGAATAGTGCTCTTTTATACTTTGTTCTTTTTAAGTACTATCTATACATTGAATTTAATATCTAACATATACAATCACGAACTTAATCAGAATGACGCTACCTTCTTCTTCTTTTTCTCATTTTTATTATATTTTCCTATTGTTCTCCTTTTTTAAACTTTTTTTTCGTATTATTTCTTATTTACAATAAAAAAAAAAAAACAGAAGACGACATAAATTTTAACGTGATTTGACAATATAACTACATCTACATATTAGGAAAAAAAGAGAGAATTCACTAGTGAAAAGCACAATAAAAGAGGTTCGATATAAATATAAATTACAAGCACATAATCAAATAGGTTATCTAAAACTAAAATAAAGAAAGGTTCTAATACAAGTCAAAGTACTAATAAGGGTAACAAGATATGAAATATTGACTTTTCCTAATATGCCCACGTAAGATGGAGCTCATATAGGAGGCCCAATCTTGAAAGAGATTTTTTTTTCTTTTTTTTTTTTATTTTTTGAGAAAAATAAAGACGTAGAAATAGTTGCATAAGAATGACAATCTTCGAGGAGAGGAGAGAAGAGAGAGCGCTTGGGCGCAGAGACGTCATTCGTCAAGAAGAAGAGGGCACAATGGCGCTACTAAAAGCACATTACCCGTTCACTTCGCTGATTCGAGTTTTTAATTCGAGTTGAGATTTAATTTTATGTGAGAGCTTTTACCAGAAGCAAAAAGTTAGATGTGATTGTTTGTGAGAGCTTTTTTGTAAGAAAACTCGAATTCTAAACTCGAATAAGCGAAGTGAATCTAGGCCTAAGCTTAGTTTAGTATTGTTGTAAATTTAAAAAAATTATTTTTAACTCGTGTTAAAAAAAAATAACCTGTATTTAGTAAATTATAATTATAGAAGTTGTGCTAATTTTAAAATTAATGTAATAATGTTTGGTAAATTATGAGGTTAAATTATTATAACTAGTTAAAAATTACAACTATATTATATTATATTATATTATAATATAATATATATAGTTACAATATAATATATATTTATTATTATATTTAATATAATTAAAAAAACAATTATTATATAATATATTATATAATTATGATATAGAATATAATAATATCATTAAAATAATAACTAAAATATTTAAAATTTATGATTGTTTTATATTATATTATATTATATTATATATATAATTACAATATAATGGATATTTAATATAGGCAAGGTCTCTGATCAGACACTTAGAAAGTGTCTGACTAGAACGACACTTGTATATTTTTGTATGAAATGTGTATATTTACAGTAAGTTGTGTATTTACATTGTACTTGTATAATTGTACAATCATGTATATTTACATGTAAATCGTGTATATTTACATATAAATCATGTATGTTAAGTTATAAGAAATGGCAATCCTCAAAACATGTTTTTTTTATAGCAATTAGTGAACACATAAAATGAAAATATGTATATTGACTGATTTATTGTATTTCATGTTAAATATACACAACTTTACATGTAAATATACATAATTTATATATAAATATACACAATTTATATATAATTATACAAGTGCATGACTGGTTAGACACTTTCTAAGTACCTGACTAGAGACAATTCCATTTAATATAATACAACAAAATTATTATTAAATAACATATTATATAATAATATAATATAATATTATATTATATTATATGATAATATATGTATATATAATTAGAATATAATGTATATTTAATACAATACAACAAAATTATTATTAAATAACATGTTATATAATAATGATATAGAATATAATAATAAAGCAAAAAATAAAACTAAAATCTGCGGTATCTACTTGGAAAAGGCCTAGAAATGCTGACATGTATGATGACTGTAGGCCAATTCCTGATATATATGTAATTTTCTTCTGATTGGCTATAAATACACTCTCAGATCTGCTGTTATATACTGTTGAGATCTAGTTAGAGGCATTCCACCTATAAAAGTTTCTTTATGAAAAGTTCTGTCTTCAGTGCTTTCTGTTTAATTTGCCTGGTTGATTCTCAGCAAAGTCATCTTAATTTCCGCAACAAATTCTATTTGTAATGGAGATTTCAGCATCTTTATCTCACTACCTTCAGCTCGGAATTTTAATGTGTTTTTCATCATTAATCCTCATGGTTTCATGCTATATTATTCCCATATCAATGAGAGGAAGCTCTTCAGTTTCATCTTCATTTCCCAACTCTTTTCTCTTTGGAACAGCGTCTTCTTCTTATCAGGTTTTAACTTGGAATTCCTTACTTTTCTTTCCAACACAAAACTCACTGGTATTGAAAAAATAAAACAAAACCCTTAAATAATGACTCTTTTTTTTTTTTTTTTTTTTTCAGTATGAAGGAGCTTTTCTGACTGATGGTAAAGGCCTTAACAACTGGGACGTTTTCACCCATAAGCCTGGTTAGATTGCTCATTTCGCATCTAGTGATTTTCCAGAAGGAATATTTCCCTCTAATAACATTTAATACTGAGGGGTTTATGTTATGGGTTTGTCAAAGGTAAAATCATAGACGGAACTACTGGAGATATAGCAGTCGATGAATACCATCTTTTCGAGGTAACGTACTATATACTTAAGCCATGTCACTTTTACGCTCGAGTTACAATTTAAAATTTTTATTATAATATTTTTTTTAAAAATTTAAATTTAATTTTTTTTTATTATAATTTTTTTTATTATATGAGTTTATTTTTTAATTTAAGTTCTAACTCCAACTCTACACAAGTTCTAACTCCAACTCTACAAAAGATAATCTCTGCATCTACTATGTTTTGTTTCTCTCGTTGATGATCACAAAATGCACTAAAAAAAAAAAAAAAAAAACTTTTTTTTTTTTTTTTTTTTTTTTTTTTTAAAGTTGTACCCCCGGCCCAAGGTTACTCTATTAAAGTTTTTCTTTCATTTTCTTTATATTGTGGTCCCTTAAACTTATATAATTTTAAATATTATAGTAAAATATGAACTATGATTTGAATCAAAAAATAAATTTTTCTATTAAATAACCTAATTTTTATGTTTAAGTATTAACTTAATTTGGACTTTTAGGTCCCGTTCATTTCGCTTATTTGAGTTTAAAATTCGAGTTTTGCTACAGTAAAAAACTCTTACAAACAATCACATCTAACTTTTTGCTACAGTAAAAATCCCTCACATAAAATCAAATCTCAACTCGAATTAAAAACTCGAATCAGCGAAGTGAACGAGCCTTTAGTTTAATTCAATACTTTAGTTAACCCTTTAAACAAAGTTTTGACCCTATTTTTTTTTATCGTTTTGTTCAGTGGTTTTTTAAAAACTTTTTTCAATGAATTTTTCTCTTTTGAGTATATATCTGTGTATAAAAAGAAAAGAATTAAGATATGTTTAGTTTATTGATTTAAATTTTTAATTTAAATTAAGATATAATTTTATGTAAAATTTTTTTATTATAATAAATTTTTTTTACTTTTAACTATAATAAAATTAAAAATAAAAATAAAAATTAATAAAATAAATGATGTCTTAATTTATCTCCTCCTGTCATGCTTCTCTTATGCATGCGGGCTTTATTTGTTTTCTGTTTCTTTTCTAATAAGCTTCAATGAATGGCTCTTTCATAAATTAAAAAAATAAACAAAAAGAGGAGCAAAATTCAACATTTTGGCATGGCACTGACCCACCACCCTGAGAAAAAGTAAGGCAATAATGATGTGAAACTCAAATCACAATTGCTTATAGAAAAAACGCAAATTATAATTAAAATTTTTTACGTGATAGAAAATAATATAATAAAATAATTGAATTTAATTTTTATAAAAAATATTATAATAAAAATTTAAATTATAATTTGAATTTTATAGTGTGTTTGATAAATAAATTTAAAATTATGAATATTCATAATTAATGTTTGGTTGTATTAATTTTAAATTATGATTCTAAATCATGATTTAAAATTAGATGACGTTTGGTTTATAACTTCAAATTATGATTCGTAATTATTCTCGTTTTATGTGTATTTTTGTAAGAAAAATACTGTAATAAACCATAAATTATGATTCGATTATGACCCGAATTTCTCTTCTAAACATCCCAAAGTTTTAATTTGAATGATTTTGAATCATAATTCAGAATATGATGTGATGTTTTAAATTAACTTAAATGATAATTCTAAAACTACTATCTTCTTAATTCAAGGTGATTTAAATTTTTAATTTTAAATCATAATTTCAGAATTATAATTTAAATTTAAAATTATGAATCTAATTTTAAAATTATAATTAAAATTACTCTCATTTAAATATCGTATCAAACGAATCTTCAGAAAAAAAAAAAAAAAAAACAAATATGTCCGGCATTTTTGACTTGTTGCTTTTGTAACACTGGTTTTAGTGCCCACTTATTTTCTCAATCACATCAAATGTCTTTTCTGTCTCATTTGTAGATATTTGTCAAATCACATGCATATTCATTGACAAATAAAACGTGTTGCATATCATGATGTCACAGATCTGATGATCATCAACTGCCATGATACTACATTAGAATGGTCACATAATAATACTACTCCATGGAATGATAAGAAATATTTATTGACTTTCTTTTATGTTTTTCCTTGACTAAAATACTGATTATATCACGATGACATCGTATATTAAACAGGAAGATTTGAATCTGATGAGTTACGTGGGAGTGAATAGCTACCGTTTCTCTATATCATGGGCAAGAATTTTACCAAGTAAAAGTTGTTCTAGTTTTCTTTAAAAGAGCTTCCGACCAGTTTATCTATATTGACATAATTTTCTCATCTCTTAACTACTGACTACTCCTGTCTAACTCTGAAACAGAGGGAAGATTTGGAAAAGTAAACGGGGCAGGCATTGATTATTACAACAAGCTCATTGACGCTCTCCTGGGCAGAGGTCATTCATTTTTAATCACCTCTCTATATAATTGCCAATAAATTTCGATAAATTTCGCATAGTACTATATATACTGTGGCAAAGCTGTGTTGGAACAAGTGGGGGCACCCGCCCCACTGACTATTTTAAAACTAAAATTGACCAGCTAAATATTTTTGCTTTTCAATTTCACCTCCACTAAAATTTGATATCTTTATATATGCTCTCACTAATTTTTTTTTTTTTTTTTTTTTTTTTTTTATTTCTAACGTATTCTGCAGACAACTTTATATGTGTTAGGTTTTATGTTTTTTTCCTCTTCATCTTTTACCATGCATTTTGAGGTTAAAAAATATTTACTTCATATCTTAAATTGTATCTTATTTATAGCTTCACATTTCAAAATCATATTAAATACTCACCCATTTTTAGTTAAAGATTTATTTTGGCTATGAAAAATACTCAAATATCCTCATATTTTACGAAGTCTTCTTTTTCTTTTTATTTATTGAGGGGTGTTTAGGTGGATTTTAATTGTTACTGATTAAAGATAAGATTTAAGTATAAGTTCAAAATCTAGGGATATAAATAAGATAAACTCCAAAACATAAGGTATTATTTTTATAACCTCAAAATGCAAAGTTATAAAAATAAAAAGAAAACAAAACCTTCATATGGATATAATCAAAATAACACTAAAGTAAAGCGTATCAAACAGTTTTTATTTATTTATTATTTTTATATATATATGTACAAATATGATGTTTCGTGGTTTTTCACATGGTAGAATTCTATATATGTATTTGGCAATTCTTAAAAGTACCACACTAAAATTTTTTTGTATTTTTTTTTTCATGTTATTTATTTATTTTTTTTTTTTTTCAAAAATAGTGTACCATTACCCCTGTTGAGAAAGGCTACTCTGCTATTATTTATATATTTATATATATGTATATTATACATACATACATACACACACATGTCACGATTCGGCAGTGTAATTACCAGATATTCTTCGCTACAGGAATCCAGCCTTTTGTGACATTGAGTCATTACGACATTCCTC